>JACJUM010003129.1:16505072-16857449 GCA_020976665.1 Heortia vitessoides
GTCCACCTCTTAACATAAAATTTACCAAAAACGGGAATTTTAACTACATATTGCCGTACTGGGCAGGCTTGATGGCAAGAGCGTTGCTTTGCGAATGGAATGTTCCTGCCCATCGTCGTTCGGTTCATTTTGATCTACGTTGTTTTGGGTGGATATTGTGCCAGCTGTGAGTTCAGGTACCTTATTCCTTATGATTTACTATTTTAATCTGCAGGTAACTCCTACGGTGTATCAATATATAATTTTATAATAAAAAAGCAAATGCATGTCCTACAGTCAGCTTGGTCAGTATGTTGTAGCGAGACAAAATTGCACTTTTTAGTTTGATAAATTTTGAAAGTGATTTTCAGTTTTTTTTTTAACTATATATTATTTTTCTTTTAAGTTCGATTTAATGTTAAATAATATTAACTAGACGAGTACCTAATCTGAAAATTGGTAGTTGGTGCGCATGCGCAGGCTGCTTAGTCTCATTTCTTCTCATTTCACACAGAGGAATTTCTTTTATTCTGAGGATTCTGATCATGATAATGAGATAATGTTATCGAAATATTGTATTGGCACTGACTCTCGATGTGCACTTAGTTTCAATTAAATTTGTCCGTCTGAAGAGGGTCAAAGTTTACTTCGAATGAGTCAGTTACAAACACATACACAGCTGAAGGTAATATAGAGCGACTGACCGGAGCGGCACTCGCGCACGAGCAGCGGCGCGACGTAGTCGTGGTGCGGCGCCGCGCTGGGCTGGTCGGTGTCGCAGCGCCACAGCGCCAGCTTGGAGTCCCGCGACCCCGTCACCAGGAACTCGTCGTCCAACCAGCACATGTCCAGGATCTGACATTGACACATACATATCATAGCCTTTGTTTGTCCTTCATATATCGAGCGATTGAAATAAAAATAAAAATATGAAATGAATGATAAATAATATAGATATATATTTTCTTTCATTTTAGGTTTTAATATTTTTGACGAGGTCGACTTCTACCGCCTTCTACCTATTTCTACCGACAAGATCAGTGTTCGCTCTGTTCAGGGTTGAAGGTACGAGGCAGTGAAATTACTGGGTAAATGTGACATAGTATATTACTTAAGGTTGGTGATATCCTGGTGACGACATGAGCATCTACAGGCTGCGGTCACGTTTAATATCAAGCGGACTGTAATACCGCCTGAATGGCTATTTGCCGGCCAGATTTGGAATCGAAATTGTCCTACTCGAACACGTTCCCAAAAATTCATTCAAAGATACCGACCGCAGCGCCATTTGCCGGGTTTACTGATTTGTAAATCTAAACTATCCAGTGCACCACAGAAATGCATAAAACATCCTAAATCGATCCAGCCGTTTCTGAGTAGTTCAATGACACATACACGTACAGTAAAATTACATTTATAGAGAAGTCATCACAGTAATATTTATATCATCATATCAACTATAGAAAGTCCACTGTTTGACATTGGCCAAGATAGGAGGATTTTTGCCCATAATTGCCGCGCTGGGCAGGCGTGGTGGCAATCGCAGAACATAACTTCGAACTGAAAAGGATGCTGCTGCCTATCCCCATTTGTAGTATTAAAGTTGTGCTGTTTCAGATGGATACCGTCATCTGACGGTTCCGGTACTATAGCCGCCTCTTACGACACCTGGTACAGAGGGAGATACTATTCTAGTCTGCCGGTACCGTCTGCCGGTACCCAACGACGTATAATAGTTATATATATAAACAAAATTGTCTAGATGATGTGATAAATCAGTTTATATTATATGATTGTGTGAAGATCTGTGTTACAAAAGATAATTTTATTATCGTTTCAGCCATTAGAATTTCTCTGCTGTACATAGGCCTCCCCAGAAAAGACGCGGTTTTACCCATTATTGCCACGCTGGGCAAGCGTGTTGGCAACCGCAGAGCGTAGTTGATGGGGATGCTGCTGCCCATTCCCGCCCTGGGAATGAGCTACACTATTCCGGATATAAATTTATCCGTCGGTTTTAGTACCTCAGTCGACACCTGGTACAGGGGGAGGTACTATTCTACTCGGCCGGTACCACACGGCAGATAGTTTACATACAAGCTTCTTACCCAGTCTTTATGCGCTTCGCCGACACAGACCGGGTCGAGCGTCGGCAGACTGTAGATGGCAAGTTCGCAAGAATTCCGCGCACCGGTCGCTAGTAACGTTCTGAAATATTCCTTATATTTAAAAATGTATGTATTAATAAAAACTTAAAATAGTAATAGATCTACTTCATAAACGGCTTCAAAACGCAGTTTATTTAACATCTTGGTTTATTTACCGTTCTCAAGAAAGTCAAAGAAAAAAATTTCAAGTTTTATTTTTTATCAGACTAGGTTGACAAACAAGCAGCATTTGGCAATTTTCAAGGTAAACTAAAAATAGGTATGCGGACTATTTGTGACTAACGAAAATCGTGCAAATTCGTGAAATTTTGTGTGTAACTTTTTGCAGTTTTTAAGGTAGAAGTTGAAAATCCGTATAAATTTGTTAACCTAGTAACCCCGCATTTAACGCGATCGAAGCTAGTAGGCTGTATATTATTCTTGTTTGGGAATAGAAATTCCGCAGGTGACACCGCAGGCGCGGGCAATTGGCGATGCGCGATATGTGATATCCATAGGATATCACAAATATATAGTCTACTACGATACGCACCATCACGCAGACATATTACTAGTTAGCGGTACTCACTTGGAGGGGTTGATTTGCAGAGTATGTATGCCCGTGTGGTGTTCTAGGGGTGGCCAAGGCGCGCGAGGTCGCAGCGTCGGGATTGCGTCTAGTGACCGCGTGCGTACATCGTAAACCATTAGCTGTGAACAACGCCACCAACAAACTCATTATAATTTAAATTCAAATATATTTATTCTAACGTCTTAATTTGTAAATTAAGTCAGAACTTAGGTCCTCGTTTAGAGTTTTGCAAATCTAAAACTAAAATTATAAATCAATCAGTGACTGGCCCCGGCCTCGCATGGTTGCTATGAGGACAAAAATTGGGTATCGTAGGATATCGCTAAGAGATAGCCATGTACCGTCGCGGTCTTTTTTAAGGTGAACAATACTATAGTACATTATTATGATCTATCTCGTCGCCTCAGCCAGCGTTTGCAATGTAGTCACAAAAAATGTTGTTTATTCACGTCAGTTTTCTCAATTTATCTATAAAAAGTTACGGAGTTTTAAAAATCTAAATATACATAGGGACAGACACATAGTGAAAAGCCACTTTATTTTATTCTATGTAGTCTATGTAGTGTATTCTAGTATAAATAATAATATGTCCCATTGGAGTAGTCAGACAATTTATTTATAAATTTATTGAACTTTATTGCACAAAATATTACAAAATGTACAACTGGCGGACTTAATGCTAGTTGGCATTATCTCCCAGACAACCATTAACGAAACACAAAAAAATATATATAGTGGTGCTGACAATATATATACAAATTATAAAAGTTACATACATATTTGTATAAATAGACGCAATAAATACGTATGATATTCATATATAGCGTTTCAGAATAAACTATCTCCACTTGCTACAATCTTGGCATGCCTCTTTCGCTTTATGGACTCGCTTAAGTCCTTTCATACACGTTCATTTATTCTTGGTACCTCTGACCGAGTGCTGCCATAAAACCTCTCCTACCTAGTTATCCTCTGTTCGCCTAAGTCGTCTTATACCAACTACCATAGACTTCCTTTCTACATATTTGTGCTGTCATTCCACTTTCATCCATCCTTACTACATGTCCAAACTATCTGATTATAATTAGAATTATATTTATTTTTTAATACAATGTATTGTCTGCTAAATATTATTCGGCAGATTTGAATGAATGTAGCTTGTTTTAAATAATGATTTAGATATAATGTTAATTTAGATAATTTTATTATTCTTTGGGATGATTTAGTTTTTATTCGTAGTAATTACAAATAAAAGTATGCTTGTTTGCCAGCTTTCATTCCTATTTTTTGAGTGATCTTTACCAGTAAAGATAATGCTAATAATTCATTTATGTCTATGAGGTCTACCTATATGAACATCTACATTACCCACGACTCATCACGCGGTTCGTTTGTTCATTCAATTCCGTGGCTCTAATTTCATTCATTCCATTTCTGCAATGACTTTGACCTTGCGTATATAACGATTTACCTTATTGCACTTGGTCCCGAAGACCACCTGTCGGTCGGAGAGCCATTGCGAGCAGAACACCTTGTTCATGTTTCCGAGGTTGACGGGCGTCTCCCGGAACATGTCGTGGGTGAGCATGTGCCGTGTCGCGTAGGACGGGTCCACCGAGCGGGGCTGAGGTGATATTCATTATCAACAGGGTTCATTTTTTTTAATTCACACAACCTGACTCCGTGATAAGTCACTTATAGCACCTGTGTTACGGACGTAAGACAACAGAGGAACCACAAATATTATATTCATACTAAATACATATATTCAACACCCAGACACAGAAGAAATACATAATATCATCATATAAATATTTGTATTGGGTGGTGATCGAATTCGCGACCCAAGGCACATAAAGAAGGTTCACTACCATCTGTGTCATCGGGCCCTTTAAGTTGGTAGATATTATAAATATTAAAAATTACATGAAACGTGAACTTATTGCTAAAGCTTATAACGGTCTTTTACCTCACTTTCATCTATTTCTACTGCCAAATAGTACGATTTTAACGTATGAAATCATATTTATATACATTTTATATTGGGTAAGTGACCCAATATAAAATGTAATAAATATGATGTGTCAATATAATGTTATTAGTTAATTATATTTAGCTAATGTCAGCATTCGTCTATACTTAATGCTCATGCAAAAATTAAAGCTGAGTTACGACGTATGCCAAATAAATATATAAAATACGTTACGTAAAAATTCTAATATTTACGCAATCACTAGACTTAATACAAGTACTTTCCACCGAATTTATATTGCCGATTATTCATTTTGCACATTTACAGAACAGAAGCGAATGGGTAGTCGGAAAGTCGAACATTGGTATTAAAGTGATTTTGTTATGATAACGAAAGTTGGACGAATATCTAAAGTGCATAATGCAACGGAATTTTGCATCAATTTGGGATGCGATATCTGCGGGTATCGAGGTGCGCGAGATAAGATAGCTACTATGTCGCCGACCTTGGTTAATTGATGTCAAAGGAAAACATTGCTGGCATATCCACTATTTATAATTTATTATCAGTTCTATTTATATGCAAGCATAGGAAAATTTTTGCTTTAGAATGCCTTCGCTACAACATTTGTTTACTATTATTTTATCACACAGGAAAATAGTACCGCCCCCTGTACTAGGTGTCATATGATGGTGACTGGGGTAGCAGAACCGATAGATGGTGGGATATCTATCTGAAATTGAGCAGATCGAATGCAACTGGGTAGTCCAGCACACAAATTCCCCTTCAATCTCAGCTTGACAGACCCGATGGCGCAGATGGTAATAATCTTATGTGCCAAGGGTCGTGGGTTTGATCCTCACCCAGAACAAACAATTATATGATGATATTTATGATTCTTCTATTGTATGATGTCTTTAACACAAGTGCTTTAAGCTATTTACCTCGAAGTCGGGTCAATGTAAGAGATGTTGTGTGAATATATTATATGTGATGAATCTATCAAAAGCATAAGCAGCAGGCCTCAGCATCACATAGCTTGCACAGCATATTAACTTTTCCTGCCAGTTTTTACTATCCAGGCCGGACAATGTATTAGTCTTATCATATATATTACTAGCTGAATAGACAGACGTGGTCCTGTCTTAACAACATACCTAAGTTTATCAAGAAAAAAGGATAGCAACTATAAATTTAGATATAAACTATTTGTTTTAGCCGAAAAGTATGAACCGGCACTGCAGTTTAGAAGTTCACAGTGACATGTAATATTTTTATATAAGGCTAAATAAATAAATAAATCTTGGTATGTCTGGTCCGAATACCCTGGTCCCATACAAACTATAATATTAAATTTAAGCTTTAAGGCATATAAAATGATGAATAACAGTGATCATATTAAATAAAATACTGAGTTTGAGTTATACATGATTTACACCAATTAACATAATCAAGAAAACAAATCTAGCGAAAATTAAAATACTTTTTTGAAAAAATTTTTGCAATATGTTCTAATATGTACATGTTCACTAGTCATAATAAAAAGAAGACAACACCTTTGCTCTTCTTGAGAGCGGTTGCCGGCACATTACCGAAAAATCTTACAAACAATGTAAAGTTAAATAAACAGAGTTTTAAAGCTGTTAAAAAAGTAGATCTAAATTAAAATAATATTACAGTAAACTGAACATTGTCCAACATGAACGGCTACCAGAGGTCTTTGACCTTTACTATTTACATTAAGAAAACAAAAGACACACCCTGTGACTAAACAATGGAACAAAATTTTATTTGTAAATCATAATATTTATGTTGTAGCAATTAATAAGAAAACTTTCGCATCATATATATATATTAATAAACAAAAATACATATAAAAGTTCTCATTATTACCTCTGGTGCTTGTGTTTCCCTAGACTTAACATAATCTACGAAGTTATAGGATGTGCATAATATCTGATGCTGCTGCGTCGGTGTTTCCTCTTCACTGTCACTGTCTGAGTAGCATACAAAATCCTCTGGTTTGTCTGGTTTGCGTTGTTGTTCAGCTCTGTAAATACAGATAATTTTAAGTTTTAAGATACATATAGACTTTCTACAGACAATAAGTTAAAATCTTATCTTATTAATTGTTTATAGACAGAAAATGACACATTTGGTTCCTAGTTTGTGTTCCAAAGGCTGTGGGTCCATTTCCCGACCAAGACAAATATATGATGAATATTTGTGTTTGTTGTGTCAAGGTGTTAATTATGTATATAAGTTTTTACATATTTGTTATTCCCCTGTTATCTAATGATTGTAACACAAATGCTTTAAGCAACTTACCTGTTAGGTGTTAATATTTTTTCTTTTATATATTTTTAGCACTTGGTTTTATATAATGTAAATAAAACTGTATACACCTTAAATATCCAGCAATAGATAATTTATGTATTTTATCAACAATTAAAATAAAACTAATACTTAACTAACAAAATTATTTTGAAATGATCTTTTAAGTAACAAAATAAATGATCATTTTTAAATTTTTATTATAATCGAATCTTCTGCAAAGGAGGATGCATATTTAAAAACTAATATGAAGGTCAATCATTATCTACTGTATGTAGTAAGCAAATGTTGTATCCTATAAGCAAAAGATGACACTTATATAGCTCTACATGTAAAGTATTAACAAATAGACTAATATTAATAAATATATATCATAAAAACACAATCGGATGTAGAATAAACACCACTTTATCAAGAAACCATGAAGTAGTACACTTTTTTATTCACTGTTTTCCTAATCTCGGTTAAGGTTGGTACAAACCTTAATAATAAAAAAATTAAGTAAACAATTTAATACACTCAATTATGTTATCATGGTGAGACTAGTATATGTAGATAGAATTATACTGTTTGTTCTACATTGTAATATCAGTGTGCTCTACTTTTAATAGCATACAATTATTCAATGGTATATTTATATTTAAATACCTTTTAAATTTAATGATAAAACAACTAACTTTTTGAACAAGTTTGATACATGTTATGCACCTATATAACTGCCCAATTACTCTTGAGACATGGAAGTAATTGCAAAATAAGAATTAATAAAATGCAAGTAAATTTCAATTAAAGTTTCATGTTGTATTTAGTAAGTAAGAATATAACAAATGAAATCCTAACAATGACAAAATCTTTTTATGTTATAATGATAAAGTGTTTAAAAGCAATCATGCAAAAACTGGCTGAAAAACAGAATAAAAATGTTATATCTAAGTAATCGAATTGGCAAAGCCTTTAACTACATAGTTAAAGGCTTTGCCAATTGTAAATTAGTAGGAACACACACATGTATTCCTAATAATTTACACACATGCTGATTTAGCGATTGTATGGAAATTAGGACATATATCAAATTGTGCCAGTGTAAATAATAACTTAAAAACAACAAGAAGTGACGTTTATATCTTTTTGGGAAGAAAAAACGATAATATTCAAGTATTTAGACAACTTATGCTCACCTTAATGCTCTGGCTTTCGCCCGTCTTTCTTTTATTCTACTAGGTATATAGCAAGATGGATATCTGCCTTCCATGGCGCGTCTTACGGTCTGCGCCATTTTTAAGGCAGATTTCAGGTCTAGGAACAAGTATATTCACCCAAAAACGTACGGTCAACTAGTCACTTTCGTTTTGTTCTGTTGTAAGTAGATCCATAATGGGACATCTTTCATTACAAAAGTGTTTTCGAGACACATATACACTTTCCCCATCCACTTCATTAACTAACTATGCATTTAAACAAATTTATAAAAAATTCACCACAAATATTTTTAGTCACAAAATGTTTAATCTTGCTGTAATTCCTAATATTCACGTAAAAATACGCTGACGGCAAGCTAGCTGTCATTAAAAGTGTTACCAATTTAAAAATATTGTAATATAAAAACCGTAACTATTAGGAACCGATAAATACAAAAATACTTTTATTGTGACATTTCCTTTAAAATTATTTTTCACTTAAATATAACCATTTCATACTTGAAGTAAAAACTCGTGTAATAGTTTGTAATTTTAATACTAGTAATTTTAACATTGTATTTTAGTAATTACTTATTAGTTTTGATACAAAAATTGAAAATTATTGCTTTTTTATTTGGCTCCGTGTCCTTGACATTATGAGGTAACAAAATAATACACGGTTGTCGTATTATTTTTCAAACAGCGGATCATAAATTTTTTGTAGTTTGTCTAAATTTAACCTATTCTTATAAATTTTACATAATACATTTGTGACTTGCTAAGAATACACTTGTGTTATAAATTATTCGCAAAAACACAGCTTCAAACTGAATACATTTGCGATTACCTAACAATTTATTTGTTGATAGTGCAATCTACTATAAACCTAATAATATTACTGTTGCCAAAAAGTTTATTCTCTCAACCGTAGCTGCGCCAGTTACTCGAGGACGTTGACATTACGCTATGCGGTTTGTGAAAATTTAGTTTGCAACGATTTTCAGCTATCATTATGCTGAATACAACATGCGAACGGCAACATTTTATTAGCTTTTTAAATATAATATAGCAAAGAAAAAACAATTCAAAACGGTATTAAGTACTACGATCACGGTTGGTTGTATTTACGGATTTTTTTACTAACTTTGGAGGAAAATATAATTAACAGTGATTTTGTACGAAACAGAAATTTGTCTTAAATAAGCCACGGCCAAGAAAGCAATGGACATGTCAAATTGCGACCACGAAATTATTGGATATGGAATTAGTGATCACGTCATAAACAGTGTTAATAACAATTTCAGGCATTACTTTATACGTCGCGGTGATACTATAGGTTTCTGTCTTATTTGCTTTGTGTTAAAATATTTGTTGCGCATGAAATTAAAACTTTAGAAATCTAATTTGAATTCTGTAAAATCTATCCCATTTTTCGTTTTGAGTAGGTAAGTAGTTAGTTACATATTTTATGGAAATACCGCACAGTTGCATAAAATATCCATTTGTAATTAGGAATGACCGCATTGGCCCATCAGATTGTAGGAGGCACGCAAGCTTCATTTTGTTCTATGAACACTGAAGCAATTTCCAGAAAAAGTGATTCTGTTTTTAGTTGAGTTTTGTTTTTTTGAATGACTCCATTTAATTTATTTTATAACTGATGATTAATTTATTTTATGATTGATTCCATTCAATTTATTTTATATTGCAGAATCATGTTTTTTGAACAAATCGTTTTATACATACGATTTATGTTAGTGGTCAGATTTTTTAGAATAAGTTATTTTTTGGGTAAATTATGTAATAATTCTATTTATCTCCAGATCCAAAATTATGTTTAGCCATAACATTACAAACATAAGCATAAAATTGTATGCATATTAAAAAAGATGCGAATGTATGATAATACATTAATCTTGACATTAAACTAGATGAGACTTTTATTAAATAAGTATTAAATAGATTGTCTTGTGTAAAAAAAAATAATCTGGTGGCCTATAAATAAAGATTATAAATATCAGATATAAAATACAGTAGGTATTAATGTAAAAGATAATAATCAAAGTAGGTACCGTCTTACCTTTCGACAAAGCATAAGATATAGTCAGCCGAGTAGAAACTACAGAACTGCTTCACTCGAACAAAACGTGTAACTTTGACATGCGCACTGAGGACATTCAATAAAGTCAGTTTTTCCAGGGAGTTCGGTAGTGGTGGGTTGATTGGGTTAGGGGGGAAGATTGTCTTGGATAACGGCAACGGCTAGCCGCATCGAATGACCTATCAAACTCAATCATGTGTGCCAACGGCGATGAAAATGTAGCTCGATGTTTTTTGCTAATTGAGCTTTTTCTGATCTGATGGTGAATAGTTTTTTTTGTTAGGCAATTATCTATTATCCATACTCATTGGAAGAGTTCTTTGATTGGCCATAAAGTCGATGTATAAAATATCTAGACTATTATTTTCCAAAGAGAACCGATTTTGAAAATTCTTTTTTTATTTTCTTAGTAATTAATTTCCTATTAGTTAGCGCATTATTGAGGAGTAACCTAAAATGGATTCATATTTTTGTACGTTTGTAACAAATAAACTCAAAAACTACTGGACAGAATTAAGAAAATATTTTTTTATAGCTACTCGCTCCGGCTTCGCATGGGTGCAATGAAGATACAAAAGGTTTCTTGGGAATTTTTTTAGACTTTTTTATGAGTTCACCCAGCGTTTGCAATGTAATAAAAAAATGCATTTATTTACATACGACATCACATTAGAATCTTACATTCCATTAAAAGTTATCATTGTTTCCTTATATTCCATAGTGTAGCCGGGACGGATGGCTTCGCACGGGCACTAAACATAACATTTACACACATAATTATGTTTTCGCGACAAATAAAAAAAAAAATAGAAAATTTAATTCTTAGATATTATTTAAGCTTTTTTTGTACATTTTTCATTATTTTGTGTTTTTTGTATATTTTTTGTATTAGTGTTTTTACCGACGATAGAAAATTTTTTAAAATGATGATTTCAAATTGAATGGAATGTCAGAAGAATTTTGTTAAGTTTAATACCAAGCTACAAATGAAGAGCTTTTTCAAGCAGTGGTATTTGAATTACTATTTTCATATTAAAAATCGTTTATTGTGACAAAACTTTAATAACAAGAGATATGATGCCGCGACGTTTTATGTAAATAATCATAAGTTCTACAAAATTGTAGTACAGCACTTTTTAATCTTTGATTGTTTTCACAGCGTTCACGACTAAAGAAAGTGTTTTGGTATTAGTTTTTACACCTTGGATTACATTATCGGAGTTTCGGTAAGGAACCCTATTTTTTTCAACTAATTATTGCCTATGTCACTCAGTAATAGTGTTGCTTTCTAACGGCGAAAACATTTTTCAAACCTGTGCAGTAATTTCGGAGCCTATTCGAGACAAACAAACAAACAATCAAACCTGTCCTCTATATAATATTAGTATAGATAAATGAAAAGTTACATACTCGGCAAGTAAAATGATGTATATTTAATCACCATAGTTAGAGTATGGTGATAAAATATAGGGAAAGGCAAAAACGGTAATGATACTTAATTAGTGAAATTCATATAGTTATTATAGATTCATATAGATATTCATATAGAATTTATATAGTTATTAAAGATGAGAAATAGTATTTACAATACTAGTGGGTAGGTAGGTACAAAAATAAACGATATATAATTTAATTCTATTACCATATGCCTTTCGTAAAAAATGGTGACCAGACACTGCCATTTATGATTACCAAGTATTATTGTCTTGCTTAATAGACTGAGTAACATTACAACAGAAAAATATTGTTCATGTAATATGTAACACAATAAACAAGAAATATAACGCTGGCAATCAAGAGTATTTCCCAACGCGCTCAATAGATGTCGCTACATTCCACTACCGTAGTTTATTTGCTCAACACCATTTCTCAGAACGTGATCAAATATGTATTAATTGCGGATCCATTAGTACAGGGAAAACAAAAATACTTCCAGTGCTATGTGAATTGTGTATTTATTCGGAGCCATATTCGGTTTTGATTTGTAGAGAAAAACTGATTACTTCAGTATTGTTTACAGTAACAGTAGTACATAACTATTATTTTATATATTTTAAGTCTATATATGCCTAGATTAAGTGTTAGGTATCACTAAATAAAAAAAGCGTGATGTACAGTCATTGTAGGATAGTACTTCCAAGTGTACTGTAATGATTCCTATGATCCCGTGGGGTCATCAGGGTCATCAATATTATGAGTATAATAGAATATGTAGTAACATATTTCTGAAATAAAATTATTTTTCTATTATATTTGACGATTCGAAAATGCTTGTATTGAGCCTACTCGAATAAAGAATATTTTGGTTTGATGTGATTTTATTTGATTTGAAAGAGGTATCTAGTTCAAATAAAATAGGGCAGCAACTTTTTGGAAATTCCTATATACACTAGCTTCGGATGATGATAAAATGATAATGATAACATTATGATGATAATAAAAGACCCCGCCGTGCCTGAACGTGTGATCCTCTAACTAACGAAGTATCTTCAAGAGGTTTAAGTGTAAAAATCGTTAAATATTTTGTGTAGGTATATTGGCTAAAAGGTGTCGCAAAAAATCAAGTTGACAAAGGGTTATATGGAAGGTGACAATGACAGATAAGTACATATCATACCCCTAGATAAAGACTATAACAACTCAACACTTTATATTTATCAAGATCTTTCACAATTGACGTATATGATCAGATAAGAGGCCCCGATTTGTAAACTTATTCGGAAAGAAAACTCTTCTAAACATGTTATCTGTGCAAGTGTAAGTCTGTCAATCTTCCTGAAGAAATTCGACATGTTTTTTAAATTCGCCCATGAATGGCGGTGTTTCTAGAACGGTAGAAAATACATTATTTTGAGTTGGTGTCGTTTTCATCTAAGTATGCGTGTGTCATTATAGTGCTAAACGTGGGTAATCAAATATTTAGTAAATAATTAAGTAAATCACTTTTCGAGTCTTTAAGGTCTGCTTACATTTTGTACTTAATATTAACATATTGATATATTCCCGCAATATCTTATACAGTGACTATTAGTCGTTAAAGTCGGTCAGTCGCTTAAAGCACAGACGCCAGACAGCAGAGGAATAAAAAATATATTTGAATACATATTTTTAACACCCAGACACAGAATATAATCATTTAAATATTTGATCTGGGTGGGAATCGAATCCACGACCCCTGGCGCACAAGATACAATCACAACCATCTTCGCCTATTGTATGCTTATTGTTTTAAATATGAAATAATGTAAAAACTTAAGCATAGTCAATTTGATAGTTAACATTTTCTGCTCTGCCTCTGTTTTATCCCATGTCGTTTCTATTTTAAACATGTTCGAAATTAAACGTATTCTTTTTTCAAAATTCATGTTTCATTTCTTTATTAGCATAATTAAACTGCTTTTTCAACGGTTTAAAAACGCGTTGTTGATTAATAAAATCTTTTGTCGACTTTGTGAACGTTTACCGCAAGGTAACCGGTCGGAAAAGTCGATGAAAAAATGTTAACCTCGTTTTATAGCCGTTAAAGTTATAGTGAACACGTTTTTTAGAAAATAATTATCATATTAGCTGTTGGAAGTCCATTGTAGGACATAGGCCTCCCCAAGTAAAGGAGAATTTTGCCGGGGATGCTGCTGCCTATCCCCGCCCTGTGCTTTTGAGTTTCGGATGGATGTACTGCCATCTGACGGTTCTGGTGCCTTAATCGACATCTTAAGATACCTCGGGTACTACTTTGCGGGTACTATTTTGCCGGTACCACACGGCTTATTACACCTCAAATATCAATGTATTTTAGAGCCAGTGCAAACAAATTTGAATTATGCTAAGTTAATAATCATCAACATCATATTAGCCATAAAAAGTCCACTGTTGGCCGTTGGTCTTCCCAAGATAGGGTGATTCTAGCCCATAATTGCTGCGCTGGGTAGGACTGCAACTTCACGACGAAGATACTGATGGCCATATCCACCCTGTAGCTTTTAAGTTACGCTGTTTCGAAGGGATATACCACCATCTGTCAGATCCTGCCTCTCAGTCGCCTCATACAACACCTGGTACAGAAAGAGGTACTATTCTACTCCGCTGGTACCCCACGGCTTAGTTATAAATACTAAACTAAAATTTAAATTGCTCGAACGTTCCATACACGTGAAATACCTATTCTCAGCTTTGGTCTAGCAGATTACAAAATAGTTAAGCACTAAGTAGATTAGCAAATGAATCCCTAAAAGTATCTTAGTTTTTTTTTTCGAATAAGCCGATGTAAAAAATAAATTAGACTAACATCGTATCTATCGCGCTGGGAAGCCTAGGAATATCAATGTCTATCCAGATATATCAATCCTTTTAAATTCAAGCAGACCCAGACTCACAGTCTGCAGTCGCTTGAATTGTAGGCAGAGATTCTCAAACATTATTTGTAAAATGTATAAATTTATCGAAAATTATGTTAATTGAGTTTGCTTATAGCATGCTTATTTTTACTACTATCATAATGTGACCTAGAAACCAAATTCTAAATTACAAAATAAATAATATAGAAAGCTTCGCCGTGAAGTACCGGCGGAGTAGAATAGTAGCTCTCTATACCAGGTGTCATAATAGGCGACTGAAGTACCGGAATCGACAGATGGCGGCATATCATCGGAAACAGCGCAGCTCAAAAGTATTTAAGCTCTCTGCCCTGTAGTATCAGGGCGGGGATGGGTTGCAGCATTCTCATCGCGAAGTGGCGTTCAGTTTATGTATCACTTCCATGGAGACTAAAAGATTGCTTGGTACCGGATTATCCTAGTTGAGACACCTGTCTCTAGAAGTTATGATGCACTATTGTAATGTCGCATTGTTTATTCATAGATTATTATTAGAGTAAATTAATTAATAATAGATTCCCACAATAAGTTGATTAAAGCACTTGTGTTACGGATGCCAGACAACAGAGGAATTACTGATATACAACTGAAATATATATATTCAACACCAACACACAGAACAAGTACAAATATCATAATATTTGCTCTGGGTGGGAATCGAACCCACCACCATGGCGCACTAATCTTTAAAAGGGCGGGGCCTATTTATTATGGTTATCACTGGCAGTTAGTTGATTTCTTAAGGAGTAACTACTCTGATTATTTATTATTCTCGCGGGAATGTGGTCAACGCGTCTGAAGCCGCGGGTTGCTGTCACTTACAGATATATAACGGCATAAACTTCGTATACATCAATCAATCATCATTATAATAGCTGTATGACGTAGCCAAGTAAAGGTTTATTTTTGCTTGTTATTACCAAGCCGCATAGTTACTGCGAACTAACTTAACTTGCATATGATCTTAGTTATTTCGGATGGTTATACTGCCATCTGTCGGTCTCACTACGCCCGTTTTTAATCTACGGTTATATATCATGCCTGGCGGATATTGTAATTTGGAAATTGTAAATTGTAACATAGTGTAATTTAACGATATACTATGATGTAGGGTCGTATACTGATATGATTTTTCCGTTCCGTTTAGTACCGATCATAGGGATAAAATTCATCTTTGGATCATAGGGATATATTATAAAGCTGAAGTGATAGTTTGTTGAAACGCACCAATCTCAGGAATTGCTGGTCCAATTTCAAAAAATTGTTCATTGTTGGATAGTCCAATTATCGAGGAAGGCTGTGTAAAATCACACTAGAACCAATAACATCGTATAAGTGACGCTAAGTTTGTTTTACAACTTTACGCAGGTAAAACCGCGCGCGTTGCTAGTGTAGTAATATAATATTCCTGAGTCAGA
Source organism: Heortia vitessoides (assembly GCA_020976665.1). Taxonomy (NCBI): domain Eukaryota; kingdom Metazoa; phylum Arthropoda; class Insecta; order Lepidoptera; family Crambidae; genus Heortia; species Heortia vitessoides. The sequence goes on from JACJUM010003129.1 coordinate 16,521,167, forward strand.
ATCTTAAAGCGTAATGACTTTCTCGATAAAATAATTCTAACACAAGTACTAGCATAGCATTTTACGACATTTTTATATTTTTCAACATTATTCCGACCCGATTTTTTCTTTTCATAAGCAAAGATTGAGGCTAAGCCTAGATACAAAGAACTCGCGAACAATACAGAGTAAAAATAAAAAAAACATCTTATTCTGACACAGAGTACGAGACGGGAAAAAACAAAAAAAAAAGGTTGAGTGTGACATGCTCCCACCCTTCGGAGCCCGTCATTGGAAAGAAGCCAGAACGTCGCGAAAAGTGTATAATTTTGCTGACTAGCTCCAACTAAGGCGCAGGTTTGCTGCATTCCGGTTTTCGAGTGGTGTGTATAAAATTACGGTGAATACCGGTTTATGAACGCCAACAATTTTTTTTGTATTGTAATGTTTTTTTCGAAAACCGATATCTTAATACGTATGTTGAACCATTATAAAAAATTAAAAAGACATGTCTGTTTACTCTTCTGCCTGTCTGGTTTTAATTTTTACCTAAGTCGCATAAGTTCCCAGTTTACTGTTCCTAATACTACGACTACCATCTACTGTTTTTCTATGTTCTAAAATATCGGTAGACTTAATAAACGGCTTTTTTTAAACTTAGGTTTCGATTAAGAAAGCTGAAATATAAATAAAGAAATAGGCACGGGCACTGGCTGTACCGTCAGTAAAAAGTTTTAGTAAAAAAGGGTCGGCCATTTTGTTCTAAAGTGACGCTCTCGTTATTTGCATTCGCACCGTTTAGTGCCTTTTAGGGCTGAAAAGGTCAGTAATGGGCGGTAAAAGATATGTGCTTTTTCTCGCTTTTGTTATAAAGGATATAATTATAATTTACTCGTGGCGTCATTATCTTTTTTTATTAGAGGATATCGCTATGAAGCTCCAGTAGCATGGCGTATAATTGATAAATTAACTTCGTTAAAAATATAAAATATGAATCCCAACAAGAATTCGCTTTTAAATAAACCCTTTGGGATCATATAGGTAATGCTAATTACCCTTATTTGTATATCTTAGTTAGGTTATATATGTCACATATAAATTTATATCGCAATTGATACTGCGGTATGTGTCATTATTACTGCTTTTTTATCAAAAGCGGTACACCGCGGTCTGGAGGATAGGTGGAGCCTTCTATAGGATACTCTTCGGCGGACTCCTGTAACGTCACAGATTTACACAGATGGATACTGGATCCCTTTAAAATACGGTGTTCAGTATGCCAGAGTCAACGGTTGGTGAATCTTGACTCTTCGACAAGATGAGTGCGGCGTGGCTTAGACAAAGTCAGAAACTTTCTTTTTATTAGACCAGTACGACAAAAGAGCGCGCAGTCCGCGTGATAGTGCCTATAGACGCTCGTAATATAACAAGGATATGAATAGTAATTTCACAGGGTCCCTTACCCTTCAAACCAGATTACAGCAATGCGAACACTGCTATTTGGCGGTAGAAATAGGTGAGCACTCTCACTCTCACCTTCCGGTTTGAGGGGTGAGAGGCAGTTACATTATTAAGTAATATTACATAATATCTTCAAGTCACAAGGTTTGCATATCGCTAGCGATATCCTTGTGATGATAGAGTGTCTATAGGCTGCAATGACGGATTGTAAACTAATTTGTCTACCTGGACTAATAAAAAGAACTGAACAACACAAGTCCAAGACGAAAACTGATAAAGGACTCAGGTCTAATAGTCGATCAAACTATCTTTATTTGGCAAAATTGCTTCATACATCAGTTCCCGGTGTCGGCACTGCGGGCCTTGGCTTCGGTCCAATGGGGACAACGCGGCCCCAAAAAGGACGAAGTATCAGTATTACTACTTTGGTAGGTATGGGCGTCAGTCTGTCTGCTGGTTTGAGTTGTTTAGAGATACAACTACCACGATGCTGCTAGGTATGCTATCAATATATAAGGACTGTTACACTCTGACTGTGTGTACACTCACACGGGTGTAACAGGAATTGTAAATTTTAACACACACATACATACACAATACTTGTCGCGTCGGGTTACAAAAAAAGAGTAAAATTACAAAGAGAGTTTAGATATTAATGTTTTTATGACTTGCTTAAGATTAGATTATTTTTATTATATTTCTAAATAGACTTGGAGGAGCTTTAATATTTTTATATAATTAAAATATTTTTCTTTAATATGGCAATATCTTTGGAAGTCTGTTAATTTATTAAACATTGAATTATTTTGTATTAAAATATTGGCAGAGTAGAATAGTACCTCATCCTGTACCAGTTGTCCTAAGAGACGACTGAGGAACACATATCAATACGGTATATCTATCGGAAACAATGTAGCTCAAATGCACAGGGTGTGGATAGGCTGCAGCATCCCCGTCACGAAAGCGGCGTTTTGCGATTGCTAACACGCTTGCCTTGCCTTTCTTGGAGAGGAGTATGTCCAGCAGTGGACTTCCAATGGCTGGTAAGATGAATTAAAACGACTCTCCAAATTCAATTTCGTTTCCACCATTAGCTGTTACGGCTGTGCATGCGTCTATATGTTAGTGTGAACTTCTGTGAATACATATACATTACATTTCTATATGATTACATTTATGTCTGAATGTAACATCCAAATAACCGCTTTTAATTTTTTTCACAATCTATTCACCTGTTCGAGGTAAACTTCGAACTCCAACCTACTTGCATCTATTTAACAGCACTCCTCTGTCAAATAGCTGATTTTATAAGGTATTATCTTGAAGTACTTTTATTATTTATTCTTCTGACGGGAACGGGAAATACAAGAGCAAAGCTCTTTCAATTGTATGCTTTAAAACTCTTTTTTCTTATTTTCAGTCAGTATGGGATTGTTGTCCTTGAAGCCGTTTGCGTCAGCAATATCGCGGCATTACATATTAATAAGACAACCGTCAGTTATGACGTCATTTGTGTGCACATACCGCTGTCAACCATGTCCGTGTGGACGTCACGCTTTTGTTTACACACACACATGTCTAAAATATAAGGATAAGGTGTTATTCTTAGTTCCTCCCTCCGTCGACGCGTTAGTAACAACTAGAAATTATTATATTGCAGTCTACCGCGTCTTTGTCTGCGGATATTGTCATGTTAATTAGAATTTCAAAAGTAGTTTTTGTTTGAAAGATAAACAAATATGCTTTCCTTCTTGCAAATATTCGCATTTATAATATTATGTTTTTTGTATATTATAAGGCCAGCAAATAAGCATACGATCCGTTTAATGGTAAACGTGACCATACACGACGCTAGTATCATCATTTATCACAAGCGTGTCGCCAACCTGGTGAACCGAAGCTGCTACGTCACATTTACCCAGTAATTTCGCAGCCTCTCTCACCCTTCAAACCGGAACACTGCAATGCGAACACTACTATTGAGCGGTAGAAATAGGTAAAACTGAGGTTCCAATGCCAATTTCAATTCCAATGCAAATTTTTTATCATTATCTTGAAATTATCATTATTGCAGCCATAAAACGTCCACAACACGACATAAGCCTCCCAAAGCACTTGCCCGTTTTTGCCGAAAGTAGCAGGCGTGGTGCCAATTGCAGAGCGTTACTTCGCAACGGTAATGCTTCTGTTGTGTTAACAAGACCTTAAGTCAGTCATCAATATAGTCGACCAACAGTCACGTCGAATCCTTGAGATATTTTTGCGTTGAGAAATCAGCGCCATTTCTTTAATATTGTAGCTTATTATCTAGACTTAGCATCACCTCCACTAATACCCAACGTTCTTTAATTAGTCGTAATAATATTGTAATTGACGTGAGGTAGAAAAGTACCTCCGCTGTACTAGGTGTCGTAAGACGCGACTGAGGTTCCGTTAACGATAGAGAATTGTATATCCACATGAAAGAGCGTTATTCTAATACAACTGGGTGGAGATGGCCGGCAGCTTTTCTTTTTAAAATCTACGCTTTGCCATTGTCAACACGCATGTCCAGCGCGGCATTTATAAGCAAAATTCCCCATTTCTCGGGGAGTCCTATATCCAGCAGTGAACTTCCAATGGCCGATATGATGATAAAAGTTAAAGTTGCTTTATTTACACAACCGATCGTCATAAAATTTTACAAGAATATATAGCGCAATTCATTTCTATAAAGGAACTGTTTACTTTGAATTTTCACAAAGGCAAAGCAGCGGTAAAAGATAGACTGCGCAAGGGTTGTCTAATATTATAATTTCACACATTACATACATTTAGACTTCGAGACAAGTCGATTAAAACATATGATAATATTTATATACATATATTTAACCCAGATAGAGAACAAACACAAATATCATTATTTTCATTTTAGATTTGTGTAGATAAATATGTGCGTATATATGTTTATTAGAAAATAGGCGGATTGAATGAATATACAAATTAAAGTTTTTTTTTTCCTGGGAGATCGAACCCATAACCAACGGTGCACATGATATAATCACTACCTTTTTCATCAACGGGCGCGTCAACCTAACATCTCTTGTCTTATTTAGATATATTTGCAAGAGTCAATTGGGAATAACCGGGATGGGTCATTCGTCGCCTCGTCGACTAAACAATTCGACAATAGGAACATTAATAAACATTTTATCTTCGTCATAATTGCTTCACCCGCGCGGATGGGCAGGGACCGTAGACTGGCGCGCGGCCAAGAGGGGGCATTCCTTCAGGACTAAATGGAAACGAACGGACAATGGGGTGATGGTTGTCCCGACAGTTTATTGGATTTTTGAACGAAATATGCTGGTGAGTTTGTCTTCATATGTAGTTCGCACGTCTATTCGAATGTCACGGGAATTTCACTTTTAAGATAAAGTATTTACGACTCAAAATCGGATAAATAGATAGATTAAAGACGTCTTGCTACTAATCAGATATGAAAATCTATATATAAAACGAGAAGCTGACTGAAGTGATTAACATATCAACGAAAGGACGAGGGCACGAAATATAAGGGTTAGAATCTTGTATTCTTGCACAGGGGCTCCTTTTATATTTTAGGGGAGCAATAAGAATGGATTTTAGATAATTCATCCTCTAAACGGATAAACCGGGGTGGGAAGTAAGTATGAAAATTTGATGTTTTTAAAGTTATATGAATGAAATTCAGTACATTGAAACTCATGAAACACGTGTAATTTTTTTACACGGGTATAATATATTACAAAGTTAGTATGAAAATTCTACAACTTACTTGAAACCCGGGGGCGCATTTTTACGGTTAAGTCATGCAATGTTGCCATTAACGTAAGTCAAAATTAGCTGTCAAAAAAACGATTAATAATAGTTTGGTCCAAGGCTTGCAAAATTGGCTGTGTTTCTAGGAAAAGGTGGAGATGGTATAAACAGCCATTTTCTGCTAAAACACTAGTACGATTTCAGAGGGATTTACCGAGAATGCTACATAAAATGCTCTAATGCTTAATGAGGTAAACCTTTTACAATTCGTTCCTCGGTCGTCTGCATTGGTTCTACACTCTCACCTATTTCTACCGCTAAATAGCAGTGTTCGTATTGCTGTATTTCGGTTTGAAGGGTCAGAGAGGCAGAAAAAATACTGGGTGGATCAGACTGAGAGAAGACAGAATGGGTATCTTCATTTCACAGGGTTGGCGACACGCTGTAAAATTCCTGTAGTGACTCTAGCGTCTATAGGTCACGTTTCCCATCAAACGGACCATATACTTGTAGGCTGACTTAATAAAATAAAAAAGCTAAGGCCTTCTCTAATGTCTACAGTAGTGAATTTAAAAAAAAGGATGTATTCGCAGACTATGATAGCCGCTACCCAATAAGCGGGAAGTATGCATCTAGGTATAGCAGAAAAAGATTACTTAAAAATCTTTCGATAATTGCCAAATGGTCCTTGTTAAAGAATTACCGCCCCATCTAGCTCCTAAGCCGTGTTTATAAACTGTTTTCTAGGGTTCTTTACGAATCGTCTCGAATGTAGGTTTGATGACTTACAACCTTCCGAACAAGCTGGCTTCCGAAAGGGCTTCGGTATCTTTACGGTGCAGCTAATTATACAGAAGACGAGAGAGTATAACAGGTTATATGCTTGGCGTTCGTGGACTATGAGAAAGGATTCGATTCGATGGAGATGTGGGCTGTGCTTGAATCTCTTTAGCAGCGTCGTATTGACGTTGTCATAAAAACACTTCAACAATATTGATATTATAGACATCATCTGCCTTTATTATAGGCATAAATTCCCCTTTCATGGGAAGACCTATGTCCCACAGTAGACTAGTTTACCCTAGTTTATACTCCGTAAGATATCAACGTTGTACTCCTACGTGTAGTATATGTTCTAGGTAGTTGTCCTATTGTCATCATCATCTCATCAACCATTAGAAGTCCACTGCTGGACATAGGCCTCTCGAAAAAAGGGGAAATTCTGCTTTGCAAGCGTGTTAGCAATTTCAGAACATAGTTCCACGATTTAGATGCTGCTGCCCATCCTCGCCCATTGTATTTGTGTTAATAAGTAAATGATAAAAATATAATAATCACTATAAAACACTAACACAGTAAAAGAACTTTCAATTAATAGCAGATGGTAGTGATTCTATCCTGGGCGCCATATTTCGTGAATTCGATCCCCAAACAGAACAAACATTTTTATGATGATATTTGTTTTGTTCTGCATCTCGGTGTAGTATTATATTTTTTATTCCTCTGTTGTCTGTTGTCCGTAACACAAGGGGTTTAAACAACTTATCTCCGAGTTTGGCCAGTATATGAGATGTTGTATGAATTTGTAGTTTAAAAATTTCGAATAGAAGTTTTAGAGATTGCACTAAGCCATTACTTTCAACAACGTCTAGAACTCTATATGATTAAGTATAATTTTAAACTACAGTATTATGAGAAAAGGATAAAGCATTGCACTATTATAATGTTTCAAAACCGCCCGTTTTAATTCCTACTATATTCCGCAAAAGTCTGGGTTGCCAGTCGTAAAAAAATAGTACCGCTTCGAACAACCTACGCCGCGAAAGAATGAATTTCCTTTGTAGTGAATGTAGTTCATATTACTTTCTAAATTGTTTGTATAAATTGTTATCGAATATTCCGAGAATTATTCTTTATGCTAAAGGTAAAAGAGTTCAAATTTGTAAGCTGAAGATGGGGCATGCTGTCAAAGGAATACAAACTGCGTTGTTATGGACAGAATAACCGGTAAATAACGGTTTTTATCGGCACTGCTCGGCCGTTATCGATATAAAGGTGCTTACATACTTTGTGATTTGTAAATCTATTAAATTATATTCCCTTATCTTTTATAGGCGTGACGAATCTTTATGAGATACCAATGCTGTTCCTGAATTAATATTTTTTACGATATGTGATTGTTATCTAGAATTTATGTACTATTTTCGATTAGATTTAGGTAGTTATGAAGGGTGAGAGAGGTAGTAGAATTACTGGCTATGTTACAAATGACTGGCGACATAATACTCTCAAGTTACAAGGTTGGCAACGCGCTAGTGATATCTTAATGATATTACCAAAGTCTATAGATTGCTGTAACGCTTAACATTAGGCGGACTATATACTTGTTTGTCAACTTAGATAATAAAAAACACTTCTTTCGTTCTATCACATAATGGACTGAGTTTATGGTCTATAGTTCCGGATCTATTTTTTGAAGGAACTTATCACATCATTAGATTTTTAAAATATGATTGATAGGGTATACATATCTACTGAAGTCATGAAAATTGGTTATATAACCTTGAAATATTTTATAGATAATCAACATATCAGCCAGTGGAAGTCCACTGCTAGATATAGAGCCTCTCCAAGAAAAGGGGAACTTTGACTATAACTGCCGCGCTGGGCTAGAGTGTTTGTAATTGCAGAGCACAGTTTTACCGAAAGAGATGCTGATGCCCATCTCCGCCCTGTGCATACGAGATACACTGTTTTGGATGGATATAATGCCACCTGTCGGTTCCGGTACCTTAGTCGCCTCTTACATAGTCCAATAAAAGGGGAGGTACTATTCTACTCTGCCGGTACCTCACGGCTTTTATGCTGTATAGATAATATTAAAATGTAATACTAGTTTTTGACATAATTTATATACCTATTCCAATTAATGATAGACAGACAATACCATGTTTTAATAGCATAACTGATTTTAAAGTTCGTACCTCAATCGTTTTCTTAGTGTTATTTTCTAGAATCCCAAACTCTTTATTATCATGGCAGCCTTAAAAACGTCCACTGCTAAACAAAAGATGTCCCATCAACAAGGGAATTTGCCCATAATTGCAGCGCTCGCCAAACGTGGTGGCAATTGTAGAGCGTGGCTTCGCGACGGGGATGCTGCTGCCGATCCCTGCCCTGTTGCATCTGAACATCTCTATCTCTAGTGATAATACCGCCAATATATATATTCAGTACCTCAGTCGCCTTTTACAACACCTGATACAGAGGTTTAGATTAAAATTCATCACACCAGCTATTAGAAGTCCACTGCTGAACATAAGCCTCCCCAAGAAAAGAGGTTTTTAGCCCATAATTGCCGCGCTGGGCAAGCGTATTGGCAATCGCAGAGCGCAGCTGTCGCGACGGGGATGCTGTTACCCTTCCCCGCCCTGTGCATTTGAGCTGCACTGTTTCCGATGGATGTACCGCCTTCTGTCGGTTCTGGTACCTTAGTCGCCTCATACGACACCTGGTGCTACCTCACGGCAGATTAAGATTATTAATAATTAATAAAATGTTCTGCTATACATATACATACACAGTAGTAACAATAATAATAATCTTTTATCTTAAGTTACACGTAACATGAATGCATTAATTACCGCTAAACTCTGTTAGAGATAATAAGATAATTTGTACTCCTTACTCGAGGCTTTCTTTTCCGGGATAATTCAGGAAAGGTCGGATTTTCTTTGTCTTAATATTTATCTGTTTGTATGTCCCGTTTCGTAAATTTACTAAAATAAGAGACTGGCAACACTTACAGCCTTACAGCCTTCTAGTTGGTACCAGCCATTTATACTTCGTGAATGTTGACTTTTTAGATACATCCGAATTGAATATATTCTATTTTTATTCAGAACTAGCAGCATCCCACGTTGTTCATGATCCCCAGGGAATAATCTATGCTATAATTATAAAGCTCCATGTATATAATATATGTGTTGATTAGTTAGTCATTTAGTCAGATATAACATTATTCATTGAAATAACGGAAAATCAGAGAACTTTGATACTAACTTTGCGCTTTCCTTTTATCCCTTTTGAAGGTGCATTATTAAAGATTCTTTTTAGGGCTACCCTCCGTTATCAGTCAGTCAGCTTCTCTTTTATATATAAAGGTTTTTTGTTTATTATAGTTCTTATTATAAAACATGTACATAAATATTTGCATTTATAAAGAATTAGTAATTAAATAATTTCACAAATCTTTATAAAGATAAAATGTGGCGATCAACACGAGAGCTATATATTTAAAAAGATTTGTTATATTTCTTCGAAATGGCTCGACCGTTTTTTGCTGAGTCATAACAGATTGTAAAACATATTTCACACTTAAGGTAATTAAGGTACGTCCTATCCAAATATTTTAAAATATATATTCATTTATTTTTGTATTCGCCGTCAATTTCATATTACCCTAATTTTTTATTTCCATATTAATATTTGCAGTTGAAGTATTTTTATGAATATTAACATAGGCCTCCCCAAAACGGGAGAAATTGCTCATAATTGCAGCGCTGGAAAAGCGTGCTGACAATCGTAGAGCGTAGCTTCGCGACGAGGATGCTGCTGCTAATACCTGCCCTGTGCAGGTATTAGCAGTTCGTTCAGTTCCGCTTCTGCTACTTTTATTACTATTAATCGGAATCGACACTGCTAGTTTTAATATGAGTCAGCTAAAACTATGCGTTGCAAAGATGTTCCAACGTCATCCACTAAAAGGCATGCATCGATCAGCTGGCGACCTTCGGGCCGTTGACCCGCGGATCTGGGTCGAGGGCCGGAGGGCAAGGGCTATGGAGGGGTGGCTATTGTTGTTCTATAGATATAGATGATCTATTTTCAATATCAAGTGGGTTCTTTCAGTTATAAACAAAGCTTTGAAAAAGTCGACATTGTTTTGTGGGTTTGGTAGTATATCATCAAAACAAATTTTTAATCATGTTATTAGTTGAGTTTTCTGCCTCAACTTTAACTTTGAGGCACATCATTCTTCCGCTTTTGTATTTCCTTCTTTTTTTTTACTTTATGATTAATTCGCGTCATTCTGCGGCTTACCCCGCGTATTTTCTTTTCCAGGGAGAATTTAGGGATGTAATATAGCTCTACAATGAGGTACAGGCAGTATGTGTATCAGGTCTCTATGTACCAGGTGTCGTAAGAGGCGACTAAGGTACGAACGGTACGGATAGACAGATGGCGGTATATTCAACAGACAGTAAAGCTCCAAATGCATAGGGCGGGGATGGGCAGCAGCATCCCCGTCACGAAAGCTGCGCTCTGCGTTTACCAACACGCTTGTACAGCGCGGCAATTATGAGCGAAATTCCCCCATTCTTGGGGAGGCCTATGTCCAGCAGTGGACTCTCAATGGCTATAATGATTATTTAGCTTATGTTATTTGTTGATAACGCAACTTTTTATTTGTGAAAGACCTTATGAAATCGATCCAGTCGTTACAAATCCGTTACAATGTTCTATGTTAGGTAGGGATCTCTAATTTCTTGTAAATATATAATAGCATATTTTACTTGGTATAATGTAGCTTTCTAATAGTTAAATATTTATTGAAATCGGTCAAGTCATTTTTATTTTATTCTTTACATACATACGTACATTCAAATCCTGACTTAACTATATAGATAACAGTCAGACATATACAAAAGGTTACAGACATAAAAAAAGACACAGTCATTATCAATAAATCTAGACTATAAACTAAAACATGTAAATAAAAGTGGCGTATTTTGCACCAAGGGTCCTGGGTTCAACCCCCACACAGAACAAACTTTAATATATACATATATTATGTTAGACATAAAGTCAGCAAACTAGCATACGGTCTGCTTGTTCATGATAAACGTGACAGCGGCCTATAGACACTCGTGTCATCACAAAGATGTCACTAGCGTGTCGCCATTTTTGTGAACTGAAGATAAAATGTGACATTTAGCCAGTAACTTCACTGCCTCTCCCACCCTTCAAAGCGGAACACAGCGATGCGAACACTGATATTTGGCGGTAGAAATAGGTGAGGTGAAGTATCAATGCAGACAACCTTTGTTAGATGTCTACCACTAGTATAAAATATTATATTGTTATTAATATTATTATGTATATTAATATTATTATGTATATTAATATTATTATGTATATAAATATTATATTGTTGTTATAAAATATTATTTGTATTTTTTCAGTGTCTGTTATGCATAAGCTACTTATTACGGAGTCAGGTCAATGTATGAGATGTTGTGTCAATTTGTTCACGCGGATAAATTGAGTATTAAGTTGACGTTGGTAATGGTTAGTAAACAGGAGTTAAAACCAACCTCTTTTTTAATCTCAGCAACCAGAAATACGCAGAAACAATAAAAAAAACAGAAATAACACCAAGTCTAAAAAACAAACAGTACTGGATCATAATTTTTTTTTATCCGACAAACAAGCACAACGTCAAGGCATAATATCAAGTCACAAAGTGGGCAACACTTGTGATAATACACGCGTCTACAGGCTGTGGTATGCTTATTATCACGCGGACCGAATGCTTGTTTGTAAACTTAGTCATGTAAAAATAAAAACAAATTATGTGTGTAAGACGAAAATGCTGTTTCAAAAAAGTTTAAAAAGAAAATCCATAGACTACCAGCATAACAGTAGGTAGGCTGAACGCTTGTTTGCCGCCATCGTGGTAAAAAAAAACAAAAGACGACTGACTTTTGTCACCTAATTTGCCATTTCTCAAATCGTTTACCGTAACACAACACCGTGACATTTTGTAAGCTGACGTAATGCGCTTAAGTAAATTTCCTCAGGTATCACCTAACTCCCCTTATATCTCAAAGGTCTCAGTCAAGAAGGAAACGTGATACAAAAGAAGCCATGAGAAAGGTCGCTGAGGGTGTTAGAGGTCGCTTCGGGGAGGGGCGGAAAGCGCAAGGAATACCGTCGATTGATCCACGCCACAGGTAATACAAAATGCGGCTTTTTATTGGCGGGAAAGTGTTGACAGCAAATGATGTGTAGATTTAATTATATATTCTTAAAATATGATTTATTGTTAAGATATAACTTATTAAAGATATTTTTGCCATTTGGTGTGGTTTAATTATTTAATCATGGCACTAGGTGAGATTGAAGTGTTTTTATTTTTAAGCATTTTTTAATCACAATAGTAAAGATAACTTCAGCGCATTGTTCGTTGTCACGTTCAAAGCATTTGTGTTATGGATATTTGACAACAGAGGAATTACAAAAATAATACTGAAATGCATACATTTAATATACAAATGTTCATATAATATTGGTATATATGCATATCGTCGTTTAAGTTCTAACACCGCGTACCTAAGTCAAAATATTGACACTTTGTAACAATTGGAAAAACATTGCTCACGGTTTATAAACTTATTTTAAAACTAATTGCTTGTGCATTTAGTTAGTGCAAAATAGATTTCGTTTAAACAATACACGGTATAAAACGTTTACTGCAGCGTTAGAAATGTAATATCGTGTTATCATTGGGCTTAACTATTAAGTTGCCAACTTTGACATATGCGGTGTTAGAACGTAAGCGACGATATGTACCTATATAAAGGTTGCCTGGAAGAAATTTTCGATAAGGCCGCCATTGTTCTTTATAATAACTGTTTTCTTCATGTATTTTTATGTTTGGTGTACAATAAAGTATTTATTATTATTATTAAGTATTTATTTAGCCGTGAGGTACCTCCTTTTGCACCAGGTGTCGTAAAAGGCGACTAAGGTACCAGAACCAACAAATGGCGGTATATCCATCCAACAAGGTGTGGCTCCAATGGACAGGATGGGGATGGGCAGCAGCATACTCGTCGCAAAATCTGCGCTCTGCAATTGCCTACACGCTTGACCAGCACGGTAATTATGGACAAAATTCCCTCTTTCATCGGGAGGCCTATGTCCAACAGTGGACTTAGGTGGCTGATATGATAATGAATATTGCTAAAAACCATTAACCCATAAATTTAAATTGGTTGATACTACGTCAGACATCACTTAATATTTTAATTAACGGAACGGTGAAGTTATGTTTCAATAGAGTCCACATACCCAATCAATGCAGTAGAAAAATACCACGTGACAGCATTGAAGGCTTTACATTCTAAACGAAGTTTACATTGCGTTTTCTATGTAATTTAAATTTTTCAGTACGTTCACCAATTTCCAAGTGCCTTTTCAGTTTTCTCTTGTAAAGAATTTTATAGGATGTTGCTGGCGTGCGTCCTGCGCTTTCTTGGTGAGGCAGCATTCGGGGTAGTCAATGTTTATTTTCTCGAATACTATTTTAAGACTAGCTTTTGCCCGCTACCTTTATATTCGAATATATTTTTAATATATATTAATAGGTAATACATATTTTTTATCTTTTAAAATTTATATTACTTTAATAAGTCCGTTGAAACATAACTTACTGTCATAAAAAGACGACTTAAAATTCTTTGTCGTTAGTAGTTTGTAGTTATTACTTTGTAGGTATAAATGTTATAAGTTTGTGATAATATGTCATAATTAAGTTTGCCGTGAGGTACCGGCAGATCAGAAGACTACCTGCTTTTATACCTATACATTATTTATATATATTTTTATGATGACCAAGGTAACGAAACCGACACATGGCTGTATAACAATTTGAAAAGGGTAGCTCAAATATACATGGCGGGAATGGGCAGCAGCATCCCCGTCACCAAAGCTGCGCTCTGCGAATGCCAATACGCTTGCCCAGCCCGGCAATTATGGGCAAAATTCCCCTTTTCTTGGGGTACCTATCTAGCAGTGGACTTCCAATGGCTGTAATGGTAATATTTATATACATTAGTAGTTTCATTCTTTAATTATTTTTAGTTTTGCACTGCCTTGGTCCTTTTTTCAGCTATGCCCGATGGTCGACTGGTAGACAATACCATTTGGCATTTAGTCGGCCATATGTACATCGATTTTTATATGTGCAAAAATCTAAAGAAATAAATAACCGCAATATCTTCTTGGCTATATCAAGTATTACCTTCAATAAACACAAGATGCAGGAAGGCCATCTGGTATTACAACATAATTGATCTCAAGCCACATCAAACAGGGCGTGTAATCAAATTATCGCTTTCTATATTGACATGCGGTATTTGTGTGCGAGACGAAGGGGTTTGCCGGTCAATTGGATCAAGGTGCTGTGTATTTGCTTAAGTGCAAACAGATATTGGTTTAAAGTTTGATTATCGGGTTACTAAACAAAACTCAGCCACTGGGCGGGGATGGGCAGATGCATCTTCGTTGGAAGCTGTCAACCTATGTCCATCTCTGGATGTTTTTCAGGCTGATGATGGTGAATCAAAAATCAAATCTAGTTGTCTGTTAAAATAAGAAAAACTTAAGAACTAACTAGATATATTTAAACTTGTACATTTACTTATATCATCATCCTTATACCTGCCATTGAAAGTCCACTGCTGGACATAGGTCTCTCGATGAAAGGTTTTTGGCCATAATAGCCACGCTGGGCAAACGTGTTGCCAATCGCAGAGCGCTGCTTTCGCGATGGGGATGCTGCTGTCCATCCCCACCCTATGCATTTCAGCTGTATTATTCCGGATAATGGACATACCCCTATCTGTAGGTTTGAGTACCTTAGCTGCCTCTTACGACACCTGGTGACGAGGTACTGTTCTGCTCTGCCGGTACCTCACGGACTACTTGTACAGATAACTCTAAACTTGTACATTTAAGTATTTTACCTACAAAATTTAAAAGACGGCATTGACTTCTCAGCACAATACAAAAGAACTAAACAACACTAGGAAAAAATCGACGTGTCTAATTTCTTAGTTTCTTCGTTTCTAGTAGCAAAAAGATAGTGCAGACCCCGTAAACGAAATTTTGCAGCTTTGAGTCCCGCCTGATCAAGTTTAAGAATATTTTTTCCAAAATACCTAATAACAGTGAAACCACTCTTAATTAAAAAATAAAAAAATGTTGAAACTTTACTAAAAAAAATATTTAGTAACAAATATTAATAATAAAAAAAAGGATTAGTAAGTTGAAATAGCAGTGGCCCTGCCCACTGCTATTTCAACTTACGCATTACGCATATTTAGTACGCAGAACCGATGACCGATGGAGTCGTAAAGTTCTGGAATGGAGACCACGTACCGGCAAGCGCAGCGTAGGGCGTCCACTCGCAAGATGGACAGACATTCTGACTTAAACCGAAAGATCGCGCTGGACACAGGCAGCATACAATGTCCTATTGGACATTACTTGGGGAGGCCTATGTTCAGCATTGGACGTTTCATAGCTGATATGATGATGATAAAAAAAAGCGTTTATTATGAGCAGTGAATGCGTAAATGTTTAATTATATTATACCTAAAATCATCTACTCTATATCCAAAATTAAATTATACCGCTGGAAAGTTAAACTATCAAAGAATTCAGTACGATAAGCAAGAACAGTGACACATTGTGCTCAGTGGAGGGTAAAGCGCCGCCATTTTGAAATTATTTTGCTGCGTATCGAGAAGTATACTTTTGATTTAGAGACTATTCATTTAGGTTTTATTCGTCTTACATATATGTATGTCATTTATGTAAACATATTTATATGTACAACATAATTTATATGTACTCATTTTTTAGTGCTTACTGTATGTTGATAACCAATTCCTGATCTACAGAAGCTGAAAGTGGTAGGCTTGACAAAAAAATGATAGTAAAGGCAGAAACATAGCTGCGTATTGTAAATAATATTAAAAAACTTAAATTCTACATGTACTCTAATGCTTAAAAGAAATTGTATTGTTTCCATGATAATAATTATTAAACTCTAGGTAGTGATCCTATCTTATGCGCCAGGGGTCATGGGTTCGATCCCCACCTAGCACTAATGTTTATATGTTGATATTTGTGTTTGTCCTGTGTCTGGGTGTTAAAATATGTATTTAAGTATTATATTTGTAGTACACAAGCTGTGGGGTACCGACGAAGCAAGCTGTGGAATACCGGCGGAGTAGAATAGTACCTCTCTTTATACCAGGTGTCGTAAGAGGTGACTGAGGTAACGGAACCGATAGGCGGCGGTATATCCATCTGAAAAAGCGCAACTTAAATATTACAGGGTGGGGATGGGCAGCAATGGTGCATGGCAATTATGCGCAATTATCCCCCAATCTTGAGGAGGCCTATGTCCAACAATGGACTTTAGATGGCTGATATAATGATGGTGTTTATATATGTGATTCCTCTGTTGTCTGATGTCCGTAACACAAGTGCTTTAAGTGACTTACTACGGAGTCAGGTCAATGTATGAGATGTAGTGTGAATACTTATTACAAATGTCAATGATAAATATTAATACATAGTCAAGCGTTTCACTTGGCAATCTCACTTGGCAATTTGACCAAGTGTACAGAAAAAGGTACATCATAACAAACAAAACAACAGCAAAACGCGACCGCAACTTGAATGCAGATTTTTAATATGAGTACTTAGAATACATAATAATAAATTTAAATAAATCACTTGAAAAATTTCAAAGCATAAAACGTAGATTTTAAAACCCATTTTAGCACACGACTCTTATGCAATGGTCGTTAAGGAATAAAACGAGGTTGAAATCATTTGCATCAGGAATAAGCTAAATTTGGTAACATTACTTATAGAGCTACCACACGTTTAACGCATTTGAGATCATATAACTTCTTCTGACGAGCCCGATGGCGCAGATGGTAGTGATCCTGTACGCCAAGGGTCGTGGGTTCGATCCCCACCCAGGACGAAATTTATAGAATGATATTTATGTTCGTTCTGTGTCTGGTGTTAAATGTTTGTATTTGAGTAGTATATTTGTAAATTTTGTATTATCTGCTGTCTGTAACACAAGTGCTTTAAGTGACTTATCATGGACTCAGGTCAATCTATGAGATGTTGTAAGAAATAATTTGTGTCTTCTTATTTATTCCTTAAGTCTAATGTTATTTATGTTCCTTCTGTGTCTGGGTGTTAAAATATATGTATTTAAATAGTATATTTGTAAGTTTACTATCGTCTGATGCCCGTAACTCGAGTGCTTTAAACGAGTTATTACGGAATTAGGTCAATGTATGATATGTTGTGGTAATTCATTATAAAATATATTAGCTGCTAGTAATTTTCAAGATTTTCGATGTGTCTAGTCTATTAGGCACAAGAGCCGTCAGCTATATCTTAACCTAGATATAGTGAAGAGTCCATAAAAGCTATAGACTTTATATTCAGTCATAAATTCTAGATCACATCAAAAGCAACCTTGGCCGCTTCAAGATAGCACGGTTCGGTAAAGATAGTGAATTTTTCAAGCTATTTTATAACTTCTGAGACAATTTAAAAGCTGAGTGCAGCGGCACATAAAACTTAGCCTAACTACAATTTCAGATTCAGCTCGTGGCGGGACTGAAAAAATAATAAGACTTTTAGGATTGTTCTAGAAAATACTACGGTAGTATTTCGGATCGGTGACTCTGAGTGCAAATAAACACATTTTGTTTTCAAAGATACTTTTTTATACCATAGATTTTTTTATATCATCTTTATATCTGAGGCAGCTGTACACAAACAGCTCTCTAGCCATGTCTTACAAAACGCCCTTTTAAGTCCCTAATTTCTGAATTTTTTATATAGATTTATATTATTAATGATACTTGTATCTGATCAATTAATGGACGACAGGATTGGAAACAAGAATACGATCTTTAATCAGCCGTAAAATGACCACCGATAGAAATAGATCTTTGCATATAATTGCCGCGCAGGGTAAACTTCGCTTCTTACGACACCTGGTACATAAGGAGGCACCATTCTACACTGCTGGTACCTCAAGGCTCAAACTTTCCGTACTACCAACTTACAGCGGTGTATCCGCATGGGCAGCGACATCCCCGTCGCGAAAGTTGCGCTCTGCGACTGGCAACACGCTTAGCGTGGCAATTATGGGCAGAATTCCCCCTTTTTCGGGGAGGTCTATGTCTAGAGGTGGACTATTTACGGCTGAGCAAAAATCGTATGTTTCTTTCCTATCCTATCATCCATTATATATAGCTTGATTTGATATAGATGTCGCTAATAATATGTCTCTTGTTCGCATTGCTGTGTTCCGGTCTGAAGGGTGAGAGAGGCAGTGAATTTACTGAGTAACGTGGTATATTCTCAAGCCACAAGGTTGGCAAGGCAATAATGATATTCTTTTGTTATTACGAGCGTGACACTGCAGTGACACGTGCTATCACGTGGGCGGTATGCTTGTTTGTCGAACTGGTCTATAAAAACAAAATTAAGTGCATCTAACTACATCCGAGTTTTAAATACTTTAGAGAAATCCAAGGTAATGTGGGAAGCCTCAGCATTATTAAAGATGGTTCTTGTGTAGGTAAACCGGCCAAGTCAGGTTAAACAACTAAAATATGATTCGAAGCGGAATGAGAGTTGGCACGCCGCCATCGCAGCTCTCAGGGCTAAACTGAAACATATTACATGACTGTGAACTTAATTATGGATTAGAACTTATTAATTTAATGGGCTACGATGAGGATTCTTACAAGGCCCCAGAGACTTTGTCAATGTGAATATGTAAGTAATTATGGATGTTTGTATCTATTTTATGATAGAGGTACAAAGTTACAAAAGGTAAGCCTTATACAAAAGGCGTCTGTATTGGAACCTCACTCTCATCTATTTCTACCGCCAAATAGCAGTATTCGCGTTTCTGCGTTCCGGTTTGAAGGGTGAGAGAGGCAGTGAATTTGCAGGATAATGAGCCACATTACCGTGAGGATATTTATGCCAAATATCTTCAAGTCATTAGGTTGGCGACGCGCTAGTGATATACTTGTGATATTGCAAGCGTGTATAGGCTCCAGTGACGTTTACTATCACGCGGACTGTATGCTTGTTTGTCGACCTAGAATATTAAAAAAAAGAATCCGAACGAATTGACAGATCTAGTAATAAAATAGTAGAGAGATATATTAATCTGCAATCATTAAATATACAAATTTCATGTCACGGTGTTTGTACGGGACGAACTATTAAACTACTCAACTGATTTTAATATTTTTTCGCTTATTGTGTACAGTTTGATCCAACTTGAGATATACGATAGTTTATATCAACTGACAAATATAGGTATATAGTTATGACAGGATGTCTGTCGGGCAGCTAGTAACATAACTAATCTTTATTCTATATTTATTGTTACTATTATTGTTTATAGATATAGTATTTACACAGTACAGCTTCATATTCTATGTATTTATGTAATATATGCGTAAATAATATGTTGTATTAACAAACCTTGTATTATATTAGATCATATACACACACATTCACACCTACACGCACACTACAGAGCATACGTGCCTATAAGAACAGGCTAGACCTAGTTTAGGTACTTAAGTATCAAAGTGTATTTTAGTTTAAGTTTCCTTTTATTGTTGAATAAAGTTATTATTATTATTATTTTGATAAAACAGTCAGTTTCCTTTGTGAATTATACAGGGAGGTTTTTATCACAAAATAATCTTTGTGACTTGTCGGTGATATTAGTGTGATTTATGGTGTAGGTTACTGTTAATTCGATATTTCAGTTCGCTAATAATGTAATTGTTTTTATCTCTATAAAACCTCTAATTAGATTAAACTTTTTTAACTGTTTTTGTACTGAGTGTAGCTGTTGTTTGTAAAAAATGCAAAAGAAACAAAAAAATCTTTTTTTCTTTCTATCACTACACAAATCTAGATAAATCACGTCTATGTGTCTGTTTGTACTCAATAAGCTGAATAACAACTGAACGGATTTTCATATAATATTCATCAATAGTCGGAACAATTTATGATTTGAATGTATACATACATGTTTTGACGAGTTTATTGTTTCTCAGTAAACGTTTATCAAGTAATGTCCGTTAGTAATAAATTTAAAGTGCGCTGCAGTGGAGTAGCTTGGTGCATGCAATATGGATTGAGTTAAACGCGAGCTTGGCCCCCCTGCCAACTTGGACAGCGATAAATTATACGTTATATTAAGTGTGATTGGTCGACAAGGAATGATGCTAGCATAGAGCTCATAGAGTGCTGTTGGAACTACTTTTTTCTTTTTTTTATACCATGAAGGTTATACGTATAATAATATTACTAAGGTGCCAGAATAAATAGATGACGGTATATCCATCAGGAATAGTGTAGCTCAAATGCATAGGGTGGGAATGGACAGCAGCATTCTCGTCGCGAAAGCTGCGCTCTGCGATTTCCAACACGCTTGCTCAGTACGGCAATTACGGAGTCCTATATCTAGCAGTGGATTTCCAATCGCTGTAATGATATTATGATTTTATTAAAATTTCATTTTAATTTAAAATCATTTTTATTTTAAAATCCCAAGTAATAAGCCTTACCTCTGAATAAATTATGTTAAATAAAAATGAACTTATCTCCAAAGCTTACAATTGCGCTAAACATTATGTCAACGACAAAACTGCTTGGGATTGAACTGCTTTAAACACTAACTTTAAGACAGTGGTTTGTTAGCGCCGACGCCGGTGTGGGTTACTTTGGCGTTAACTACCACAAATATGGTGTTGGTGAAGCCTTTATCACCACCAGTTTTTCTTGCAGGTTCCTATCTGGTGGGGCGCGTAGTGAACCTGCAGTAAACTTAGTTTTCGACACGTCTAGTGTCGGAAGATTAGTTTAAAATGTGCTTAATGAATTTATCTAGGTGCTAAATGACTTTTATTATTTATATTGGGTCATCAGGGTTGTCTATTTTATACATATACACTGATTGGAAATAATACTAATATCGGGAAACTCTAGCAAGCAGCTCATTTTATATGCGGGAGGAAATGCCTCTGCAACCGTTGGGTATGCGACCATTTTAATGTAATTTGCTCAGAGTTTTACATATGTACATTTTTTATACTAATATAATGCCTATTAATGAATTTGGTACACAAATACAAGTTAAATAGTCTAAAAAGAATTTATTCATTGGGACGAACTTATAACAGCTGTTAGTTAGTGTTGCCACAGCAAAAAAATAGATTGATTTTTTAAATTAGACTGACTGTACCAAAAGTCACAATCATTTGCCTTAATTGCCTAGAGAACTCTTTTTGTTACCAGAATCAGAACTTAATAGGGTTTTTTGCTTGGTAAACTATTATTGTCCTGAAAATATGAATCCTCCCGTTGGATTCTCAGATAAAAAAGTAACCTATGTTATCTATCTCCTAAGTTAAGATCAAGTAATAAATAAACTACGGAGTCTGTACATAAGAATCTGGTGTCATTTTATCCTTCACCATAATAAAATCGTTTTTTTTAATAATGTCGATCCATTTACAAAAACTTAACAGCAATGAAGATATAACCAAAAATATTTTCCCAAGGGAGACTTATCTTAATAAAAATTGTTGTGTTATTCCATACAATATGTTTTATAGTGTTTTCTTTTTTTTCAGCCAAAATTCTAGCGTGAATGTTCAATATATCTAATGTTTTTGCTGAGGTTGAACATTTATACCTAACAATATATTAACTGTGTTTCTATAAATGCATATTGTGTACTTATTTACCACATACTTTCTTAAGCATCTAGCGGCAGCTGTTAATTTGGAATTACAAACAGGCTCTTCATTTTTTAGGCCTTGCACGACTTCATCATCGATAGAGAAGAGTACATTTTGTTGGTTACAGTGGGTCTCATTAAATTAGACATAAAGCGTAATAAACTTAGGCTGTTCTGTTAAGTATGTTCTATTATATTTGGGTGTTAAAAATATGTATTAAAAAATCTTATTTGTTATTCGTCTATTGTCTGATGTCCGTGACATAAGTGCTTTAAATGACTTACCTCGATCTCAGTGCTATGTATAAAATGTTTTGGGACTGCTTTTTTCAAATATCTAGTTTTAATAGTTCGTGTGCAAGCATACGTTGTTCACTATTGTTGCCAAATATTTCGTAAATAGGTTAGAAATTCCGCAGCAATGTCTTAAGCCTTAGTATGGAACCACGATTCGAGATAATAGACCGTAACATTCCATTAGTAGGTGTTCTATGAGGTTGGTGTTATTGCGTTACGTCAGGAGATAATGAAAATCCTGATTGCTTATCACTTCACTATGTAGTAAAAACAAAGTCACTTTCCTATGTTTGTAGCTATGTATGCTTAGATCTTGAAACTACGCAACGAATTTGGTTGCGGTTTTTTTATAGACATGCTTAGTACAGTAGAAAAACACTGATACAATGCATTGCTAAAAAATTAATTGCTATAATTGCTTTGTAATAAAGATGTAAAGATATTTTTCTAACCAGAAAAGTTTTGAATGGAAATCGATAGAGGGGCGCTTCCGAGAGTATCACGTGATTCCATGGCGGATTGACGTTTAGATTGACTTGCGTATTGTAATATTATGCAATCTTATAATAAAGAAATTAGTTGAGGACTATTAACGTCGTTTCTTTGTATTCTCATATAACATAAATGTGTTATACGCGTGAAAATAAAATTTGCTTGGTATTTTCAGATATAAAGTCGTGATATATTTTGATAAAAATTAATAATGTTCCATAGAAAAGGAAATAAATATAAACGGACCGCAAAAATTTATGTACGTATATAACTCTAGAACCAAATTGGTCAATTATTTTTTACTGTGTTCGTAATTATTTGGTACAGGTTTGTAATTTTTATGCAAACCCCTTAATCCATCCATTTCTAAGTAATGTTTGAATATTTTTTTCACACAACATCTCTTGCGTTACCTGACTTAGAGATAAATAACTTAAAGCACTTATGTTACAGATCTCACACAATAGATTAATTACAAATATAATAATTGTATACTTAAAAATAACAGCCAGGCACAGAAAAAATACATATATTCATGATATAAATATTTAGCACACAAGATAGGATCACTACCATCTGCGGCGTCGGGCCCATCAAATTTGTAATATTGTACTCGATAGGGAGTATTGTATGGAAAAATATATAACTGGTTTTTAATATGCAGGTGAAAAGTTAATAGGGCTGAGACCGGACACAGTAACAGGATCAACAGGATAACAGGAACTGTGTTCCAGGATGAAGTCAGGGCTGATGTATTAACTCTAGTCCACTTTAATGTCAGTCAGTGTACAGAATACGGATGTTTTTCGAAGTTTCTTTGCCAAGTCGAGAGAGCAATAAATTACTCGCGACATATTGTATGATTGGTTTTTAGTTCTTGTAACAAACTTTCCCGGGGCTAAGAACCCGGCTTCGAGTGAAAACACTCTAGTTAAAGTTTGTTTGAAGTGCTTTGGAAGTGGAGCGGGATATAATTCAGTACTAAATTCCTATAGAGAATAGAACCTCGTTACTTGTGACCTAACTCAAAATTAATGCCTCTTCCGATTTGACTATAAGCCAACCTTAAAACTACTAGAGTTTTGTAGAATAAAACAGAAAAAAAAGTACCGGCCGGCAGACTAGATCAGCACCTCCCTCTGTACCAGGTGTCGTAAGAGACGACTGAAGTTCCGGTTAAATATGTATGTATATATATTTATATATATAAAACGCTACGCTTTGCGTTTGCGATTGCCACCATGCCACAGGTGTAGATAACGTTTACGGCTGAACATAAGCTTCCCTAAGAAAAGGGGAAATTTGCCTGTAATTGCCGCGCTGGGCAGCCATGGTGGCAATCGCAGAGCGCAGCTTCGTAACGGGCTGTTGCTGGATATCCCCACCGTGTAGTATATAAGTTATGCTGTTTCGTATAGATATACCGCCATCTGTCGGTTACGGTACCTTAGTCGCCTTTTACGGCATCTGGTATAGAGGGATGTACTATTATACTCCGGCTCTAGATACCTAAATACTTAAAGTTATAACTTAGAACTGATCTCTTCTCACTTCTCAGCATTAGGGAATTTAACTCCGCGTCGTCTCATAATTTCCGTACTGAAGCATTTAGCGTTCCCGTTACCCGTTACCCGTTAGTTAATTCACAGATAGTTTACAACTCAGCGAATAACAACTTAGCTAATTTAACGGCTGAAATTCAGTGTAGTATGAGGAACACAATATTAAAATTACGTTTTAGCGATATTAAAACTGATTAAGAAGATTTAACATTTTATTTTTACCAGAAGTAAATTTTAAAGCTATTTCAATATTCTAATAGTTTACCCTCGTGATGGATTAAGTGTTATTTTTATTAATAACTAAATAATTGATTAAGTCTTTAAATTGTATTCTGTGTGAATAATGACTATTTGGATGTGTATTTGTGTACATAAATGTTGTTTTTCTTAAAAAGGAATAAAACAAAGTTGGCAACACTCTTTTAACTGGCGGCCATTTTGTCAGCTGTCAAATGATTTATGTTTTGTTTGAGTGGTTTGGCATTTCAACATGAGTAGACGAACTCCTGAACAGCGATTTAAAATTGTTTAAATTCATTTTCTGGTTCATCAATTAGAAAATCATGATTCTGTTCGAAATACGTATCGCGCACTACGTCCATTTTACAGTCAACATGATCGTCCATCAATCAATTCTATTAACTATGAAACATTTTCGCACCACGTTTACTCCAAATGATAATTTGCATCCACAGAAACGTCATACAGTGCGTAAAGAAGTCATTGCTGCTGTAGAGCGTAGCGTAGAGGAACAGTATATATATGACTGACGTTGTCCTGCACGAAACTTTCAGCGATTAAGATATTAATAAGAATATAAAATGAAAGGTAAATAATGTAAATAATAAATTTATATATCGACTGCAGCGCTATCTGCCGGGCTGTCTTGTGAATCTAACGAATCCAGGGCCCAAGCAAATAAAAAAAAAAGTAAATTGGACCAGCCGATGAAGGGGTTCATTAACATAGACACTTTTCTTTATTTTACTACTCCATTATTTATTACTTTATTTTGTACAGTAGAATCTATACTAACATTATAAAGCGGAAGAGTTTGTTTGTTTGTATGTTTAAACGCGCTAATCTCAAGATCTACTGATCCGATTTGAATAATTCTTTCTTTGTTAGATAGTCCATTTATAGAGAAAGGCTTTAAGCTATATAACATTACGCTGAGACCAATAGAAGCGAAGCATCAGTAAGAAATGTTGCAAACACGGGGAAAAGGCTACTATACCCCCCAAAGTCACTATTCTACGCGGACGAAGTCGCGGGCACTGCTAGTTATATATTTTTATTTATTTATTTAACTTTATTGCACAAAATATTACAAAATTACAAATGGCGGACTTAATGCCAAATGGCATTATCTCCCAGTCAACCATTACACAAAACAGAAAAAAAAAAATATATATATATATAGTGGTGCAGGCAATATATATACAAAATAAATATATATGTTATATTGTTTTAAAAGACGTCGTTAAATGTTAAAAATGACGGCATGTATATTATCTGACATCAAATAAATAACGCTAAATGTTATTACGCGGTAAAAGTATAAAATATGTTAAGACTATTAACAGCTGTTAAAAGCTATTCCTCTTTCCCAAAAGGGCAATATATCCAATCCGGGTCGATGGTGTTTAATCGCGTGGAGCCAACCGAAGTAGTCTGTAACGAGATGGGGCGGGCTGGCGGAGTACGGCGCATTCATATATAATCCTAATGAAAATATTTGGTATTTAAAGTTTAATAAGACTATATTTAGTTCATTAAAATACCTATATACTAGAGACCTCTTACGAAGATCGACTGCATTGGTACCCCAATATAGAGGGAATTTTGCCCATAATTGCCGCGCTGGGCAAGCGTGTTAGCAATACCTATCACCGCCATGTCCATTCGATTTGCACTGTTTCGGATAGATATACCGCAATCTGTCGGATTTGGAACCTTAGTGACATCTTACGACACCTCCCGGCTTTTAACGGCTTACGGCTGTTACACTTATATGCAAAAAAATAACACCCAGACACAGAACAAATACAAATATTCATATATATAAATATTTGTCCTGGTAAGTAGTATTTATATAATGAATGTTTGGTTATTAAATTATTTAAGTATTAAAGTAAAAACTCAAGTCGGATTCGGTTTACTAATGAAATATCATGTGAATTTATTTATTTACTAGCGAATCCCTGATTTTCCGCCCAGATTTTTCGCCCTTATTTCGCCCTTTGTCTAACGTATCACCAAATCTGTTCCTGTTTCTGTAAGAAAAATCAAAGTAGCATGACTTACTTCTTATCACGTCAGTTGTTGCACTAAATATTCATTTAAATATTTGTCAAACGTTGATGGAAATGTGCTCACGTGATGAAGTACTAACAATAGTGGCAGAAGTCATGAGTGGAAACGTAGTACAATATAATTACTACTATATTCGCGTTATGTTAATTTAAAAAGAGTTTCGACTTCCCTTGATATTACTAACTTACCTTGCCTGGGAAAATATGAAGATATAATATTTAGCCTTGAGGTACCGGCAGAGTAGAATAGTACCTCCTCCTATACCTGGTGTCGTAAGAGGCGACTAAGGTATTAGAACCGACAAATGGCGGTATATCCATGCAAAAAGTCAGCTCAAGCACAAGGGGCATAGGCAGCAGCTTCCCCGTCGAGAAAGCTGCGCCCTGCGATTGCCTAAACGCTTGCCGAGCGCGGCAAT
Source organism: Heortia vitessoides (assembly GCA_020976665.1). NCBI lineage: Eukaryota > Metazoa > Arthropoda > Insecta > Lepidoptera > Crambidae > Heortia > Heortia vitessoides. The sequence continues at coordinate 16,548,147 of JACJUM010003129.1, forward strand.
TATGGGCAACATACTCCCTTTATAATTCTTTCGAATAAAAAACAGAAAAAGGCTTTCTGCTTATCACCAGCATATTAAACTTGGCAATGCGAGGAACGTCAGGAGGGATGAATAAAGTCAACCTTCATATTAGCATTATTAAGCCCAGGTTCAAGCCTGGATGAAGTTTTCGGTGAAAGGACTAAATCGCAAAAAATGGAGATTTTGCGTACAATATTTAGGGTCCCTAAGGGGCGCTAACAGAGCCCTATGCCTCGAACAAAGACGTGACTATCTGACTTGTGCCTATATATGTTATTAAATTAAAAATCCTTCCTAATATTATAAATTCGAATGTAACTCTTTTTGTCTGTTCGCAATTACGCCTAAACTACTGAACCGATTCAAATGAAATTTGGCATACAGATAGTCTTAAGCCTTAGAAAGGACCTAGGCTACTTTTTTAGTTAGAGTAAAGGGTTGAAAGTGGGGATGAAAAGTTGAATAAAAGTATCGCTATTGTTAGAGCCAAAAGCTTAAAATTTATTATTAAGTCTATTGTTTTGTATTTATAAATAAATATTACATTCGAAGTTTATAAAAGTTAAATTAAAAAGGTACGGTACTCAAAGAAACTATTGCACGCGGACGAAGTCGCAGGCACAGCTAGTGACAAATAAATTGAAGCTAAATCACATACATTGATCTAACTCTAAGATTAGTTGCTTAAAGCACTAGTATTACGGATGTCAGGCAATAGAGGAAATAGTTTGTGGTAATAAGCCATAGCGAAACGTGGTAGGGTGCAGCTAGGATATTTGTTGTAATGTTGGGGTACAAAGATAGTGAGAAAATTCTGTAACTGAAACCGGGGGATAATGCCATAATGGGAATCCTTATATATAAAATTGACGTGTTTGTACGCGATTTACTTCTAAACTAATGACCTGATTTTAATAAATGTTTTGCTTATTGAGTACAATTTGACCCAACTTGAGAGAGGCTATATTTTTTATCCCAATGTATAGTCGCAATATTTTATTTAATTCAGTTAAATTAATCTTGTTTTTTTCTTGAGGAAGCCTTTGTCTAGAAGTGGACTTTCAACGGCTTATATATATTATAATGTAAATTATCCTCTTTCAAGTTGGATCAAATCACAGTAAGCGAAACTAAATTGAAACGGTTCAGTAGGAGTACATCCCGGACAAACAAAGTGACAGGATACTTTTATTTATAAATGGCGAACCGCCCCGCTCGCACACCCGTGTCAGCGATGCTATTAGGATAAAAATTGGTTATACTTTTCTAAGGTTTACGATACTTTATAACATTATTTCGATGTGTTAGGGTATATTTTGATTTATTTGCAATGTAATCGCAAAAAAATGCGTTTATTTACGACATCACATTGGGCACCTCTAAAATTGTCAGTGTTTCTTTACTATATTATGCATGTACTATACATATAATCCTTTCTCTTGAATTATTTATTAAAACTGCATTAAAAATCCGTTGCATAGTTTTAAAGATACGCATGCATAGGGAAAGACAGACAGCGGAAAGCGACTTAGTTTTATGTTATGTAGTGAAAATTATAATAAAAAAATAGATATTAGACAATAAGGACAGTAATTAAAAGTGATGCAAATTACCATTTATTACCTATCAAACTACACATATTTTGCTTATTGCTAAAATAGATTTCAAAAGTACAAATAAATGCCATAAGAAAAAATTTATTTTAATTTTTTTGTCTAAAATTTAATAAATAAAATCATCGTACAATTTATAAATATGAAAATGTAAAAATAATGTGTATGAAATTTCGCTCGCCGTAGCATAAGTAAAATTTTATTTAGCGCATGCTTTAACTCAGTGAACGAAATTAAAATTCCTTATGAGTTAAATAAATTTCTTTAACCAAATAAAACAATTTTAATATTATGCCGAACATTTCGTATGTAAGTCGGACTCACGCTTGACTAGGATTTATGACATCAGCTTTTTTTACTAAACTAAGCCCCAGATATACATACATATGAACTTTTTAGCATGTGGGCTTTTGTTTATGACTTCACATATCAGGTCTCATTTGCATAGGAATTGTTTACTAAAGGATATACGAGTAATCCAATAAATATAATCAACCCATATCGCATTCGGTAGTGTTCTTATCTTGTGCGTAAAGGGTCGTAGGTTCGATCCCTATCCATGATAAATAGTTATGTAAGGATTGTTAGTCGAAGTCAAATATATCTTTATTTAAATAAGTCACTTTTAAATCGTCAAAAAAAAACTATGAGTATAGATTTACTAATTATTGTTTAACACAAATGACTGATGACCATGACAATCAGTTATTTGAGCAAATAGGCCATTGAGTTTACATACATACTGCAATACTAGTCTGCTGGCACCAGACGGGTCTTATAATTAAGTTTGTAGCAGGTTCTGGTGGCTCGCATAATGATGAATAAATAAATAAATTCCCACAACATCTCATACATTATCGTGACTCTGTGGTAAGTCGCTTGAAGCACTTATGTTACAGACACTAGACAACAGAGGAATCACAAATATTTTACAGAACAAACACATATATCATCATATAAATATTTGTTTTCGATGGGAATCAAACCCACGACTTCTGTTGCATAAGATAGGATCACTACCATCTGCACTATCGGGCCCGTAAATTTCTTTAGCTTTTGAGGTGTATGACCTTGTTGGTTTCCTAATAAATAAAAACTAAAATAAAAATATATCAAATATCGGTCGTTATCCTCGCCAAGAGTATCTAACTCGCGCTCATTGCGTCAAACTAACTTCTTTAAACTAAGTAATAAATTTAAACACAGTAATGCGACCTCTTCAGCCAGACCTTTGAAAGAAATAAACGGAAAAAGTTTTAAAACCTATTTGTGAGCGCTGACGCTGGTTGTAATAATAATAATACTAAGTTTTAAGATCTGTCTGATGCTAACAGACTTGTAATAAAGGTAATAAAATTATTGATCAAATGACTCAGGTTACCAGGGTCATCAGTCAGATAAGTTGTGACATTATCATGATTTTGATATTTTGAAAGTGCCTGTAACTGGTCTATTCCTATATTCTAAGCGAATATTGAATCTTGGGTTTTGAAGGTTGTCTAGTAAACCTATTTGTATGTAATATCATCATAGTAGCCGATGGAAGTCCACTGCTAAGCATAGGCCTTCCCAAAAATATAAAAATATAATTGCCATGCAAGAGTGTAGATTTCGCGACGGAGTGCCCATCCACGCCCTATGCGTTTGGGCAGCACTTTTTCGGATAAACAGCCATATGTCGGTTCTGATACCTAAGTCGCCTTTTACGACAACTGGTACAGGGGAGGTACTATTGTATGTAACGGCTATGTAACGGCCAATACCTCATACCTCTCGTATGAGATATACTAAGTTAAAATTATGCCAACCAGAAAGACAAGGAACAGTGTCGATCGCAATAAAGTTGAATTTTCTCCGGCCTTATTAAAACTTGTACAATTATGCGGCACGCCTAACAGCGTGAATTAATTCGCTCCAATTTTTAGCCTCTTATTTAAAGTTTTGTTTGTTTCAAAGGGAATTTACGTTGTTGATTTTGCAGAGCGATCGTAATTTTTGCATTAAACATTCTAACTTTTCTTAGGAAGTTAACGATTGAAAGTTAATGTTTCTAATAGAAGTATTAGGAATTATAATGACTATTATTTTTTGAGATTATGTTAGATAAGCAATTTATTTTGTTAACCTCAGTGTAGTACATCGATATACATAGATAGAAGAACGAGTTTTAATGGAGATCACTAGTAGCTCCGTAGCATAATTTTTTATGTTAAAACCTTTTTTAAATATACTTACGTCAAGCAAGCATACAGCCTGTGTGATAGTAAAGGTCGCCTCAGATATCTCTAGCCTTTGAGACTTGAAGAATTATGTCACATTACCTAGTAATCTTAACGCCTCTCTCACCCCTCGGTTCAGAATGCGATTACACAGCAATGCGGACACTGTTTTTATTTCATTTTGCACCAAGTCGACTAACAAGCAATACGGACCGTGTGATAGTAAGCGTTCCCGCAGCCTATGGACGCTCGTAATATCACGAGGTAGCCAGTCTTGTGACTTACAGATATTATGTCACATAACTCACTAATTTCACTGCCTCTCTCACCCTTCGGATCAGAACACTGCGATGCGAACACTGTTTTTATTTCTTTTTGCACCAAGTCGACTCACAAGCAATACGGACCGCGTGATAGTAAGCGTTCCCGCAGCCTATAGATAGTCTTGGGATTTGAAGGTATTATGTCACATTATCCAGCTATCTCGCTGCCACTCTAACTCTTCGAATCGAAATAAAGCAATGCTTTTGGCGTTAGAAATTGGTGAAAGTGAGGTACAAAGCAGACGACTAGAGGTAGACCTCATACCTACGTATGAGGTTTATCTCTAGTGGTGGTTTACGAATCGGGCTACCACGCCAGCCTCTAAAGCAGTGTACCCTCTAGGCGCCTTTGAATGATATTCTGCAATCTCCACGCTTCACTTTGATGCTGTTGTTGATGTCGGTGCATTTCCTCGAGCCTTATTAAAACTTGTACAATTATGCGCCAAGAAGGGCGCCGCCATCTTGGCGCGAATTAAGAAGTTCAAATTATTTGCATCTTATTTTTGCTTTGTTTATTAAAAAGAAAAATTACTTTCTTTGTTGGTAGCACATTTATAATTTATGCTATTAACAATCTAACTTGTGTTTCGAAGTTAATGATAAAAAGCTAATATTTTAGATTGAAGTATTATAAATAATAGATGTTTATTATCCTTTGGACTTATTTTAATCTAGTAATATTTTACTGGGTCCCATCGGGATAGGCAGATACTATGGATCTCGTCTTGTCATACTTCTCTTCCTTCTTTTACTCGCTTTCATCATCATCATCATATCACCTATTGAAGTCTACAGCTGTACATAAGCCTCTCCAAGAAAGGAGGTTTTTTGCCCATAATTGCCGCGCTGAGCGCAGCTATCGCGACGCTGCTGCCCATCTTCGCCCTGCGCAGTTAAGCTGCGTTGTTTTGGATGGATATACCGCTATCTGTCGGTTCTGGTAGCTTAGTCGCCTTTTACGACACCTAGTACAGGGGAGGTACTATTCTATAGATTGGATTATTGTAATATGTTTATTTTTACGGTCGCTTTGATGATGATGTCAATGAGGTATTAATACATGCAACCTTTTGTATCTTCATATAGATAATCTGGTATTATTATAATAGCTTATCTACATTAAAATCTATAATAATCCATATGTCACGATAACTACAATTCAGTATATTTATAAATATACAAATGGCCTATAAAAGTCATAAATGTGCCGATCATAATTAAATAAAAGTCGCTTCTCTCGGTCGAGAGTGATTCCGAATCGAATGGGTTTCCGATACCGTCCGTTCAGCAAATGAGGCCCGCTTCGTCGCCTTAATGTGTTCGACAGAACTCCATATTTATGTCTTTGTCGCAGATTGTGCCCTTGTAGATTTACTGGACCAAACAAAACCACTGTGAGGGCATAAAAACACTGTACATGTCGTACACATAATTGTTTAAAATATTTAATACTTAAAACATTGCATTAATATACATTGCTTCATCTGTACATACATACATACATTACGCCTGTTCCATCGGGATATGTAGATATATGGACCTCATCTTGTGGATATAGATTTAATGTGAATACATTAAAAAGAAAATCGGTCAATATAGGTATGATGAGTTTTGTAGTTGCACGCCAATTATTCTTCTGATTTCATCTATAAAATAGATAACATTATAATTCGTTGGCGAATCTCTGCAGACCAAGTTTGTATCTACTGTATTAGAATAGAAAAAAATAATAAAAAATTGATATTGCGATGAAATAAGGTTCTTCTCGAACGAACCCAGTGGCATTTTTAATTGTCTGGTCATTTTTTTGATTAGCAATTTTCGCATTGCTCTCTCTGTTTCGGTTTAAAAAGTGAGAGAGACAGTGAAATTACTGGTAAACAGGGCTGCGTCCCACTTGATGGTAGTGGTTACCGCAGTCTATGGATGTTTACAACCACAATGGCATTATTCACGCGTTACCGACCCTTAAATAGAATTTCCAAAGACCTCAATGCCCGGAACACGAATTCAAATTTATCAAGTTTTCCATTCCTACCCACACAAATGACAAAAATCTCGTCATCCCATTACCAGCCAGTAACACGGGTTACCTGAATGAAAAAAAAGGTTTCACCTCATTTACAATTCTTGCATAACATTACAGCATTGATGAGGTGGAACGGTAAACTAATAGAGCGACGACCGGCGGGCAAATTGCGGTTACCGTTTTTAGGGAATAAGGCCAGAGTTCACGCGCCGGGCCCGCCTGTTTGTGACGTCATTTGTGGGGCCATTAAGGTCGAGAGTGTGACGGGTAATTTCGCTAGACAATCGCCATTTATCAGCTGATGTGGTGGACACGCTGTGAGGACTGATGGCTGTTCGGGCGGGAAGGTGTTATATTGTTAATTGTGTATGAGAGGAGACGGATAATGAAGATGACGTAACCATTGCTAGTGACACACGTCTACATCATTTGATAAAAACTTTTTTAATATTGACTGCATGGTACTGTCAGAGAATAAATAGGCCTTCCTTCAGTCCAGGTGTCGAAAGAGGCGACAGAGTTATCGAAACCGATGGATGGACGAGGTTTAATAGCAGTGTGTCCGTTGGAAAGTATTGGCTATGACGCCTGCCCAGCGCGTCAAATATGAGTGGTAATTTCCACAAAACTAATTAAGTCAATCAATCAGAGGTCAATTTCAGCGAGCGCCACCGGAGGAAGGATCTGCGATTTACGACTGCTATCTTTTATGTAAAAATTACGTGCCCCTGTATTTGTCTGGGACAAGCTATACATTTCTGAACTGATTTTTATTTCGCGTACTGTGTACTGTTTTATCCAAATTGAGATACAGAAAAATTTATATCTCATTTTATTGTCAAATTATTTGTTTAGAATATACATATGTATATGGTTGTAATTATAATAAGGATTCCAATTAGGATATGTAACATTAAAACTACACTCATCGATACATGATTTTGTGGTTGTTAATAAATTCCTACAATTACTCATACATTGAGCTGATCCCGTGATAAGTCACTTAAAGCACTGATGCACTTGTGTTACGGACATCGGACAACAAAGAAATCACAAATATACTACTTAAATACATATGTTTAACACCCAGACACAGAACACACATAAATATCATAGTATAAATATTTGTCCTGGGTAGGGATTAAAACCACGACCTTACGCGCACAAGACAGGATCTCCGTCTGCGTCATTGGGACCGTGGATAACTATTTAATGGCTTCAAAATATAAGGTTCCTTTATATATAAGGTAAGGTAGGTGATGAGTGAACGCCATAAACAAAACATGTAGTGCACTGCATCAGAGACAAAGGTTCTTGAAGTTTGACCTCATTTGTTTCTCCCAGTATAGCCAGTCCAAAGGAAGCGATAATCTATGCGATAACGCAGTCATATCATCAAATCAGCTATAGAAAGTCCACTGTTGGAAATGCGTCTCTCCAAGATAGGGAGATTTTTGCCCATAATTGCCAATTGCAGTGTGCAACTTCTCAACGAGACAGAAAGAGGTACTATTCTTTGCCGGTACCCCACGGATAAAGCAGTGCATTTTAAAATTCAATATTCAGGGGCTACAATTAAGTACCTATATTGTTTGATCTTTATATATAGAATCAATGTTTAAAACAATTGTTTGATTCAACTTGAGAGATATAATAGTTTATATATCAATTTAAAATTAAAATATATATTTATGATACACATATTTAAGACAGGACAACGTCTGTCCTGTCCTAAATATGTTTATGGTGTTGGGTCAGCTAGCTATTTATAAATAGCACTTCATTTAATTTTAATGTTATTATTTGAATATTTTGATTGCCTTCGATTGACAAGACGCTTGCCCAGTGCGGCAATTATAGGCAACATACCCCCTTTCTTGGGGAGGCCTATGTTTAAGAGTGGACTTTTAATAGCTGGTATAATGATGATATAACCCTGAGGTACCGACAGAGTAGAATAATAACTCCCCAAGTACCTGGTGTCATAAGAGGTGACTAAGGTACCAGAACCGACAGGCGGTATATCCATGCAAAAAAGTCAGCTCAAATGTACAGGGTGGGGATGGGCAGCAGCTTCTTCGTAGCAAAAGCTGCGCTCCGCGATTGCTAATACGCTTGCCCAGCGCGACAATAATGGGTAACATACCCACTTTCTTGGGGAGGCCTATGTCCAATAGTGGACTTTTATTAACTGGTATGATGATGAATGAATATTCAGTTAAGTTTCAAGTGCCTGTCGTCAATTTGGCTGCCAAAATGATTATGAATGAGAGAAATGAACTAAGGTTCGCGCAATTAAACTAATCGCTAATTTCGTGGCCTCACCCAAAATTCGGCCGCTATAGGCCGGTCTCACGCGAGCCAATACCCTGCCGACGCTCTCGGCCCGGATATTGTCGCCGGTGGCGCCACCTACCCACCCTGAGAATAGACTGTAATCTGCACGTGCCAATTTGATCTGCGGTGACACGCAATTTAGCCTAGAAATTTGTTTCAATTACTCTACTTTTGTTTTTGCCGTGAGGTACCAGCAGAGTAGAATAGTACCTTCCTCTGTACCAGGTATCTTAAAAGCCGACTAAGGTACCAGAACTGACAGATTGATCAGCTCAAATGCATAGAGTGAGAGTGCGCAGCAGCGTTCCCGAAACCTGCACTCTGCGATTGCCAACAGGCTTGCCCAGCGTGCGTTGCGCTTCCCTGAAAAATGTAAACAAAAAGATTAATAAACGAGGGGCTAACTCCTTATTCTTATCGCTCAAACGAAAAATAAACCTAGATCTTAGTCTAAGGTTATAAAAGCAATTAGACAAACTAGGTACAATTGCGTAGTTCTAAACTGCATCCCAGTTACAGACGGATCGTTTAGGTCTAAGTTTAGGTCAGGCTACTCGATCCACCTGAATAAAAACGTAAATACATATTGTAGTAAATATGGTACATGGTAATGCATGTATTCTTTTACCGATTTACTAAGGTCTATTTTGTTATTTTCCTAAGAAAGTTCTTATTATTAAATTTTAACATTTATCCATTATGGCAACTCTTTTTCAAGAGTGTTTAATATATTATTTTAGTCAATACTAATGTTTCAAAGCCGTGGGGTACCAACAGATCCTTGTACCAGGTGTAAAAGGCGACTAAGGTTCCGTAACCGGCGGATGGCGTTATATTCATTAAAACTACGCTCTACGATTCTCGCTACGTCTGCCCCCTTATGTTGGGGAGGCTTATGTCCAGCAGTGGACTTTCTACGGCTGCTTTGATAATGACGATGATAAAGCTTTCCCAATAAGATGCCTTACAATTTTTTTATTATTACCTACTTAAAAATCTGTTATAAATATATTAGATTTTGCAAAAAGTCAAGTTTATTGTATTTTCTAAGTAAGGAGATTGTATCAAGAATAGGCTGAGAGCTTGTGGTCAAATCCTGTCGGCCTATCGCCACTTGAGTACTCCCCGCGCATTGCGGTTGGCACTCGGCTCGCGCTATATATCCTTCGAGGGAACTAGAACACTTAATCAGCGAGACTGGCGATACACAAATCTGGCGTTTCCCACTATTTTTAACGTTTGCTAGCATTTCTTGATTTTGGTTACTCTTTCATGTCGATATAATTAGAATGGGAGATAAGAGCACGGACCTTATTTATCCCTTGGATTTAAGGTTTGAACCCGCCATTTTGACGGACACTAGACGCTGGTGATATACATATCGACGGTCTAAAATTCAATTGTCGTAAGAGACAATGTTCAGGTTTACAGTAAGAACAAAAAAATAAATTTTAACTTAATTATTTTAAAAGCTATTTTCAATTAGATTTAACATAATTAAAAATAGCTTTTAAAATAATTAATAAGCTAATGCCTGACCGTCGATATCATTAATACGTTCTCAAACATGTGACCGTGTGATAATCTATATTAATACTAGCTGACCCAGTGAACTTCGTACCGCCTAACAGTTAATGAATGTCGTGTTAACTTTGAGCTGAACTAATTTAGGCTTTGATGAACGTAATACAATGACACGAAATAATATTAATATAGATATAAACATGAAAGTATTTTATTATGATGAATGATGATAAATACATACATAATGAGAATAAAAATTAAAATAATAATAATAATGAAGTACTTCAAACATATTCAGACAAAAGATATTGAAAACTATGTTGTGCGGATTGGGATATTTTAAATCGAAAATATTAAATTGTTAGTTTGTTAATTACAGTTTAATTAAAAAACTACTGCATCGATTTTTAATATTCCTTCACCATTAGAGAGTTATTTCTTTACCAAGGAACATAGGCTGTGTTATACTTCTTAAAAAAACTGGCTAGTAAGTAACATATTGTATCCCCCTGTATGTTGTGACGGTAAGAAGAGTTTCGTCAGTGAGACTGCAGAGCACTGCTTTTAATAAATGAATTCACGCAAAATTTTCTGACTCAGTGACAAGTTGCTTCAAGCACATGTGTTACGGACATCAGACAACCGACTAATCTATACATAAAAATAAAATTAGAGAGTCTGTTTGTAAAATTAAAATAACCGCAATTTGTTTTTTGAGAACTCACCCCGTAGAAAGTTACTGTAAAACATTGCTATGCTTTTTATTCGAATGAAATTTTGTATAAAAGTTTTTAATTAAAAGTCATATAACATGTGTTAAGGTTTGTTTCGAAATTCATCCCCTAAAGGAATAAAGGGGGGTACAAAGTTAGTATAGAAGTTCTGCTACTTAACGCGGGTGAAATCGCGGGGCGCTGCTAGCCACTGCATTGATATGATAAGTGGTGTTTGGTTTGTTTGGTTTCCGGGGTGATAAATATGTATTTAAGTTACATTATTGTGATTTTACTCTTATCTGATCCATAACACAAGTGCTTTAAGCGACTTATCTCGGAGTCATATTTGTTTGAAATGTTGTGTGAATTTATTTATTCAATGGTATCGTATTAAGGAGTCCGAGTGAAGAAATATTTATTTTAAAGTAAATATATGAAATTTACAATCAATGCAGTGAAGAAGATGTTGTTGTGACAACAATAGAGAAAGAAATGTTGAAATGGTTTGGAAATGTAGAATGGATGGATAAAAGTGAAAGTAGAAAGACTGCACAAATATATAGGATGGAAGTGAATGGTACTGAACATACCTTAACCAGGTAGAAGAGGTATTAAAGAAGGGCCTGGTCAGAAGTACGAAGATTAAACGAGCGTGTATGAAAGGACTAATGCGACTAAAGGAAGCGAGAAAGGTATGCCAAGATCATAACAAGATATGACACAAGGGTAAAATGAATGCGTGTATGAAATGTAAAATTTTCCACAAATGGTCATCTTTATCCCAACGACTACCAACGCCTGTGTATTTGCTATCGGCACGTGCCTGTTTCCTGATAGGAAGCATTATCTCCACAGGCCAAATCCCGAATGAGATTGAATGTGCTGTAAACAGTATTGAAAGTTGATTTGTATCATAAAATATCGTTGCCGCTGGGACATGATGGGACGATTTTGATGACCAAGTAATTTCAAAGGATGATATTGCTTAAATAGTTGAGAATTTGGGATACAACAATCTTAACTTGTAAGTTAGTTGTACTGACAGATTATGTGATACGTATTTAATAGATTTGTCATAATGTTTATATATAAAATCGTCAGGTCCCGGTGTGTGACCAGGATGAACTTTTAATCTACTGAACTAATTTTAATATTTTTTCGCTTACTGTGTACAGTTTTATCCAACTTGAGAGGTACGATAGTTTATATTTCAATTTCATCAACATCATCAACATCGACATAGCAACCGTAAAGCGTCCACTGCTGAATATAGGCCTCCCCAAGAAAGGGGGATATGCCTATAATTGCCGCGCTAGGCAAGCCTGGTGGCAATCACCTGTGCATGAAGCACCACATCGAAACCGTGATAAATAAGACCAGGTCGGTCGCGCATCTACTTCGCCCGGTATTCGTCTTCAAACTCCCGCTCAGAACGAAGCTGGGAATTTTCAAAACATACGTTCGACCTCACCTCACATATGCAGCCCCGGCATGGTACGCACTAACCAGCCGGACCAACAGAGGCCGCCTTCAATCCCAACAATCCCGCGTTCTGCGCACAATCGTCGGAGCACCGCGCATGGTACGAAACGCGACGATACACCGCGACCTGAGAACAGAATATATCGAAGATTTCATTCGCAGATTGTCGAGTATAAACCGCCATCTGTCGGTTCTGGTACGTCACTCGCCGTCTTTTACGACATCTGGTACAGGGGGACGTATTATTCTACGCTGCTGGTACTCCACAGCTAGCAGTTTATTGTTGCATGCATATGCAAAGGACACCTTTGAGCCATTTTGATCTTTTTTAGATACTAATGGAAAATGTATTGTTCGAACTTTCCAAAAGTAAAAAACAGTTAATTGTGTGTGGAGGTTTTAAAATTAATATTGTAGAAAACTCTTTTTCAAGAGTTAAGCTAATTAATTTATAAATCATTTAATCTCAGTTATTTGTTTATGGAGCTACGAGAATCACAGGTACCAGTGAAACCTGTTTAGATGATATTTTTCCAGACATAGAACCCATTCATAATATCGATTTAAGTTAGAATTAGACCGTTTAGGTCAATTAATACCATTTAAGATTATAAAAAAATATTGTACAAATGGAAATAATTTGTGCCTAAAACTGGAAACCGTTTGGAAAGAATGAGAACTAAGTTAATTGCCTATTGCAACATCAAATGCAGACCCAAATGATGTGTATAACTTATTCGTTTTGACCTTTATTAAACAACAACTTAATATTCCCTCCTAAAACGGTAACAGTTACAAATAAAACAATTGAATGTTATAAAGATGTTATATGAACTATATGATAAACAATATTCTAAACAATTAAAAGCGGATTGACTTCAAGCAAACAGTATTCATAGAACCTTCATCAGCACCAGTTTTTCTTGCATGTTCCTTTCGAGGACTCGTGTAATGTCTGGCACATAAGTCTAAAGCAAAGCTAAGAGAGAGTAACTTCTGTTAATACATAAGTTACTCTCAACTCTCTCTACTCCCAAGAGGATGACACGTTCTTTGATATAATATACGTCATACTTTAGCAATGTATGATTTTACGCAATCACAAAATCAAATGATTCAAGCTCAAGTTTGTGGTAGGTTTGATTATGAAGCCTTGAGTAAGAGGTAACCTCCAACACCTAGAAATTATCGCATGGTAACGAGCCATAATTATTGCTTTCATAATAAAACAGGCTATGTTCACGCGAATACCTAATGTTCACACCACAATAGATTATTCCACGTAATGTGGGTTGATAGCGTACAAATATTAGGTACCTACTTCAAGGAAATTTGCAATCACATTTATTGACAATACCCACTAAAAATTCTTTGATATTTTGGTATAAGGGTAATCATCACCATTATTGCCATGCTGAGCAGGCGAGGTGGCCATCGCAAAGTTTCGCGATAGAAATGCTGCTGCCCATCCATACCCCGTTGTATCTTGGCTATACTGTTTCGGATATATTTATCGTCTGTGGGTACCAAAAGCAATAGGAAACGGAAAAGTCTTATTTTAATTTGCCGGTATCATACGGAACTATATAAGTAAACCTAAACTACCAATATAAGTGGGTAAGTAAGTATACACTATAGGATAGATACAATATAGAAATATCCATTCGAAATAGTAAAGCTTAAATGCATAGGGTGAGGATGGGCAACTGCACCCTCGTCACGAAAGTAGCGCCCTGCGATTGCCAACACTCTTGCCCAGGGCGGGAATTATGGGGAGATTTTTTCCCTATCTTGGGGAAGCCGATGTCTAACAGTAGACTTCCAAAAGCAGAGAAGAATACTTCCTTCCTCTGTACCAAGTATTGTAAGAGGTGACTGGCGTATTGAACAGATTAATAGCGGTATATCCACTTAACCCCTACCCTCAGATTCAGCAGGGCGGGAATGATCTGCTATTAGACAACTACAATACGCACCTGCCTAGAGAGATAGTTATGGGCAAAATACTTCCATTCTCATTACCCTTTAAATACCCTACCTCAAAACTCTATATACATAGCAAAGTTTTAACAGTGAGACAATTGAACTACCAAGAACTTATTCTCAAACAGCATTAACTATGTAGACCTGAAAATAAACTAACTCATAGTAGACGAAGGTATGTGGATTTCCAAAATATACATCAGCCATGTCGTACACGGTTCGCACAGCGATTTCTAAATTTTACAGGACCATTTATTTATAATAAAATTAACCAAGAAATAGATATTCATGACATGAATAAATACACTTGCAAAACAACAGTAAGGGAATGGCTCTTGAGATTGGACTACAACAAGACAGAGGAATTGCTAACAATATTATGCTAGACTGGATTTATTTATTATCACTATTATTGTTTGTGTATACTGTATGTACTAGCTTAGCTTCATATCCTGTGTATTTATGTAATGTGTGCGTAAATAATGTGTTGTATTAACAAACCTTGTATTACACTAGACCATATACATACACATTCACACCTGCATGCACATTACAGAGCATAGGTGCCTATAAGAACAGGCTAGACCTAATTTAGGTACCTAAGTATCAAAATGTATTTAGTTTAAGTTTCCTTTTGTTGTTGAATAAAGTTATTATTATTATTCTCGGGAAGGTTTATGATTAGCCATGGAAGTTGTATAGCCCTTTTTTATTAGACCAGGTCGACAAACAATCATACACTTTTTACTGCCACTCTCTCCCATCGAACTCGAACACAGCAATGCGAACATTGCTAATTGGCGGTAGTATAGAGGTATGAGAGAGGTGAGATCTACCTCATGTACATTATGATGATGATCATAATTTAAATATGTCCTGACAAATCACGCTTTCTCAATACGAAGTAGACTGTAAGTGATTGAAGATCCAACGAGGATACAGAAAACATTATATTCATCATAATAGCCATGGAAAGTCCCTTGCTGGATATAGCCCTCCCTATAATTGCATTGCGCTTGCGCAGAGCGAAGCTTTCACGAAGGGGATGCTCCTACCCAACCCCGCCCTGTGCATTTCAGTTGCACTGTTTCAAATGGATATTCCGCCATCTGTCGGTTCTGGTACCTTAGTCGCATCTAACGACACCTGGTACAGGGGGAGGTACTATTCTACTCTGCTGGTACCTCACGGCAAAACATTGTATTGTTTACAGGAAAAAAGGTAGATGTGTATTATAATGAACCCATTGCTGTGTAAAGACTGGTATTTATTTGTACCCGATTGTTTTGACCGGTCCGCAAAATCTATACGCAAGTCACGCGTCATCCCGGAAGCTTCGGTTCCCGTTTTGTCAGCAAAAAGGTTCTGGACGGACGCTTCTTAAAATACGTGCGTTGTTTGTTTACTTTTATATTGGAGACTTGCCGCGGATACGCATGCTTTTTTTTAATTTATTTATTTAATAGGAAGACAACAGATTATTTACATACATAGTTGTTAATACGAATAAGTTACAAAAACAAGATTATAATCCTAAACATGTCTTCACAGCAGCATTAACTTATTTAAATAACTGTGGTAGGTCAATAAAAGAATATAACTTATACGTTAATAATAACGAATATTTATAAAATCAAATTAATATTATAAAAACAATAAATAAATAAAAAAAACATAAACTAAGGAAAACACAAAAGAAACAACTTATTAAATATAATATAATTGATAGCACTGTGCTGCGAGTCTTGGTCGACTACAAGTGACGTTCGAAAACGAACATAAGAACGTCAATATCGGCCCTGACTTTCTCACTAGCGACTGGTCATAAGATACATTATTCAGATATTGAAAATATTTTTATTCAAAGCCTTTGATAGTCTATCCCAGGACAAGCATTTATATTATAAACTAACAGTGGCCCGCACTTTAACCCGCGTTAAATTGTACAACTTTCTTATTAACATTATCCTTTTACCCCTTAAGAGATGATTTTGAAAAAAAAAAAAACTTTTTTACACGTGTTTAATGACTTTCAATGAAGGACCTTTGTACTTAATTTCTTTCGAATAACTTTACAAACAGCAATGTTTTATGTTAACTTTGCACCCTTGTCTTACCGCCTTAGGGGATGACTTTTAAAATTATTCCTTCTCTGTTATAAAAAGAACGTAAAGAAACTGCAAAATTTCAAGTTTCTTACCATCAGTTTAGACCCTTCGTGAATATGGAAGTCAGTCAGCTTCTTTTATATATATAGATATCGATGTTTGTAACAAAAGTGCTTGAAGCGACTTATCTCGGAGTCAGAATAATTAAAAATTTTGTGTGTATTATTTATTTTTGATCATACACTTTTTTAACATCTTCACTACCAAATGTACACATTCAATATTTAAAAAAAACCTATAAAGATTGGTAAGTACGTGTAAAATTTGAGGAATGCCCCCGACTTTCCTGGGATTCCATCATCAGACCATGACTTGGCGCCAACGGGATCAAGTTCTAATCTTCTTCGAGGACTTAAAAGACATGTCGATACCATTGAATAACATTTTACTTTAGAGGAGTATATTTTAGCCTTCACAGCCTTCTAAAACAGTCCTGGATTATTATTAGGATAGAGCTTCTTGGTAACAAAAATTTTGAAATCTATCATGGTTGTTGGAATACCAATGTTCTGAAATGCAACATTAAACGAAGAAATTTGATGAGGTATGTATAAGTGTTTAGAGCGCACATGAATGATAGTACCAAAGCTAAAGTTGAACGAGTCGTCTAATATAGGTGGACCTCAAAATGCGTCATCATATCCTTGAAGGAAGTTCATTTCAAGACCTTTCGATTCATTGCAAGAGATTTCCGATAATCTGTAGTTTTGCTAATATTTTTTACGCTGGACAGGTGTTGTGAAATTCTGTTGATGCTTAGATAGCATCATTCTGGTGTATTTGATACATTAAAATGCAGCCATCGGACTGTCCCAGTGGTCAAAAACCACTTTAGAGGCAAGATCATAGAAGTCATCTAACTCACAGATATTTATTTGACCACCTTAAACTATTCTGCCGGTACCAGACGAGTCTTAAGATTAAGTTTACTGCAGGTTCATTACGCGACCGACCAGAAAGCAACCTACAAGATAAATTGGTGGCGATAAAGATTGTACCAACACCACCAATGTAGTAGTTCGTGCTAACAAACAATTGTTTTAAAGCTATTGGTAACCGTAAATCAAAAAAGTAAAAGCGCAGATCAGTTAAATCCCAAGCAGTTTTGGGTTAACAATACATTAAATACATATATAGTTATTTGCCATGACATACCGCCAGAGTAGAATAGTACCTTCCACTGTATCAGGTTTCGTAAGAGGCGACTAAGGTACCAATACCAACAGATGGCGGTATATCCATCTGAAACAGTGCAGCTCAAATGCACAGGGTGGGGATGGGCTGTAGCATCCCCGTTGTGAAAGCTGCGCTCTATGATTGCCAACACGCTTGCCCATCGCAGCAAGAACCGCTGGTATGATGAATTATATTAGTCTTAAGTTGTTGATTAAGTCATAATTGTAAACTTGTTTGTGGTTTAAAAAAAACGTTCTTCACAATTACTAAATTTATCTCAGATTAATGTAAGAGGTACGTAAATTTAGTAATTTAGTAGTTAGCCGTGAGGTACCGGCAGAGTAGAATAGTACCTCCCTTTGTACCAGGTGTCGTAAGAGGTGACTAAGGCACCAAAAACGATACAGAGGCACAGGGCGGAGATGGGTAGCAGCATCTTCGTCGCGAAAGCTGCGCTCTTGTTGATCGTCAACCACCTCTACCTCCACAATGGGTGTTTCATAGATAATGTATCACACTTTTGTTAATAATCACACTTTTACTCAGTCAATAATTACAATCAAGGTAGGCACTGAGCAGAATATCAACGATACGCTCTTGCGTGTTCACAAGTCGATGCAAACTGAATTGCGCTGGATCTACCGCTCTGTCATAGACTCCGTTTAATGCTTTAGGTGGCGCTAGCGCCCCGACAGTTCTGCTCACCTCCGCTAGTGGCACTGCTGTCGCAATAATTCCGACACTAAGCTGAGGTCAAAAAGGCGATTAAAACGTTTTAATGTAGAAATTTGGATTAGACATACGCATAAATGTTGTGTTCTAAGATATAGATAGGAAAGAACCCCAACGGACATTGCTGTAGGCTAAAAACATAGTACCGACTTTAACCAATGAAAAAATATGTCATAATTCTCATGGTCGCAATTATAGATTAATTATAACATTCAATAATGAAGAAAGACATTATAAGGGCGTTCTACGAAAATTGAAGAGTAATTAAAATATAAATAGATTCGTCGGTAATCATTTTCAACGAATGATTTGAAGGCCGAAATGTGTTTGATAAAAATATACATATTTCTTCCTGTCATGTGGCAATCTGATTTTCTTTTTATGCTATGAAGTCAGAAAAGCAGCAATACGGTCCGCTTGATGATAAACGTGACCGCAGCCTATGGACCCTCATGTGTCACGAACTTTGTAATCTAAAGAAACAATGTCACATTTACCCAGTAATTTTACTGCCTCACTCATTATTCGAACCAGAATACAGCAATGCAAACGACTAATATTTGGCAGTAGAAATAGTTAAAAGTGAGGTACCAATGCAGACGACTTGTAAGAGGTCTACCTCTCGTAAAGCTTTTGTATATAACTAACTCCGATGTAGAATAGTACCTCCTTAAGTACCAGGTGTCGTCAGAGGCGTTTATATCGCGCATATCCATCCGAAGCAGTGTAGCTTAAATGCATCAGGGCGGAAATGGGCAGCAGCATTCCCGTCGCAGAACTATGCTTCGCAATTGCCACTACGATTGCCCAGCACGACAATAATGGGCGCATTCATTGAGAAGGAAAGGGACAACTTTCTCAAAAAGGGAAATCCCCTTTTTTGAGAAGGTTGTTCTGCAGAGGACGTTTTACGGCTGCTATAATAATGATAATGAATGTATGTAACGTTGAAATATAGAACGTATGAATAACTTTTAAATATACTCTATATCAACTGCACCAAATTGAATAAATTCTAATTGTCAGAACTTGGTTTGTACAGTGCTGATAGGATAGGAAGTTTGTATAAAACAATTGTATTACTTAATGATTTTATTTAGTTTAGAGATCCAAGAACGGGATTAAAACTAACAAGGTGTCGGGATCTACGGGATACAAGTGTATTATGTACCCGGACAAAATCGGGGCGAACCGCTAGGTTTTATTAAATAAAAGATATTGTCTTCACCAGAACTTCGCCGACATAAATTAATCAAGTTAATTATTCCAATTAAACTCCACGTAATTGTGAACTTAATTTCTTTTAATTCCTTGCAAAAATCACAATTGAAGATTAGCATCAAAATGGCTGGTTTACTGAAACAAATTAAAACAAAGCCTAAAAAGTAAGTTAAAAATGTATAAATATTTATAAGCTATTTTTGTTGTATTTAAACTGCGGCACTGAAACAAACCTTAAAAACAATCGCCATAAGCAAGTCGATACAGTATTTATCTCTTCATTATATTTAATTTTTTTAAAACTTTAAAATTATAAAACATTCGCTGGCGTCTGTCTGTCTTCTTGCACCTTTGTACCCTTAGATGAAACGAATGAAAATTTGGGTACTTTTATTTCGACCGCTTATTAAATCATAAAACTGCTCTCTTAAAACGCAGTTTATATAACTTTTTGCATTTCTTATTTGACGTTTTAGGTACCTTGCAATAATGTAAAAATTAATGTAGGTAAATTAGGTAGGTAGGAATGCGTGAGTGTTAGTATGTGCATTTGATATACACGTATAAGGTTATTGTTGTTAACTTGGTGGGCCTTATAGTGCATTCTTGTGCGGGAAATGTTCATGGATTCGATCTTTAACCGGGACAAATATTCATGTGATAATCATATTTATTATATTGAGTGGATCTATATTTATATACTTTTTTATTTATCTATTGATACTCTTAGGCTTAATTTACTTATCTCGGAGTTAGGGATGAAAGTGTGAGATGTACGTGTGATTTGTTTTTATTATATATTATTCTCTTAATCATTTGCTCGGGTCCAAATTTAATTGTTTACAGCGTGCGCCATTCTCTAGAACGTATGTCGGTTATGTCAAACACCATTAGATTTAATTATAAATTGTCAAAAGCGCTAAGTTAATATAGTCGTCGAGGTTTCAATTTTTTTTTAAACTTACGCGCACCTTTTTAACTTTTTCCTCCTCCTAGCAATAAGACTCAACCAAAAATCGGTCGGTTCACGCGTGACTAAAGGGAAATGAAGGTGCATTTTTATATATTTTTACAGGTTTTAAAAGACGTAGACGCCTGTATATATCCTGTGTGATATTCCAATAATTATAATGTAATTATATGCTTTAAATAAAACTATTAATTGCACTTGTGGGAAAGTGCGGATATGTGAAAACATAGGTGTTTCTGATTAATAAACGCGGACGTGTATTTAATAGGTATTCGTCTATGTGGTAATAATTTCTTTTCAGAATTATTCTTTGAGTAGTTATTTAAAAATGTTCTTTAAAGTACTAACTGTAACCTGACTTGCTAAACTTGGGATACTATTACCCAGTCGAATTACCCAGTAATTACACTTTCTCTCTCTTTCTTTCTAAGTGAAAATGCAAAAGATGTGAGAAAGAAGCACCGTTGCATCCAATCTTTGCAGATTATGGTAGTCCTGAATCTACCCATAGTCTTACAATTAATTATAATAAAAATAAATCACTTGTTATCTCTGATTAATTAACCTGACTTCATAGACAACAGAAAAATCACATTTATATAATACTTAATATATATTGGTCATTGAAGAGTTTTATTTACTACATGAGCGTCCAGAGTCTTGGGTAAACTAAGAACTCACGATTTATTAAAACAACAAGTAAATATTTATTTAAAGTACTAAACAGACACTACAACTTAGCACGAATCCTCTCTCCAGTATACATGTACAACTCTGCGACGGCCGTATACAAGACTGTCGTCGTGTGACGTCAGTCTCACCTATTCTCCGACATATATTTAACACAGTTATGTATCGTGAATCGTGTTTGTCCTGGGTGGTGATTGAACTGACGATCCATGGCGTACAAGATAGAAACACTAACGAAAGTGCCATCGGGCCCATCAACCTTCCCTTCAGGGAGACGATCTTGCCCATGCAACTTCGGTACATGAGACTATTGCGGTGGATGCTTCGCATAATGGCGGGGTGGCCATGCGAAGTTAACAAATCGGCCTTCCTCACCGACTCCCAGCATCGCATAGCCCTGTTGTGCATGCATACCTTCGCTGAAACATCATGCACTTTGTACTTGGAGATTCACTGGAGCGACTTCGGCATCTTCGAGGTCGGGAACATCATTATTACGATTTTAATGGGTATCGTTGGTCTGGTAATTATCTTTTTTTCAAAAGCTACGTCTCCATCCTATTAATCTTTTGATAGCGATCTCTCGCTGAGTTAAGCAAAAACTATTGTTTACCATTTGCTTCGGTCGTGATATAACTGTAACCAAGAGGTGCAAAGGCGGATTGCAAACCTTACCTGTAATTGCCTGTTGTGATTGACCACTGGAATAGTCACATGGCGGCATCTTCATAGGCTTCAAATACACCAGGGTGGGTTAAGGCAGCACCATTCCTATCAGGAAGGTATGCTCAACAGTTTTCACCAGGCCTGCCCAGCGTGGAAAATATTGGCAAACAAAATTTTTTATTAGACCAGGTCAACAAGGGTACAGTCCGCGTGATAGTAAGCGTCACAGTAGCCTAAGACGCTCAGAATATCACAAGGATAACACTAACGCGATACAAACTTCAGAAATGAGGATATATATACTATACTCCTCGTTAAACTTCCCTTTTAATGTATGCGTTAGTTTCATAATATTTCATAATACTAAATAAATAAACTAAATGTGTCATAAAATTTCGCAAACACTGCGCATAGTTCTCATTGGAACCGCATTGACGAACCACCTTTATGGAGTCAATCCTGAACTACACATCGCTAAAGGAACCAAAACTGCGCAGTCCTCTTAATGTCGCCTCTAACGAAGTACATTCACTGTTTAACTTTACCTACCACAGAATTACCTAGTAATGCTCCCCTTCCTACATCTTCATTACGCAAGCCATCTTTTGTAATTGTGCATTCTATTTTACATTAAATAACGTCATCTCCACTTACGGACTAGTAATGTTTGTCTTGATCACATTTATTCTGTTACTCTTGTGTATTCATCATTACAGCCATTGGAAGTCCACTGCTGGACATAAATCTGGGGAAAAATTTCGTGCTGCATGTTGGCAATCACAGAGTACTGCTTTTGCGTCGGGGATCCTACTGTCCATCCCCACCCTATGCATTTGAGCTACACTGTCTCGGATGGAAATACCGCTATCTGTCGGTCCTATCACCTTAGTCGTCTCATACGATACTTGATACAGAGGGAGGTACTATTCCACTATGCAGGTACCTCACGGCAAACCTAACTCTTATATTGGTTAAATAAAAATGAAAACTTCACCGTTGTACATTCATTATCATTATACATAGGACATAGGCCTCCCCAAGAAAGGAGGTATGTGGTCCATAATTGCCACGCTGGGTAAGCGTGTTGGCAATCGCAGAGTGTAGCTTTCGCGACGGAGAAGCTGCTGCCTATCCCCGCCCTGTACATTTGAGCTGACTTTTATGCATACGCGCCATCTGTCGGTTCTGGTATCTTAGTCACCTCTTACGATACCTGGTACAGGGGGAGGTACTATCCTACTCTGCCGGTACCTCACGGCTAACATAACTTGTTCATTAATCTAATATATTTATGAAATCTATGTAGTGCAGGAGCATCAATAATCAAACAAAATCTAATCTCTGTGTTTATATATTTAAAGTTTATTTTCATCTACGAATTCACTTTAATCTTTACCTATAAGTCCACTGTATTATGCAAAACAGCTAATATCTTTTACTTGTGACTTCTTTGTGTACTTTTTGTAAACTTTTTTTTAATAATACATTTATTTTGTCCTTTATAGCTTCAATATACGTACTTATAATGTATATTTTTATCAAGTATACTTTTATAATAAAGCTGAAGAGTTTGTTTGTTTAAACGCGCTAATATCAGGAACCGACGGTTTGATTTGAAATATTCTTTCCGTCTTGGGTCACTATTCTATGCAGGCGATGTCGGGGGTACTGCTATTATATAGTATTAAATGATAATTTGATAATTATATGACATCCCAGATAGACATGAAAACAGTGCGTGTACCATTTATAGACAATACTATTATTCTAGCAAAGGCTGACAATAGGTCTACATGAGATGTATACGAGCTGGATAACGGATTTAATTGAAAAAATCCACTTAATATATCACAAAAATAAGTCAGAGCATTCGTTAATGGTAATTATTTTATAACCTTTTAAAACACATTCGGCAACCACACAGCTATGCTTTAAAATATTTTCCTGTTGTAGATATATCGCCGTGTAGACAAGATCTGCGGCATGTTAAGCGCTACCATTTTTTGCCAGTGGGTTGTCGCCACACTTTTCTTCAATCTCTTCCCCATCTTCCTCAACACCTACAATGGCTTGTATACTTCCAAGTTGCCCCCCAATGTCACTTACGAACACGCTGTCTATTATGTCGTACCGTTTGACTTCACAACCGATTTCAAAGGGTACCTCGCTGTTACGTTTTTCAATCTCATGATAACTACCTACTGCGGTCTCTATATATGCTTCACCGATCTCTACTTCTGCGTTAACATTATACACGTGTGGGGACACATGAAGATTCTAGATTACAACCTGAGAAATTTCTCCAGAGCCTCGAACATTACTGTGGGTGGTGTTTCTGTGCCGTGGTATAACGAAGCGGAAAATAAAGCGGCGCAAGCAAGGCTGAAGGAATGTATTGAGCACCATACAATGCTTGTGAGGTACAAACATTTATATAGCCATACTTCATCATTTCCTCCTTCATACATTTGACTTTCACGATTTAATTGTTGCAGATTCATAGAGAAAACTACTAAATGCATGGGCCCCACTCTCTGCTTCTATTCGATCTTTCACCAATGTGGCTTGTGTGTTTTCTTATTGGAATGCTCTCAAATGGTAGTCTGTTGTTTGGACAATACTAATCAGTATTGCTGGAATGGAACTACTGGATTGTTTTTCATTTCAGAACATCGGCACTATGGGTAAAAACTTCATGGTGACTTTAATGGTGTTCCAGCAATTAATACAAATATCAGTAATTGTCGAACTGCTGGGAACGCAGGTAGCTTTAACATTGTTATACATTAAGGCTAAAATATATGGTTTATGACCTTGTTTTATTTTTATTATTTTTTATTTGTTCTTCAATAATTAACTAGTCTCGGTTTGGATTCTATTTTGGATTCATCTGTAAAGATTCATAGGTCTATATAAGAGCGTCTTTCATGTAATTGAAATCGTTGCATCCTGAATTCCCTTAGTTTCACATTTATTTTTGAAGATTCAGAATTCAGATATGCACTGATGAAGCCACGGTGGCTTTGACTAAATATATGAAACTAGTTTTGACTAATAAATATTCTAGTCTTAGACGAATAGTCAGGCTCGCTTCTTCAGAGTTGAATTTTATTGTTTTAATTTAAACTTCTTTAAGTTTTCTGTGTTATATGAGTGTAAGTACTAGAAGATTCACACACTAAATCTTGCTACAAACTGGTTCCAGAGTGAGTGTCTCATAGACGCTGTATATAGCACTCCGTGGGAAAGCATGAATGTGGGCAACCGGAGGACCGTGCAGATTTTCTTGCACAAAGTGCAGAAGCCCGTGGTGGTCAATGCTATGGGCATGGTCACTATGGGCGTGCGAACTATGGCTACTGTAAGTAACCGCGACTAGAAACAACTCAGGTAAAAAATATAAAATATAGGTTAAGCATATGTTATGAAGGAAAATAATGCCATTTGAAATCGTATTATGGTTTGGTGATACAGCATCAAGTTCTAAGATAACATATTGTACGCGTGACATTAACGAGAATCATTCCATCCTCATTATAATTAAGTATTTCCCTTTAATTACTAGTCTTTTAAATGTCGATCATTCCAGCCATTGGAAGTGCACTGCTGGATATAGGTCTCCCTAAAAAGAGGAAATTTTGTCCTTTATTGCCACGCTGGTCAACCATGTTGGTATTCGCAGAGCGCAGCTCTCGCGACGTGGATGCTGCTGCCCATCCCGCCCCAGTCATTGGAGCTGCTCTGTTTCGGATGGATATACCGCCACCTGTAGGCTTAACGACCTTAACGAAACCTGGTACAGGAGGAGGTACTTTTTTACTCTACCGGTGCCTCAGGGCAAATTTTTGAAATATTACTTGATTAAAATTCAAGCTGTTGTCTTCATTTTGAGAATATTTTTTATTATATACTTTTTAATGTAAGACCTTTGTAATGTTAACAATATTAATAATATAACAAATTTCGATTACATAAAAAAATGCTGTTAGCATTAAAATAAAATAATGTTACTATAAATTACTTGTAAATTACTACATTGACATCTATAATACATAATAATTAGGCTGTTGATGGAAGTGGGCAGCAGCATCTTCGTCAGGAAAGCGACGCTCTGCTATTGCCAACACGCTTGTTCAGCAGGGCAATTATGGGCAAAAAATCTCCTTTTTCTTTAGAGGCATATGTCCAGCAGTTAACTTCCAATGGTTGGTATGTTGAATCCGAATATACTTATAACTTAGAGTTCATTCATTTTTGATACGGAGAACTCCGTACTCCAGTCACATACTCGCAGCAATCAAATAAAAACATAATGGCCATAATTCTATAAAATACCTTTTACCTGTTTCAGATTTTGAAAACAACACTATCCTACTACATGTTACTTAGGACAGTTGCTAATGACATATTTTAAATGAGAGAGTAAAATTTTTGCGTGATTTAAACATAATCTGAGTATTGATTAACACCGTATTGAAATAAAACACAATTGCACTTATATTGTTGTTTAATGTACAAGGTAATTATATCCTTACGTTAATGATAAGTATTTATTCATAGGTTAATACTTTATTAGTAGGTATACTAGTCAAACATAGGGGCTTGTTAAGGATAAAATGGAGTAGAAAAAGACCACTTACTCACAAATAAATTAAAAATATCTTATATTTTAGCAATTCATTAAACTGATTTCGAAACGCGTTGCTTGAAGCACTTGTGTTACAAACGACAGTCAACAGAAGAATCAAAAATATTTATAATTTGTATTTTTTTGCTTATAATAATATTATTACTATATTTGTCCTGGGTGGGAATTAAACTCACCACCCTAAGCGCAAAAGAAAAAGACATTACCGATCGCATCATCAAGCCTGTCAAAATCAATGTTGTAAATAGACTAAATAGGTTTTTTTTTAAGTTGATGCTGAACATTAATACTACGTTTATATTATTTAGTTGGCTTATATAGCTGCAAAATTTAGCATTGTACCTGTAGTACAACACACTCCAATTGAAAACATAAATTATAAACCAACTCTACGTAGTTCCCAGGTAAATAATCTATATAAGCTATGGAGTGCCGGGTTCGTCGTAGCAGCGCCATAAATCGTAGTAGTTACGCTGTAGCACCGTAGTGCCGTAGCACTGAAGCCTCAGGTTGCGTATCAGTCATGACTGCTACAGACTTATATTTTATATAAATGACTTAGTAAGGGAATACGGGGCTTGTTTACATATTATTCTACGTTATTTGAAAGGGATATTCATTGATTTGGTTAGATTTGGAGGTTAGTAATTGAGTTGTTAATTTTGATATTAAAAATATATATAACGTGCAATTGTTGTATTAATAATAAATTCATTATCATATCAGCTATAGAAAATCCACTGTTGGCATAGGCTTCCCAGAGTTAGGAGGATTGTTGCCCATAATTGCCACACTGGGTAGGTTCCATGATGGGAATACTGCTGCCCATTCCCACCCTGTTGCATTTAAGCTACGCTGTTTCGGGTGAATAGGTATACCATCATCTGTAGTTTCCGGCACTTTGATCACCTTTTACGACACCTGGTATAGGAGGAGGTATTATTCTACTCCGCCAGTACCGAAAGACTTAAGAATAAATAACATAAACAAGAATTATAAATTTATACAACATCTTAAACGACTCTGAAATAAGTAATTTAAAGCGGTCATGTTACTATTAAATAAATATACTTCAAAGGAATTATAAATTATGGGTAAGTACCCCTTTTTTGAGGAGGGCAATGTCCAACCGTGGACATTTTTGGGTTGCTTTGATTATGATGATTTTAGTAACAAAAATATTTCTCGTGTTCATATTTCGTATTGTATATTTCATAAAAATACTATTTTCCTCTATTCAAATTAATTCTACGAACGGCAGGCAATTGTCATGACAACTTGAATCTCAGCAATCTATGGTAATGCAGGCGTGCCTCGAATAGAAATCAGCTCCAACTACGTAGCAGCCTCCGCAGCAATCCTTCATCTTGTTGAATTTAACAGATAAATAATTGTATATAAGGCTTGACATGCATTTGAACTAATTAACGAATTCAGGCGTTCCGATTATATTATTTATTTTTATAAATTCATGCCATATCTCATATTTGACTTCGAGAAAAGTACTTTACGGATATCAGATAACAGGGAAATTACAAATTAATATATTTAAACTTAACATATTTGACAGAAAAAATCTGATATTTATCACATATCATGATTATTCTACGTGACAGCGTTATATATGTGCAAAATTACCACTCTCTTAGGGAGGTTTATGTTCAGCAGTGGACATCCAATGGCTAACATGATGATGATGAGTTGCAGACTCCATATATATGTAATAGATTGTGACGTTATATTTCGCGTTACACAGATGCAGAAATTAAACTAATATTTATCACATATCATGATTGTTCTGAGTGAGGATCGAACGACTCACGACCCTTATTGCACAAAATAGGATCACTACCATCTGTGCCATCAGATCTGTTGAAAAATTATTTAATATTATTCCGAATATTAGATGTGAGGATTGCCCATTGCATCACGTGTCGTACAAGGATCGCGACTAAGGTACCAGAACCGACAGATGGCGGTATATCTATCCGAAATAGTGCAGCGTAAATACACAGGGTAGGGATGGGCAGCAGCATCTCCATCACTGCACTGCGATAGCCAACACGCATGTCCAGCGTGAAATATGAGCAATTATGGGCAAAATTCCTCCTTTCCTGGAGAAGACTATGTCCAGCAGTGGACTTTAAATCATATGATGAACCCGAACATACTTATTAGAGTTCATGCATTTTTGATAAGGAAAACTCCGTCAGCACAATCGCTAACTCACTACGCTAACAACAATAAAAAAACCTTAATGGCCTTAATTCACGGTACATTTTTGCTTGTCTGATTTTTAAAAAAACGTGACGAATATTTAAATTATGAGATCATAAAAACGCTCTAGTTATATGCTAGAGTCCTCTTGTCTTTTTTGTTTGTTTACTGTTATTTCAAAATTTACTGAAAGGATTTTCTTAAAATTTCTACCAATATATAGCGTACTCACTTATTAACAAGTGTGAAGTGATATAGAACAAAAAGTTACTTACTTCATTTATAGGTTTTATGCATTGCATAAGATGTACTTTCATCATCATCATCAAAAAAGGCTTCACCAAGGAAGGAGGACTTTTGCTCTTAATTGCCGCGCAGGTTTGATGGTAATCGCAGAACCTAGCTTGCTGCTGCCCATATCTGCTCTGTCGCTTTTGAGCTACGCTGTTTCGGGTGATATACCGTCAACTGTTGTTCCGGTACTTCAATCGCCTCTTACAACATTTGAACGAGAGGGAGGTACAATTCTACTCTGCCATACGGTATATTAAATATTATTTAAAATTTTATATTAAAGACGAAGTTTAAAGTGGCATTTTAAAATTACACGGATAACAAAACTTTAGTGCATTCATCATAAGAGTTATGCGTTTCGGTGATTCTTTTTTGTTTATAACTAGCGACACGTCCCGGCTTCACTCGGATTTTTTTTTGTTGGTTATACCTAAGAGATGGACATATACCACCGGGGACTTTATCTATCTCATCGAGTTCAGCCAGTATTTGCAAGTTTGTCGCAAAAAATTATTTTTTATTAACAACACCACATTAGAAACTTTTTTAATAATCAGTGTTTATCTGCTATTTTACATATGTATTGTATATAAACCTTTCTCTTGAATCACTATTTATTTTAAAAAACCACATCAACATGAATATATCTGAGTATACATAGGGACAGACAGCGAAAAGTAAATTTGTTTTATACTGTATATTGAAGATAAACAAATTTTATTATAATTTATCCCGGTTGGATATTGCTATTTAAATTATACAATAATAGGTTGCGGATTGCATATGAAATAAAGCAGTTCAAAAGGCATTAAAATCTGAGAGCACCTGATCTTATAACATCTGAATTTTGCAGTATATTTCCTCTTAATTAATGCGTATTGCGAGAATAATAAATTAGAACTAAGCCTGCCGTAACGTCAGTTAGTAAAACAATGCTCTTCTGTTTTTTCGGATAATACATTTAGTATATTTCTAATAAGTATAAGAAGAGTACGTGTCGTTTGAGTTGACTAAAATACCAAAAATTACAGATGACGGTATATCAATAAGAAACAGAGTAGCTCGAATGCACTGTCGCGAAAGCTTTGCTCTGCAATTACCAATACGCGTGCCTAGTGTGGTATATGAGCAAAATTCCCCCTTTCTTAGGCAGACTTATGTTCAGCAGTGGACATCCAACGGCTAATATGAGGATGAGCTGTAGACTATATTCTGGTTTTAGATGGCGTTGTTATAATTCGCGTCACAGTATATACTGTTTTTTTTATATTGATCATTTATCAGCAAACAAGCATACTACCCGCTTAGTAAACGTGACCGCAGTTTATAGACGCTTCTATCATCACAAATATATCACTAGCTTGTCGTCCAGAACTGAAGATACCGTGTCACTTTACTTAGGAATGTCACTGTATCTCTCACCCTTCAAATTGCTATCTGGCGGTAGAATTAGGTGAGAGTGAGGTACCAATGCTGTGAGGTATCAGCAGAGTAGAATAGTTCCAAGAATAGTTGCAGCGCCTGTCTCACTTTTCATACCGGAACACAGCAATGCGAAGGGCAGAAACAGCGGTAGAAATAGGTGAGAGTGAAGTAACAATGCAAACGTCTTTTGCATGAGGTTTACATATGTACACGAGCAGGTATATGTTCTATATAAATAATGCCTGACTTCGAGTATAATACGTTATATTCACCCCTTACATCCAGTAGACTAGGTCGATTACGCTATTTGGCAAGAGCCGATTGAAACGGGCCCGATGGCGCAGATGGTAGTGATCCTCTGTCGTCTCTCGTGCGCCTAAGGTCGTGTATTCGATTCCCACCATTTATATGATGATATTTGTGTTTCTTCTGTGTCTGGGTATTACATTTGTGTTTAGATTGTATATTTATGATTCTTCTGTTGTCTGGCGTCTGTAACACAAGTGCTTTAAGCGACTTACCACGGTGTCAGGGCAATGTATGCGATTTTTTGGGAATTTATTATTATAAAATCAAATATAACGTAAAAATTCGAGTATAATACTTTATCTATAAACCCAACTCTTACATCCAGTGGACTAGGTCAATCACGCAATTTGGCAAGAGCCGATCGGAATAAAAAACCTAATGTTGCCTTCGATAGAGTCCCTATCTTATGCGCCAAGAGTCGTTGCTTCGGTTTTCACCGAGTGCAAACATATATATGATGAATATTTTTAGTTGTTTCAGTTTGTTAAAGTTGTATTAAATAATAATAATAACAATACTCTTTACTGTACACAGATAGTTACATAACGACAAATAAAACTTGTAAATTATAATACCTATTCCTTATCGCTTAGAGCGATTTCTTTTAGGCAGGTAATAAAGTACTATATTTATGAGCATAAAATATATATAGTATATAAAACTGCAAAACATCTTCTCATCTGTCATACCTCAGCGCCTCAAGTCGAAAGCTTTCAAGCTTTCGACCAATGTGTGATACCAGCGAAACGTGGTCTCTTACCATTGGCCTTATTGGCCAACTGAAAGTAGCTCAAAGCTATGGAGTGGGCAATGCTCGGAATTTCGTTGCGCGAGGGCATTTGGTACGCAGAACCGATGGCCGATGGAGTCGTAAGGTTCTGTCTGGAATAGAGACCACGTATCAGCAAAGGCAGCGTAGGGCGTCTACCTGCAAAATAAACTGACGATCTGACTAAAACCACGTTGGACACAGGCCGCATATAACCGTTCTTATTGGAGATTACTTGGGGAGGCCTATGTCCAGCAGTGGACGTCTAATGGCTGATATGACGATGGTGGTTTATGAGTATTTGATATCCATACTAGTGCTCTAAGCAAATAATCGTAGATGCAGGTCAATGTAGCTCAGACCAAAATGGTGTGGTAATTTTTTATTATTGCCGTGAGACCGTGAGTACCGGCAGAGTTAAATCGCATCTCCCCTTGTATTAACAGGCATACTTCAGTATCAGAACTGATAGATGGAGGTATATCCATTCGGAATAAGGTAGCTCTAATGTACAAGGCAGGGATGAGCAGCAGCATCGCCGTCGCAAAAGCTGCGATTACCAAAATGATGGCCCAGTGCAGCAATTATGGGCAAAAACCCCTTTCTTGAGGAGGCCTATGTCCAGCAGTGGACTTTTAATGGCTGATATAATGATGATGATTTAATTGCAATGTTGGTTAGTGTACACTTAAAAAAAAGTTATTCATCGATTAGCTAAAATATTTATATGAGATACAGCCCACTTCAATCGGGTGGATATACTGCCATCTGTCGTTTCTGTCTAGTACAGAGGAAAATTCTATTCTACTCTGCCGGTACCTTGCGGCGGTACTTAACAACTTAATAAGAATTACTTAAAAATTAATATATAACAAACTTATATATTTCGATATATCTACTAACGGTATACTTGCGTAACGTCTGCAAGCTACGTTGACCGCGCACCATTCACGTGGACCGTGTTCCCTGTCAAGCTCGTGGTAGAAAAAAGTGTTCCCCTCTCCGGGTCGGAGGGAGGTATAAATGCTGCACAAGTGGCGCCGGTGCGCCGCGCCAAGTCAGCCCACGCTTTTCGAACATACATAGTAACTGATCGATCTTCATTTACATGGACGATTCCATTTAACGTGAACACACACATGTTTTGATCAATGGACTGTACAATTTTCTAAAGTTTACGCGTTCTTTCTTCGTAATAAAAACAGTCTTTTAACGGCTTTAAATGCGGTATTATATTTTTTGTAAGTCGTTAAAAGAGTTGTTTTCAATTAACAATAAACGGCGATAACGCCTTCAATTTCACAAAATGTTTAACAAATTATCCTTACATAAATAAATGAACTCTCAAAACATCTCATGAATTGACCTGATTCCATGAGAAGTTTTCAGATCGAATTAGATTGTAACTCATTACAGAGAATTGCCACATGAATCTCCAATATCATTGAAGTTCAGCAACTTTCGCGACGACTGTAATTATGATTGGTGACCCAAAATTGACTATCACAAGTTTCTCCTCGCTTCAGAAGGTACGCTCAGCTAATGGTGTCAGCTGCATTTGTATTCCTTAACACCATACATTGCATTAACCGTGAGGCAGAAAAGAATAGTACCTCCACCTGTATCAGGTATCGTAAGAGGCGACTAAAGTACCAGAACCGACAGATGGCTGTATATCTATCTGGAACAGTGTACTTCAAATGCACAGGACGGGGATGGGCTTCAACAGTGAAAGTTGCGCTTTGTGATTGCCACCATACTTGCTCAGCGCGGCAATTGTGGGCAAAATTCCCCCTTTCTTAGGGAGGCCTATGTCCAGCAGTGGATTTCCAATGGCTGATATGATGATGATGATAATGATTTATTGAATTGAGTTCGTGTTCTGTAGGTAGACCAATAGTCATGTAATAAAGAAATTCAGAACTTGATTGATGTGGTGCAGATGGCCAACATGAAAAATTCGGGTATACATTATTCAAGTCCCCTGCTTTTGTCTATCAAAAGAGAAAAACAATATAATGCTCAAAAAAAGTAATTAAAAATGTACATTTCTGATAAAACGAGCTCGATGACCCAAGGGATTATAAGAGTCATTTAACACATAGCTTATTTAAATCTACCTTAAACTAGTTTGACAGCACAAAAGGTAACTTTACTTCAGGTTGATTAAGCGACCTACGGAAAAAGAACCTGCAAGAAAAACTGATGGTGATAAAGTTTTATCCAGCAGTGGACGTCCTACGGCTGATATGAGATGATAATCATCCGTTGATGGTTTTCATCTAACGCGGATGAGGCGTATAATTCATAGGAAAGCCTAATATAAAAGCGTAAATACTACATTATTCGGTGTTGCCAGCAACAAATCGCCCGTTTCCTATTTCTGTCTGTTTATTTTATATAGTTGTCGATTTGTCAGACCGGGCCTTTGATGTTTCGAAATGGTTAATAAACATCAGAGTTCTATTCGTATATTCCGGATTCAGAGCACAGATACCAACAAATAATAGTAGACGGGTCGACGTTTGAATGGGCTTGGAGTTGAACTTTCGTGAATTGAAATGTTTCCTTCCATTAGATATGTTAAAGTTAAAACTAGTTGTACGAAAAAACGCGTTCTTTATAGTTAGAACTAGTTTCTAATGTATGCCTATGTTAATATTAGAAGTATATAATGCTTAAAACGAATATCAGTTACAAAATAATATGTATAGGGTCAACGAAATGGCTTAGATTATAACTGCAACCACTGCCAGAATCAAAAAAAAATTCTAACAGACGCGTTTTGTCTAGTAAGAACTAGTTTTTAATTGTCTATTTTCTACTACTATTGCTTTTTCAAATGACATAGGCACTGATCGAGATCAAATAGATGCGTTTGTTTCGATTCTGACCATCGATCCATAACAGTATTATAAATGTGGAAGTCTGTCTGTTTGTCTATCTGATTGTTTTATTTTATATGACTAAGTCGACAAATAAGCATACGGTCCGCGTGATAGTGAGCGTCACTGCAGCTTCTGTTTTTAGAAGGATATTACAAGCGCATTCGACTTTGTGACTCTTAATATTTTATATATATTTGATAAATATCTTCAATATTATATCAGTCATTTAATTACCTTTCTCACCCTTCAACCCAAATATCAATACAAACATATCGCTTGGCGGTAGAGATAGGTGAGAGAGAGAGGTACCAATGCAGAACTTGTATGAAGGTCTACTTCTAGCCAGTTACGCTTTGACGTTCTCATATCATTTCACACATTAACTTGACATAAGACAACAGAGCAACAACACCCAGACACAGAATAAATAGTTAATTAAATATTTATAATACAAATATTTATAGCAGTTGGGGATTGAACCTTCGACCTTTAGAGCACAAGATAGGATCACTACTATCTGCGTTATCTTGGCCATTATTGTTACTGGATAATAAATATTTGCTTAAAAGTAAAAACGTTTTAATGATATATCAATTGTCGGAATTATTTCGTGCTGTCGCGTGCCTTTCTTTATTGGTCTGGGAAGAGATTTAAATTCTTGCGAATATCTTTGTATTCAAGATATCGTTTGCTTCTTTGCTTATGAAATTGCGGCGGAGGTTGTGGAAAACGCGAAGTTTAATGTAGGAAAAATAAATACGCCCAATTCTTTAGAAACTTAGGTCTTCTAGGGGAAACTCTGCTTAATTAGGAGACCATTGAATATAATAATATGAAGCAATACTTTGAGGTACCGGCAGAGTGGAATAGTACTTCCCTCTTTACAAAGTATCGAAAAAGGCGATTAAGGAATTGACAGATAGAATGAGCAGAGTATCCGCGATAGCTTCACTCACTGCGATTCGACACGCCTACCCAGCCCGGCAATTATGCTCAGTATTCATACTATCTTGCGGACGCCTACGGCCAGCAATGGACTTCCAATGGCTGTATTGATGATGAATGCTATGTATATATAAAAATACGTTTTACGCTGTTTGTCTGTGATGAACTTCTAAGCAATGAGGTTTTCCGTCCATCCATCCAAGTTGAGAAATAGGGTAATTTTTATCTAAATTTATTAAAGGACAAAACAATGTTTATCGAGTCAGCTAATAATAAAAAAAATTAAAGCAACAAAATATAATAACAAAATCGAGTAAACGAGTTATTTTTGCTAGAAGCATTACATGAGGTAGGCTTCGTGCAAAGGTAGTCTGCACTGATACCAGAATCTCAACTATTTCTACCGCTAATTATTTAATAGCTGTGTTCATATTGCAGTGTTGCGATTTGAAGGGTGAGAGAGGTAGTGAAATAACTGGGTAATGTGACATAATATCTTTAAGTCACAACGTTGGTAATGCGCTTGCGATATTACGAGCGTCTATAGACTTGTGTGTAGACCTGGTCAAATAAAATAAAATAGAAGCTTATATCAAACCGTAAACGGCTGATATGAGATGAAATTAAAGTTAAATTTTCTTATAATTGTGAAGTGTGAGTATTTTAGTTTATTTCTCATTGTTTGTTTTTCAAGCATATGAAATTATTTTCTTTCGTATCTGAATCCAAAAATATGTGTGTTAAGTTGTTCCTCGAAACAACCTAAATATTCTCTAAGATACAAAAACGAAGGATTTCGGCAGACAGCGTGCTTGAGTCGCCCAAATTATGTTTACCAAACGATATCAAGTTACTCTTACCATGTGGACCGTTTCCCACGGCTCGTGCCTAACTACATTAGAATAAGAAGAAAACCCACAGTTACTTATATTTTTAGAGAGAAAATGTTTTTTCCTTACGAGAGATGGGAAGTATGAATATGATATTGAACAGAGAGTGAAAGCTGGAAATTGTGTCAATGGAGCCTTACATACTTTTATTGGCAGCATAAAATGGCACGACTGGTTGGTCATAGTGGTGTGTTGGTTCCAACTCTATCATATGGAAGTGAATGTTGGGTATAGCAAAAAAAGACTGCCAGAAGAATAAATGCTCTTAAAATGAGAGCATTTCGAAGTATTTATGGTATGCGTTTCAGAGATAGATTAAAGAATATTATGTGGTGTAAAAGATGATGTTGTGACAACATTAGAGAAAAGAATGTTGTGATGGTCTAGACATGTAGAAAAGATAGATAAAAGTAGAATGACTGCATTAATATATAGAACGGAAATGTTGGTATAGGATGACCTAGGTGAAAATATGTTAACAAGATAGAAGAGATATTAAAGATGGGCCGAGAATAAGCGAGCGTGTATGAATGGACTAATGCAAGTAAGGGAAGCAAGAGAAGTATACCAAGATTGCAACAAGTGGAGATCATGTGGAGTCTCTATCTACCCAGATGGGACACAGGCTTGATACATGTATATGTGTATTTATTAGATCGGAAGTATATTAACTTTACCATAATTTAATATACCTTTTCAAAGGCCTGCCATTTCGATGCCCAATTTCGAATGTGTTCGTTCTCCACCTTAGATAAATATTAATGTGATGAACATTGTATTTATTCCGTGTTGTATATAATGTATTTAAGTATTATATTTGTATCTCCTCTATTGTTTGATATTCGTTATACTTTACACTATTTATCTCGGAGTCGGATCATGAGATGTTGAGTCAATTAATCACTACATAGTATGAAACAAACTCACGTACCCCTTTCTGTTTATTCCTACGTATGCTCAGATCTTCAAACCTATACAATGGATTTTGATTTTTTAAATAAAAAGAGTAATTCAAGACGAATGTTCAAATGCATATACTATTAAAACCCTGATAATTTTAGAAGTTTCAATGTGATATCGTAAAAAAACACATTTTTTGCGCTTACATTGGAAATGCTGGCTGAACTCAACGAGATAGATTAAAATAATGTATTTATTGTTCTCTTTAAAAAAGTCTACAAAAATGTTATTCGTCTATCTCTTAGAGATAACTCACAATAACCATTTTTTATCATCATTGCACCCATGCAAAGCCGGGGCGGTTCGCTAGTTATATACAATAAATAGAAATCCATTGACAAAATTATATTTAATGTTTGTTATATTAAATGTCGTTCACTGTCAATGTCGTATTTTAATTTGACGTTTCGATCACCTTATGTCAAATGTTTTTAGGAGTGACAGACAATTAATACTTTAAAAGTTCGAAATTTAAATGTAAATTTTGATTATTCAAATTTTATACTAACTACAGTGATAATTGTGTTTTGTGATCTGGAAGTGCTGGCTGGCTGGATAGTGTTGGCCTATTCTTTATCTTTCCAAATGTATTAAAAGAATCCTAGGTAAACTTGAACCATCATCACTATTTAAATTTTAAAGATACGTCATCTTTTACTAGTGTTTATAAACTTTTAATGTGTGTACGTAGGTTAGATAAGTTCTTAACATAATATAGTGGTGAAAGGGTGGCTAGTGTTTTTGCGGTAGTCGTATATCAGAACCAGTGCTACCTAGTAGATTTACGGGTAGTCCTTCTTGAGGGTGTTACGCACTTGGTAGAGGTGGGCGCCAAATTCAATACTTTCTATACAGCTGAAGGGAGAACCTTTTTGTTAATAGTTTAGAAAGTTTAATAACTATTATTATCTTCATTACAGCTAGCTTACGTTATCAAAAAAGGAAATCGTATAAAAATAATTGCACCGGCGAAAGCATGTAACCTCCTTTATCCACATAAACTATTTCTCTCTTTAACTATATCAGCTGAGTTTTTACATAAATTACAATATTAAATATATTTATGGTAAAATTATTCGCTCTATAAGTTTACCAAAAATAGCTCTTATTAAAACCCAATAAAAATAAAGTACAGACTCTTTGATGAAGATGTTATACAGTGTTGCATCTATATATTTCATTGTAAGTTTTCCAATTTTTTAACTGTCATCAAAATTATTTTTTTTGTAATAGGCATACGTACACTACGTATACCCGTACACTTTGCAGTGTGGTACCGGCAGAGTAGAATAGTAACACAAAAGCCTTTAATGCACCTTCGCTTCGGCAATAGCCTTTAATTATTCGTTTTCCACTTCCCTATCCAGCCATTGAATATCTGGATAGGGTTAAGTTCTGAGGGTCGAAATTTCCAAAAACTAAAAGCGTACCGTGCTTTAATTTGCGACACCAGCGCCGTACACGTGATAAATCTTTCGAGCTATTTTTGCAGCACTGGTGCAACAGTAGAACTCGTACTAGTAAATATAACGAAATTTCATGTTTTCCATTGCGCGGTAATATCTAATAAAAAATGGCTGCTTTCAAAATTAAAATAGATCAGGTGAATTGATTTATGAATTTAAATTTGGTATAGAGGGAGAGGTATTTCATAGCAAAGTGGTCTGTACGATAAAACGCTAATGTCATACGTAAGGACCTAATATTTTACAAGCTGGTGACCATGCATGATGATACTGAAGTAACAAAGCATAAACGTCAGACGTCTTTGTATTGGAAAAACAATTATTTTTTAATAGGCAATGAATATGACAGCTCTTGTAACAAAGATTAATTGCTTCCATCCCCTAAATTCGATAAATCATTCAGAACCGACTTTTGAAAAGGTGATTAAAATGTAATAAATGTTACATGGATATTGATAGCACTTAATTCGTGTTTAATCTTACAAAAGTTGTAGTTTTAATTAATTTTCTGAAATTTGTGATGGTAAAAAAATATATAGGTATATGCGTATACCATTGAACTGAAAGGCAATTTAGTTTAAAGTACAAAAATGCCACGTGGGGCCGGGAAACTCTTTCTGTACCAGGAATCGTCAGAGGCGGCTGAGGTACCAAGTAAGCCAGTTTAACTACTTTCATAACAATTTTTTACGTTCCTAGCTTAGTCGTGCATCGAAACACAAACTGCATGGTGCTTGGTCGGAATTAATGTCTGAGTAGTCCAGATTTAGGTTCGTCTGAAAAAAGGTTGTCTATTCCTAGTATCTACAACCCTTTAATCCACATTGGATCCATATGTTGGGTCTTGGCTCGAGCTGCTTATTCATCGAATGATAAGTTAGATATTTGTTGTAGATACTAAAAATAGTTAGCAATCTTTCAGGCAATGTAATCTCTATACAATATAATTCATATTGGTAGTGAATTTGAATGGACAGGAAAACCCTCAGAACACGCCTGGAAAATGTTTGACATTTCGAAAGACTAGTTAAATATTCCTAGAATACATTTTTAAACAAATATTTAGATGTTTTCCGCTAGTCTGTTTTTCTTCATCATCATCATGGCAATGGTAGAAAGTCCAATGCCAGACGCGGGCAGGCGTGGTAATCGATAAATAGCTTCACGATGGGAATATCATTCTTCCTGATGTATTTCAGCTAAGCTGTTTTTGTTGGACATGGACATGTTCATCATGGACATGGACATCGACATGTTCTGTCGATTCCGGTACCTCAGTCGATTATTAGGACACCTGGTAAGAAAGGAGGAATAATTCTACTCTGCCGGTAGCCGACAACACTTACATTAAGATACAGGGATCCCGCAATTGAATTGCCAGTTAAAAATAATCCACGACAAGATAGAACTTGGCCTCATTTTTACACCAATGTATGTGTTATAAGCTGAAGTGGATTATTGCTTTAACCCGTCGTTAGACACAGGACACCGGGAGCCTCTTACAACAACCGTTTCCCGACCCTGGACATAATAGCCCTGCAAGGTCAAGGAAGGGTTACATGGCTCGGGTGCTTACAAATAATGAAGGAAATACTTATATAATATTACAGGGAAACACAGAAATTGTCTATTTATTATTTTTATGGTTTAAATTGTTGATGAATAAATTAAAATTGCTTGTTTGTGATACACAGGCAATTAAAATTGCTAAATAAAAATGTTTTTTTTTACTTATCTCCAAAACGATAGCTAGTTAAACTGCGTGTTGCTTTGATATGATTTCTGTAAAATAATATAAAAAAAAATTGATGCGTAGATATAATTTGTGGATTTAAACTTATGTACTTGAACAAATGATATAAATAAGAATGATAAGATTTCTTGTTTGAGTTACATCTTCACCGAATGCAACCAAACTTCATAAAAACTATGTTAATTAAACTAAATATCTATATATTGTTATACTCGTATTAAAATATATACATATATATATTGTATTAAAATCTTTATACGTTTGTAGCAAATAAACCCAATAGCTATAAAATCGAATGCATAAAATATTTCATTTATGGAAAGTTTTATTACAAGTAAACTTTGTTCCTGTATATTTTTTTCCTGTTTTTCTACAAAAACGGGATTAAGGTAGGCCAAAAGTTCCTGGTAATATTATTGACTTTATAATTCCAACTACGTAAAGTCCACTGTTAGACATAGGCCTCTACAATATAGGGGGATTTAAGCCCATAACTGCCGCTCTGGGCAGGCATGGTGGCAATCTTAGAGCTCAACTTCACGACGAGGGCGCTGCTGCCCAAATCCCCACCCTGAAGTATTTAAGTGCGCTTTTTCAGATGGTTATACCGCTATCTATCGGTTTCGGTACCTTATTTGCCTTTACGATATCTGATACTGAGGTAGGTACTATTTTACTACGCCGATATACCTCGGCTCATTACTGACCGATTTGTACCTGGAGGTACGCATGGTAAGAAAAGAGAACAGATTTGTATATGCAAGCATGAAGACATTTACAGCATTTTTTTGCCCCAATTGATCTACTTGGCTTAGGTGTGTCAGTCCTAGATATGGAAACTGCGTGATGAATTCTCGTCCAGGCATATTCAGAAACAGTTTAATTCAATTATGTGGAGATACCGGATTTTATAAGAGACAACTGAAGTAACAAAAACGACAGAAGGTCGAATTCAGCTTCAGCTTGTAAATCAGGTACGGCTGAATTCAGTCAGTGCGGTGATTACGGAAAAAATTTCCCCTTTAGAAAGCCTACGTCTTACTGTAGATGTTATACAGCCAGATAGAGCCTTTAATAAAAAAATAAACAAAAACGGTGTCAAACGTTAATAAATTTAGCCAGAGTTTACTTTACTTTAGTTAAAAATTTAGTGAAGAAGCGATTTAAATGCATCCGTAAATATTTAGCTTCGCAAATTGATAGTGAGGCTCCGTTAGGCAAAAAGCACGTCTCGTTACTTTAACGAGAGTGCGCTTATGTCAAGGGAGGTACCGTCAGCAGCTGAATTTAATTTAATATGAGCATTCAGATGCTTATATCATCGCAACTGTGCTCGTAGCTCTACCGAAATGAGAACATATACCATATATATGTAGAATTTATGATTGACTATACAGACTGCATTCTAATCAATATACAAGCCAATGGAAGTTTACCATGACATAGGCCTCTTCAAAAAAGCAGGTATTTTGTCCAAAATTGCCGTGTTGGGCAAGCGTGTTGGCATTCGCAGAGCGCAGCTTTTGGGACGGGGATGCTACTGCCTAACCCCGCCCTGTGCATTTGTGCTGCAGTGATTTGGATGAATATACCGCCATCTGTCGGTTCTGGTACCTTAGTCGCCTCTTACAACGCCTTGTGCAGTGGAAGCTATTATTCTGCAAGATTTCGAGTAAAAGTATACTGTTAAGATCTCAAGGGGAAAAATTCTGTCAAACTGTTTTTTTTGCGAAACTTTAACAGTTTACGAAGTGCACTCTACGAGAGCTCTCAAATGTTTTGTTTTTTCTATTTTTACAACAATTTTCATTGATCCTATTTTACATGGTGAGATGGTAACTATATAGTATATAGCTTTCCTCGATAAATAGGCTAATTATACTGCAAGAATTCTTCAAATTGGATCTGAAATTTGTACGTTAAACCATACAAACCAACTCTTCAGCTTTATAATATTAGTATAGATATCTCTTGATATTTGTTTTTGGAAGAACCTAATGCTGGTTTCCTTTAATGCAACTACCAACTAACATCACTACCAGAGGAATAAATGAAGTGATTCATTGAGGGAACCTATGCCGAGAGTTAAAGTTCTTTCTTCAAGACTTGCACGTTCATCTTAAAAGCCTGGGCTTATTTGGAATGTTGCGAAAAAGAGGAGAGAGCGTTGCGCCCGGACGCACTATGGTTGCGGCAATCACTCGGGGAGCAGGGATTGCACGAATGCATTATCCCGCTCTACCATTTAAAAGTGTATGTAGAGTTGTGTATGTAAGTGTATGTAATTTGCAATATTGTATTTTCCGAGTTCAATTGTTTCTAACAATGCTCAAATGACATCATTATCATATCATCAGATGACATCACATCAGTGGTGAGTGTGGTTTGTCATTTTCATTAAAGATAACGGCCTGCACGGAGATATTATATTTGTTTCTAAAGTATGATGGTGGCAAACGATGAATTATACCTATCTGAGCTAAAATTATGGACAAGTGTATAATGAAATTAACATCATCCCTTAGATAAAGGCTTATGTCATATTAGACAAACACAGGTCGCTAATAAGACGACCATATTTACCTGATTGAATCCTGTAAATGCAGTAAATAAAAACTGGCATTGGAAACATTTTTAGATGTAAGTATTAAATGTGTAAAGAATTAATTGTAAATTCTAAAATATCATAAACAGTAAAAGCTTAAATAGAGCGATAGATAATGATCATGAAAAAGGCAGGTTCGTAGCAAAATTGGCTTAAAGAGGTTTATTATTACATAAGGAAACGAAATAAAACGTGAAGATTTTCCGAAGAAGGCTTAGGAATTCACAAATGCTTTTCGAGCAATAAATTAAAGGCCGTTTCTAAACGATAGTTTAAAAAACAAGGCTTGCCGGAGAGTACAGTACCTTTTTTAGCCTTGTATAAAGAACGTGAAAAATATATTTTCGAATATCTTCTCTCTTCTTAAGGGAGCAAAATTAGGGTGCAAACTTAGTTTGAAAATTCTACAGCTTGACGCGGGTGAAACGCGAGTTAATAACAATTGAAAAATATTTGAGCTTATGTAACCTACTTCTGACAAGGTATTAAAAAAGTTTCCGCATAAAGCACCGCTGTGCTTTAAACACACGATTTCAGACACACAAAGATGTTATTATACATAAGAAAAATTAAATCTTACAACGTTTAATAAGTTGACCTAACCCCGAGATAAGTAGCTTAAAACACTTGTGTTTTGGATATAAAACAACAAACCAATTAAAAATATAACACTTCATCATCATCATCATATCAGTCATTGAAAGTCCACTGTTGGACATAGGCTTCCCCAAGAAAGGGGGAAATTTGCCAATAATTGCCGCGCTAAGCAAACGTGTTAGCAATCGCAGAGTGCAGCTTTCGCAATGAGGATGCTTCTGTCCATGCCCGCCCTGTGCATGTGAGCTACATATACTGGATATACCGACATTTATCGGTTCTGATATTTAGTTGCCTCTTACGATACCTGTTATGAGTGAGGTATTATTCTTTTCTGCCTTTACAGTGACAAACGGGTTAAAATGTTATCATTTACCCAAACGAAGTCGAGCTGAGCCGTTAGTATTTCATATTTACTCCTAAATCTTGGATCTTTGAGTAGGTAAAAACAAACTTGCTGTTAAAGCTGAAATTAACTTTATAAAAATTGAAAGAAACCTGACACAATTCTTCCATTAGTTTCACAACTTTTAGACAAGTTTAATTGTTTCTTTTCTCAACCTAACTCCGATGAGGTAGGTTGAGAAATACGTTAGCAGCTATCGATAAATATAGCCTAACAAAGCCAGCGAGTTTATTTAATAATTTTGTTCCTATGTTAGTTTTCTTTGACTAAACATGAGATAGACCTTATGTAAAGGTCATCTGTCACCTCACTCTCTTCATTTTTACCGACAAATTGCAGTGTTTGCATAGCTGGGCCTGAAAGGTGAGGGTAACAGTGAAATCACTGGGTAATGTGATACGATTTATTGTGTCACATTACCTACCTTGTGACTTGAAGATTTACCTTTAAGTTATAACGTAGGCGACGCCCTAGTGATATAATTGTATAATACGAGCATTTATAGGCTGCGTAGACGCATAATATCTAGCGGACTGTATGTACCTGGTGTAGTG
The DNA here is from genome assembly GCA_020976665.1 of Heortia vitessoides. Classification (NCBI taxonomy): domain Eukaryota; kingdom Metazoa; phylum Arthropoda; class Insecta; order Lepidoptera; family Crambidae; genus Heortia; species Heortia vitessoides. The sequence continues at coordinate 16,592,746 of JACJUM010003129.1, forward strand.
GGAAGTGCTATTCTGCCGGTATCTCACACCACTTTTCATACATGCTTGGTGTAAATTGACGCTGCGCTTTCAAAGTTGCTTGCTTGCTTTTTTCGTTAAAAAAGTTTCATTAAAATATTGTTATATAGGTTGCAAATAGAAGTCTAACAGCAAGTAAGCATAAGTACATATTCTTTATAAACTGAAAGACGAATAAATAATAAATATGGTACATCGAAAAATTGAAGCTGGCTCTAAACAAGATATAACAAGTTAAGTACACTATAAAGTGTTTTTCTGAACTGCAATTTGTAATATGTAACTTGTACTATATGATAGACTTAAAGTATTATCTATATTTGGTCTTAATATTATTAAAAATTATAAATATTTTAAAGCTGTTAATAAATAGTTTAGTTTTATATTTTTTTCAGCAGAGATAATGTATATAACTATACAATTGAAAAAGGTGTAAATTATAACGACGTGTAAAAGTAATTCTAAAAATATGTAACAGAATCTATTATAGTAAATTTGAATAATATTGAAAAATAAAATCACTCCTACATTATTATACAGCAAAAATGCCAGTAAAAATTATGATTATGACGTTAAAAATATGAATCTTCATTTTAATAAAATTCACTGCATTATTAATAAACCGAGAGAGTGTCACGATAAAAATGCAAATCTGAATATTTAACCTCGAAAATTGATACTGCAGCTGAGAGCTATCCCTCGACGGATACTGTCCACAATTGAGGACACGTTTAAACATGGCCTAACAATAAAATGTTGTAAATAATGCAACCAATGAGATGAATAGTACCTCCCTGTGCACCAGGTGTCGTAGGAAGCGACTCAAGTACCAGAACCGACAGATGGTGGTATATCAGCGCAGATCAAATGCACAGAGCAGAAATGGCAGCAAAATCCCCGTAGCGGTCTGCGATTGCAAACATGCTTGCCCAGCGTGGTAATTTTGGGCAAAAACCTCCTTTCTTGAAGAGTACTTTCAATGGCTGGTATGATGACAATGATAAGTAAAACAAAACTTCATGATTTTAAAATGCGGTTTATTTAATTAACGGAAACATTAGGACGGTAATATAAGAACAAAAATATGTCAAAGTAAAAAAAACAGCATTTTAAAGCCATTAGGATATTTGTATTTATTTTAAGCAGCAAATCCGTGTTGCAAAATATGTGTAAACTTATTATTATTTATTAATAGAACATATATGGTACCGGTAGAGTAGAATAGTACCTACCCGTTCCCGTAAGAGGTGACTGAGAACCGACATGGCATTATATCTATCCGAAATAGTGTAGCTTGGGGATACCCGGAATGCACAGGGCGGGCATGGGTAGTAGCAGCCCTGTTGGGACATCTGCGCTCTGCTTTTGCCAAAAATCTTAACCAGCGCGACTATTATTGGCTAAATTCCCCCTGTCTTGGTGAGGCTTATGTCCAGCATCGGACTTTTGATGGCTGATATAACGCGTTTTACGCGTGTTTATAAGTTAAAGTAAAAATGCATGGTGCCAAAAAAAATATTGCACGCGGACCAAGTCGCGGGTCCAGCTAGTTACATAATAAAACTACTCTTAACTTAACGGCTTTAAAACGTGGTTAATATACTTTTTTACATTTTCTGTTCGACGTCATGGTTAGCTTGAGGTAGCCATTATCAAGAATTAATTATGGTCAAAAAGAGGAGAGGATTGGGGGCTTTTGGGGTATATATGTCCAACAGTGGACTTTTTATGGCTGAAATGATGATAGCGCCATCTGTCGGTTCCGGTACCATAATCGCCTCCACCTGCTACTGGAGGTATTATACTATTCTGCCGGTACCTAAATGAATATGGATTATATAAATACCTGCAAAATCTTGCGATGTACAAGAGTACAATATGTATTATTCAAGTGTAGAAACATAATGATATATAGTCACCGACCATTGTAGCCTTTTATCTCAAGACGTGTCGTAGCCGTTTGTATAAAAGCTCTATTGTAGAGTTGACAGTTAAGATAGTACCATTTGTCTGATCCTGCGTCTTCAAAGGATTCTTAAGTCCTAGTACTTAAGAATCCTTTGGTTGGCATTGAACTCGCGTGACTTTTCCTTTTGTATCTAAGTTTGAATATACAATGTTTGTAAAATACAACATTGGCATTTTCCAATTCAGGAACGCTCAAAATTTATGTAGGTTCCCATGTAAATCAGCCTTTTTTAGCAATACATTTTTTTGGTAATGGTCCGCGAATATATAATTGAATAAATTAAATACCAGAAGAGGTATATAAAACAAGTAATATTTACCATTTTATAAAAATACGAGAATTATTGATACAAAAATGTTACTATTATTTATGAGAATTTTGTGTGATATCTGATTTCTGTTAGTATTACAATTGAACCCAATAACTATCGTTACTCATAAATAAAAACATAAAACTGAAAATATGATATATGCACATTAAATAATTTATTTTAAAAGAAATAGTCGTTACCTATATAATAAGATTATAGAACATATATATAATATTATATAACTTTCTTACTGATATAAGCTTTGACGGGCCCTATCGCGCTAATGGTTTCAATCCCCACTCAGACTTACGTCTATATAATGAGTATTTGTGGATGTTCTCTGGGTGTTAAATATGTTTTCAAATATTTTATTTGTAATTCCTCCATTGTCTGATGTCCGTAATACAAGTGTTTTAAGCGACTTTTCTCGGGGTCAGGTCAGGTCAAGTTGGATGTACCTAGAACAGCTTCTTACTGTACTTAAACTTTTAAAATAGTTTCAACTTCTACGCGAACGAAGTTCAGGCAAAACTTTGTCACTGTAAAGAAAACATTAGCCACCTGTCTGTATGTATTCTAGCGATTAACTACGATAATGGATTTCCAAACGGTTTTTCCTAATGGAGGGAATGATTCATTCAAAGGGTAAGGTGGTTAATGAAACGTGGTCACGTTTCAATGTCATAAGTTATCGCTCTTAACACATATTGGCCAATGTCTTATAACGAGACACTGAGGTATGCCGGAGAATATTTCTTGTCCATTGGCCATTGGTTCGTTGGACTGTCTGGCCCGCCTACTGCCTCTATTTTGACAACTTTTGGATCTCCTACGGATCTCCTCATTGCGGACTTGATCACGTAGATAAATTCTAAACATACTCTCTCCATCTACACCAACCTTGAGGTTCTTTCGGGCCACGGTTCTCGGCCATGTTTCATAACCGTCAGTTATCACTGGGAATTCTTACCAGTTGATAGCTTTCGTCTTCAAACAATGGGGTATTGGGGATGAGAACACAGAAAACAATATTTCAAATGATAGGCCATCAACGATAGGCCTTTTTCTTGGATTTGACTTGAAATTCAAGATACACTTGAGTATGATAGAACCAAGCGAGTAGAAGAAATGCTGTTGAAATGAGAGCACTTAGAAGTATGTCTGGTGTGAGTTTAAGAGATAGCTAAAATAATAGTGTGATATGAGATAGTTATGGTGTAAAAGACGTTGTGACCAAAATAGAGGCAGGAGTGTTGAGATGGTTTGGACATGTAGTGAAGATGGATGGAAAAAGAATGATTACACAAATATATGTATATGCGCGCGCACCGTTAGCATGTCTCGTCAATCGAGCTGTCATTGTAAAAGACAAATATGTTCTGTTCATAAAATGTTATTATAATATTATTTTCTTTTAGTTTATAAATCGAGAGGTGATAATTAAAAACTTTGATTTTCGTTTCTTTATTTACATGTAAGATATTTAGTTAGTTGTGTAAATATTATATGATTGTGTGATATTTAATCGATATACTCAAATAAAATTGCTATCTTTAGTAACAGAGAAACAAATTGGAGTTTTATTTTACTTCTGAGATTTAAATACAATGAATTATCTTATAAACATTAAGCAGAAGTGAATGGAAGAGTGGTATAGGAAGATGTAAGTAAATATACGATACCAGGTAGAAGAGGTATTAAAAAGGCAGAACTGGTACGAATAAACGAGTGTATAGGAAAGTACTATAACGAGTAAGGGAAGCGAGGGAATTATACTGAGATCGTAGCAACTGGAGATCTATAGTTTGTCAACTCCGATGGGACACAAGCGTGACGTATGTATGTATGTCTTAAATATTTTAATTAGAATTTTCCTAATATACGTGTAATTTACATATTGCTGTAAGATATTCTTGACGGATTCTTGGCAAAGATGATACTATCTTGCGAGCTCATGGTCATAGATTCAATCCTCACCGGGTAAAAATATTAAAGTGATGTACATATGTGATTCCTCTATTGTCTGATGTCCGTAAAACAAGTGTTTTAAGTGAATTATCTAGAAGTCAGGTCAATGTATGAGATGTTGTATGTATATTGTATGAATGGTGCACTGCTATTATATTTATATTCATTTCATATATATATATTTATATTTCACCCGCTTAGTTCCCTTTCCCGTCCGAATAATAGATAAGCAAATGGAAATCCACTTAGATACGTTTATCTCTTCCCTGATAATTAGTAATTGGATTGTATTTGAATCAGCTCAGTTGAATACAAGTCGGTTATATTAATATTTAACGCGCTGTGGCTTTAGCCGCTCTCAGCCTCCTTGAGTGCTAGAATTTCCTCAGGCTAAATGTTGGAGTCCAAGTCATAGAAGATAAGAGGATTCTAACAATACTAACTGGAGATGCATTAAGGTATTATTTATAATTAAAACTGTGTTTTAAAGGCGACTTATTAATGTCTTATTTCTTCTTACCAGAAAGTCAAAGGGAGGATTGATGCAGACTGATTTTGAATGGTAATCTACTTAACAAAACGCACGTATATTATATTAGGTTTAGGAGTCCTATAATTTAGAAGCTCTGACGAGCCTGATGGTGCAGAGGGTAGTAATTCTGTCTTGTGCGCCAAAGGTCGTGGGTTCGATCCCCACAAAAGACAAATATTTATATTATGATGATCATGTTTGTTCTACGCCTGGGTGTTAGATATATGTATTTAAGTATTATATTTATGATTTTTCTGTTGTGTGATGTTTGTAACACAAGTGCTTTAACCGACTTATTGCGGAATCTGGTCAATGTATGAGATCTTATGGGAATTTATATGTGGGAATTTATTAATTATAATTTACTAATTTTAGTAGAGGCAGACCTCATACAAAGATTCATTGGTACCTCACGTTTACCAATTTTTTCGGTTTAAATGTTGGGGGAGGCTCATGTGTCATGTTTTAAGTCAAACAAATCATTGCAAAACTTTAGGGCCAAATATTTATATGATGATATTTATGTTTTTTCTGAATATGGGAGTTAAATATGTTTTAAAATATTATACTTGTGGTTCTTCTGTAGTCCGATGTCCACGATACAAGTGCTTCAATGGACTTATTTCGTCGACTGGTTAAATTAATATAATTTTACTTACTCTATTTATTACATAAGGTAGACCGCATACAAAGGTTCTCACATATTTCTGCCGCCAAATATCAGTGCTGTGTTCCGGTCTGATAGCTGAGAGAGGCAGTAAAATTACAGTGTAAATGTGACATTGTATCTTCAGTTCACAGGGTTGGCGGCATACTAGTGATATCCTTGTGATGATACTAGTTTCTATAGGCTGTAGTGACGGTTACTATCACGCGGACTGAATGCATGTTTGTCGAACTGTTCTAAATAAAAAAAATGTACCCATCGACGCCTACATTCTGCCTCTTGTACCGAACTCACAGACACTCATCGCCCTGGGTAATTCGCAAAGGGAAATGTCGCTGTGAATTAAAACGGAATTATGTGCGGTTAATTATAATTTTGGGCGTGTAATTTTTACTGGAGGCGTGTAAGAGTTTTAATCGCTCCAAAACGCTGTGAATGATAATTTTCAAACGTCAAGTGTATTATTAATATTTGATAATTATCAGTTGTCTGAAGCGAATTTCACAAAATAGCTTCATCTTTTTTAAAAACATTTTAGTGTGGAAATTGGTGGATTAGATGAATAGAATCTCCTCTGTACTATGTGTTGTAAGAGGCAGCTAAGGTCCCATAACCGGTCGGTGGTGGTATATCCAGAGACAGTGCAACTCAAAAGCTCAGGGCAGGGATGGGTAGCAGCATTTCCGTTAAGAATGCTGCACTATGCGATTGCGAACACACTTGTCCAGCGCGAAAGTTATGGGCAAAATTCCCCCTTTCATAGTCAGGCCTATGTCCAGCAGTGGACTTCCAATGGCTGTAATGATGATGTTAATTTCATGTCTAAATAAATTTCACAGAATAGCTATATCTTCTTAAATACTATTTTTGTGTGGGGATTGGTGAACTTTAGCTGTATTGTAAAAAAATACAAAATAAAAAACGCGACAGACAGTCATAACTATATATCTTTATCATGAAAAAATATTGCAACTATGACTAAGATATCAGAACCGGCTGATGGCGGTGTATACATCCGAAATAGTGCAGCTCAAACGCTCAGAGTTGGGATGCGCTGCAGCATTCCGGTCAAGAAAGCTACGCTCTGCGATTGCCAACCCGCTTGCTCAGCGCGGCTTTTATGGGCAAAAGACCCCTTTCTTAAAGAGGCCTATGACCAACAGTGAATTTTATATGGCTGATATGATGAAGGTAAAATAAATTCGTACTCAGCTAAACTGCTTGAACGAAAACTTGTCCTTGTAAGAGGTAATTATAAAGTTAGTTGCTTCTTTTTTCAATAGACTTGGTCATCAAACAAGTGCGCAGTCCGTGTAGTAAGCGTCAAAGCAGCCTATAGACGCTCATAACTACACTACGATCACAAAGATCTATCACAAGCGCATTGCCAACCTTGTGTATTGAAGATATTATGTCAGATTACCCAGTAATTTCACTGCCTTTCATCCTTCAAACAGGAACACAACAATGCGAACTGGCTGTGGAAATAGGTGCGAGTGAGGTACCAAGACGACCTTTTATATGTGTTCTACCTCAGTTAAGCGTGCTTAAACCAAATATGTTCTTGTTATAGTATCTTTTAATATAAATTAGTTAGCGAACAAACACTCGGTACACGTTAGGGTAGCGTCACGTTAGCATCTAGACGCTCGTGTCGTTATCGTAATCAGTCAAGAGTAATCACTAACGCGACGCCAACCACGCTGCGTAAGTTAGTCAAAAGCGATATGAGTTCACAAGTTCCCTATTTTAGGTACCTAGTCATTGATTTTTATTTAACGGTACCGCGAAGGCTCGGTGGCGCAGGTTATAATATAAACTCTATAACAAATGCATTAACCTAACTCTGTAAAAAATCGCTTAAAGCACTTGTGTTACAGAAAACTGACAACAGCCGAGTTACAATAAGTATTTCAGTAGCCGTGAGGTACCGGAAGCGTAGAATAGTATCTCCCCCTGTACCAGGTGTCATAGAAGAGGACTAAGGTATCAGAACCGACAGATGGCGGTATTTTCCTCCGAAACAATGCAGCTCAAATGCACAAGGCGATAGGAAGCAGCATTTCCATCGCGAAAACTGCGCTCTGCGATTGCCAACACGCTTGCCTCGCGCGGCAATTATGGTTAAAATTCCCTCTTTATTGGGGGAGGCCTATGTCCAGAAGTGGACTTTAAATGGCTGGTATGATGATGACTTCGTCCAACGTGTGCTTATTTCTAAAACATATTATAGTGTTAGTTAAAGATTGTATTAATATGAAACTGCCTGGGATTAAATTGCTCTATTCAATAGCTTTAAGACAAAGGGTTGTTAGCGCTGACGCCGGTAGGGGTTTAATTAACACTAATTACTTGGTATTAATGGAACCTGTAACACCACCAGTTTATCTTGCAGGATATTTTCTGATGGCTCGTGCAATGCGTTAAACTTAGTTTTAAGACCAATCCGGTGCCGGCAGACTTGTTTTAGGTAATTAATAAATATATAAATTTGTCATGATCCTGTAAGGTCTACAGTATAATGAATTTAATAGAATTTGCTATTTGGAAATATTATTTCTTTTACTCATTACTACTAAACTACTTTCTAGTAGTATTATACAATGCCGGTGCCATGTAATACCGGCAGAGTAAAATAGTACCTCCCCCTGTACCAGGTGTCGTAAAAGGCGACTAAGGCTAACATTATTTCTATACAAAGGTTGGCTGTAAGAAATTGCATTTAGCGATAAGGCCACCTCTTGTACCTACTATCCATGTTTTTGTGTTTGTATTGGTGTACAGAGTATTTATTATTATCAAATCAGCCATAGAAAGTCCGCTACTTAAGTTGCGCTGTTTTAGATATACCGCCATCTATCAGTTTCGGTACCTTAGTCGTCTCTTACAACACCTAGTACAGAGGGAAGTACTCCGCTGGGACTCCACAGCTAGCTCATCTTAGCCATATTGCTACGATATTCGGATAGTTTTACTGCCATCTGTCGGTTACTATACTAATCTCTCAGTAACCCATTCGATATAACTTGCAAGCCTACACGGACGAAGTTGCGGATAAAAAGCTTAGAAGCAATAAATATTTCCTAACTAAATAAAACCGTGGGGTACCGGCAGAGTAGAATACTACCTTCCCCTGTGCCATGTGTCCTTAAAGATGACTAAGGTACCAAAACCGATAGATGGCGGTATATCCACCAGGAACAGTGTAGCTCAAATGCACAGGGCGGGAATGAGCAGCAGCATCTCTATCGTAAAAGCTGCACTCTGCGATTGCCAACACGCTGGCCCAGCGTGGCAATTATGGGCAAAAATCCCCCTGTCTGGGAAGGCCTATGTCCAGCAGTGGACTTCCAATTGCTGTAATGATGATAATATAAATAAAAAATCGAACTGAAAAAAGTATTTTTTGTACTACCAATATACAAAAAGAAACTTCCCAAGTGTCGAACGACCTTAACTTTAGTGGCCATATTTTTTCAGATGACAGCTATACGGTTATTTATTATTTACGGTCGAGAGGTTTCGAGACTTCTCATTATGTGGCTTGTCGGTCTTCAGAAATTAGTTTTAAGGCCGGAAAGAAAAATCTTTGGTATTTCCGAACATTAAACATATATTTTTGTATGTTAAAAATGTACTAGAGTGTCATGATAAGAAGGCTGACTAGCATTTGTTTCCTTTGGTAAAAAAATATACATTTTTGAAAATATTTTTTACTCATCTAGAAAGTCTACGGTTGCACATATGCTTCAGCAAGTTATGGGTATTTTTGCCCATAATTGTCACGCTGGGTAGGCGTGGAGGCAATCGCAGACCACAACTTCGCGACAGGGATGCTGCTACCCATCCCCATCCTTGTCGTATTTAAGTTGTGCTGTTTCCGGTGGATATATTTGTCGGTTCCGGTACCTTAGTCACCTTTTACGACTCCTGGAACACTATTCTACTCTGCCGGTACCCCTCGCCATATTCCTTATTGCAAACATGTATATACAGACAGATATTATATTTATATACAATTATACAATTGGCTGCTTTATCGCTCTAAGCGATCTATTCCAGGCAACATTTGGATTACATATATAAAATTCCATACCGATGTATATAATGAATGCATACTTAAATTATAGAGACGGTTTGTAGTGTTAAGAAATGAGCCTTCATTATACGCTTAAAGATAGAACGAGCCTGATTTATAGAGGGAATTTTTTGTATATAAACAAGATAAAAATAATAAGTCACGCAACATCTTATTGATCCGACTACGAGATAAGTGGTGCAAAGTACTTCTGTTACTGACATTTAGACGAGAGAAAACACATATATACTATATAACATATAATAATTAAACACCTGTATTCACACACACAGTATAAACACAAATATTCATTGAAAATATTTGTCTTAGGTGGGAATTAAACGCACTATACTTGGCGTACAAGATAGGATCACTACCATTTGCGCAAACAAAATCGCAGGTAGCCCCTAAATCGCACTTTCGCGTTTACCTACCTTCGATACTGGCAGTTCAACGATGACGCCATCGCCGGTAAAGGCCAACAGTTACCAAAGTCTGAACTGTGGAAGAAACAACTTTATCGACTTTGCTAGTATGCTATTCTTAGACTTAGATATACATGTATATTAACTAATAAACTGAAACGTCTTAAGCATATTATGTTTTTGTGTCAATAACATAATTGAACGGATACGTTGTCGCAGATATTATCAAAATACCAGCAATTGTAAGCCCACTGCTGGACATAGGCCTCATCAAGAAAAGAGGTCTTTTACCCATAACTTCCGCGCCAGACAAGCGTGTTCGCAGAGCGCAGCTTTCGCGAAGAGGATGCTGTTGCCCATACCCACCGTGAGTGAATATACCGCTATTTGTTGGTTTTGGTAGTTATCCTATTTCATACGGGTCGTGGGTAAGATCATCACCCTGGGCAACTATTTATATGATCTTATATGTTTATTCTGTATCTGGGTGTTAATATGTGCTTTATGCGAATTATTTCGGAGTCAGGTCAATGTATGCGATGTTGTTCGAATCTATTTGTTACATTTAGTTTCTAGATATGAATAGTTAGTTGAACTTAAACTGAAAGTCAAAATGTATTTAATCCAAGTAGGCACTTATTCATGACGCTGATGACCCTAAGTAATCATATGTCATAAAGACCGACGTAGCTACACTCTGTTTATTGTCATAGATCGCTTTGAACTTTATTTAAAAACTCATGTTTTGTTTACACTAAGTTTTTTTTGTATTATTTTTGGTTTAATGCGTAAGAATGACTAAACGAATTTCAAATGAAAATTTGCTTGCATTCCCATCGCGAAGCTACGTTCTGCGATCGCCACCACGCCAGCAAAGCTCTGTAATTATGGGCAAAATTTCGCTTTATAGAAGACTCCTTTGACCAGCTGTGTCTGTGTGATACTTGAGGGTACTAGAATGAATTAACAGTTTTTTTTTATTCAATTACTGATAGTATGTCATAAGAACGACCACGGCGGGTCTTGTCTTTAAAAGCACTTGCGCCATACTAGTAAAGCCAAATGAATAACTTAATTACACTATTTTATGGGACCTAATATGAGATTTCTGGCAAGGAGGTTTATGACCAAAAAAAAGTGGTATCGCAGCCGCTACGTCGTTAAAAAACTCGTGAATTTTATGTTGATATAAAATAATTTGAAGAATCATTCGAAATCAAATCAAACGACGTGATGTAAAAGATGATGTTGTGACAACAATAGAGTAAGGAATGATAAAATGGTTTGGACATGTAGAAAGGATGGATGAAAGTAGAATTATTGTACAAATATATAGAACGAAGGTGAATGAAAGAGTTGGTATTGGACGACCGAGGCGAACTCATCTTAACTAGGTAGAAGAGGTGTTAGAGAAGGGCCAGGTCAGAAGTATCAAGAAGAAACTAATGTGTTTGTATGTATGTAATCAGAGGAATGATTTTATTATTTGAATCTTCATCTATTTAATTGTACAATTGGATTTTTATAAGGATGATAGAATTGTTTTTATTCTCAGTTTTACGAAGAAGCAGTATCAAATAGTAAAACCAGCCATTTAACTTATCGCTACCGTTTGTATTGTATATATGTGATTTTAGTTTCAAAATTGGTTATGAAATACAAATGTTCAACGCATTTTAATATTGAGAATAGGGGTATGATCGGATTGGGGTGGGGACGTCCCACCATTAGACAGTATAGCGGTGACGTTATCAATTCAAATATCCATACTTCTCGTGTGTTTTTATATTAATCCCTTTCACTAAAATAGACAGGAGCAAATTCTTTATATTTCAAGTTTAACACAAAATAGTAGATTGAAAACAACGCTAGTCAAACAAATTATAAGAATTTGGTTCTCACATTAGATGCCGAGAGGTACCAGCAGAGTAGAATAGTACCTCCTCTGTACCAGGTGTTGTAAGAGGCGAATGAGATTCCAGAACCAACAGATGGTGGTATATCTATCCGAAACAGTGTAGCTTAAATGCAGTGGGTGGGGTTGGGTAGCAGCATCCCAGTCGCGAAAGTTGCGCTTTGTGATAGCTAACACGATTGCCCTGCGCGGCAATTATGGGCAAAATTCCCCCTTTATTGGGCAGGCCTATGTCCAGCAGTGGACTTCCAATAGCTGTAATGATGAATGGAAACCGAATAAGACTATAAAGTTAAAGAAAAGTTAAATTTCGAAAAATAACGCTGCCATGAAACTGATGTTTATTAACAAAAAAAGTATAGCTCCCATCATTGGTGTCGTGCTGCGACACCCAATAACTTCAAAGGAACGTTCCAAAATTCAAATTCAGCCGCTTTTCTGTTATAACCCGGCGGATTTGCGGAGTCGCGTAATGAGTATGGAGCCGGTCGCGCGGTGCGTGCAAGCTGCCGCGGCCGAAGTATCGATCGCGTCGCAATGCGGTGGCACGCGATGCCCTAACAGCTGATTTTCGAACACCGTTGTTAAATCTGCTATCGTTTTATAACATAATTTGCGGGGTTATGTAAAATAGGAAATTTCATAATGATTTTTTTACGAGTCGGCCGGGCTGGCCGTCTTTTTTATTTCGCTGGAGTTTCCTCGTTATTTTATCCGTGCGCCTCGGAGTTTTTTCTGAGTATATTATTTTGTTTACATAAATAAGTCTTTCACTGTGAACTACAGTAGATCAAAGAAATTGACCATGACTTTTTTGTGTAAATAATACAATGGCATATTTATTGCATTGCATTAATATTGACAGATGAGAAAGGCAGTGAAATTACCAGGTAATGTGATATAAATTCTTCAAGTCACAAGGTTGGCAACGCGCTAGGCCACGGTAATGCTTACTATCACGTGAGTTTCGATTTGGTCTATAAGTTTAATACTATTTTTGGTATTTTGAAGCTGAAAATATCGGACTAAAATTGTTCTTTAACCCTAAAGCTCAAGTATGAAGTAGCTTATATATATAAGCTGCTTAATACTTGAACTTTTGATAGATTTTACAATTGAGCGGACCTTGTGCGTCAAGGGGGGTGGATTCGATCTCGATTTTTGTCGAATTGTCGAAGACAAACATTAATATGAAGAATAATTGTTTGTTTATGTTAAATATGTATTGAAGTATTATGTTTGTGATTCCTCTGTTACCTGCCTAGCTGATTATCTCAGAGTCAGGTAAATGTATGTCAATTTATTATTTGTTTGGTATACTTGATAATCCGGCATCGTATCATTTGTCGGATTACCAGAGTAAGATGTATGAGTTTGAGAAAATGGTGTGTTGATTGGCGCACTTTCTAAGTCTCACCCTCTTACGAAGGTAAAGGGCAGAATCCTTTAGTGAGTTATCCCAATAGTAATGATCCCTTCAAGTTCTTAAACCTATCCTGTTTTCGTAAGTTCTATTGACTCCCTCGGGACCAGCGGGCCTTCTTATCCTGCATACTAATTTTTGATGGAATGAAATCTTCACTCTCTGATTTGTTTTAGCCTAAGATTTAGTTTCGAAGTTTTATTTGCTTCGGCATATTATGAACGCGAATCAGTGAGGTACTGGCAGAGTATATTAGTACCTCCCCTTGTGACAAGTATTGTAAAAGGCGTCTAAGGTACCCAAACCTACAGATGGTAGTATATCCATTCAAAGCAGCAAAGCTCAAATCCGGGCATGATTGCCCCTTTCTCAGGGGCACAATGTCTAGCAGAATTAGGATCTAGGACTTTGAATAGCTAATATGATGATAATTATAAACGCGAAAGTTTGTAAGAATGTGTGAAAGTATGTTTGTTCCTCTTTCACGCATAATCTACTGAATAGTTATGATAAACCATTTCAATTATATAGCTTATATACCAGAATATCACGTAGGCTGTAATTTATATAGACTTGTACAAAACATATCAATAAATGTTGTTTGAGCTCTAAACGCCTGCCAAGTTTTACCGGCAAATCTGCATATCATCGTATTGTGTTGCAGGCAGAAAATAATGTTTTCTGCATCAACATATAAACAAAGTTGAAGTGTCTGTTTGTTATACCAAAAAAAGGGAAAGGGAGAATTTAGATCACAACTACCGCGCTGGGCGTTAATCACAGACTGTAGCTTTGCGACGGAAATGTTTTTTTTTATCAGACCAAGATCAAATGAACATACAGTCACGTGTAAGTAAGTGTCACTGCAGCTTATAGACGCTCGTAATATCACAAAGATATTACTAGCGCACTAGTATAGCTAAATTTCGAAGGGTGGGAATAGGCAGCAGCATCCCCGTCGCATAAGCTTCGCTCTGCGATTGCCAACACGCTTGGCCAACGCGGAAATTATGGGCAAAATTCCCCCTATCTTAAGGAGACCTATGTCCAGCAGTGGACTTCCAATGGCTGTTACGATGATCACTAGTGCGTTGCCACCCTTGAGACATTATGTTACATTGCCCAGTAAACTCACTGCCTCTCTCGTTTATCAGACCGAAACACAGCAACGCGATCATTGCTATTTGGTATTAAAAATAAATGAAAGTAAGATAACAGACGACCTTCCTATGGGGTCTAACTCATGCTGTTGCCATCCCCGTCTTGTTGTATTTTAACTAAGATTGCTCGCATAGTGCCTGTCAGCTTTTACGACATCTGGTACAGGGGAAGGTGCTGTTCTACTCTACCAGTACACCCTGAGGGCAACCGTTTTCAAGCTATATGTAATACAGTTAGTCTTAGCTGCTTCCACATGTTAGAAACCGTTACACGACGAACCCTGGATATCAGCGTTATTTCAGAAAAAAACTAATCAACTATGCCTATAGTAATTACAAACCCCTGCTTGAAAGTCGCCACGCGCTTTGAGCACCGGCTAGATAAAGATTCATATCTGCAAATACGATTACAAGTTACTCAAGCTAGCGTTATTTAGTTTTTACAACTTTATTAACCAGATATGTGTAAACATCGACACCAGTTGTGAGCACAGGTTGACAATGGAAGGGGCAAATCTGCGTCCACTGTTCGTCCAACATTTTTTCATATCAAGATTTTTATTCTCGTAAACAAATTTTTATTAATGAACTCATCTTGTGATGGAAAATAAGAATAAGCATACAGATAAAGTCGATATCGTAAATATTTTACTCGTCATCAAAAATTTCTTACATATAATAAAGTCTACATTTCAGAATAAAAATGAAGTTAAAATATAAAGCAATAGTATAGATACTTGCCGTTGGGTACCGGCAGAGTAGAATAGTACTTCCCTCTGTACTAGATGCACGGCAATGACGAGCATGATTCCCCCTCTTTTGGGGAGGCATTTGTCCATCACTGGACTTATAATGTAATAAAATACCCAATGAAATAAAAAAATAAATATTTATTTCATTGGGTATTTTATTATAAACTTCAATACAGCTTCTATATTGGTAACTCACTGTCACCTATTTCTACTAAAAATCAGTGCTCTGCCAAATAGCTATGTTCCCATTGCTGTGTTCAGGTATGAAGGTTGAGAGAGGCAGTAAAACTCCTGGGTAAATGTGACATTGTATCATCAGTTCACGGGGTTGGCGATACACTAGTATAGGCTGCAGTCACGTTTATCATCAAGCGAATGGTTATATACCGCAAACCGTACGCTTGTTTGCTGACTTCATTTTATTAAAAAAATATGCTTATTTCATAAATCCCGGTTCAGATTGTTGTTTCTAATGAAAAGATTTCTAGCCCAATTAGAAACAGTAGTTGCTCTTTTCAAATCATTACCATTTACGAAGTGCATAATATTTTCTTACTTAATATTTATTTTTACTGAGTAAAAGTACATATATCTAAGATAGGAGCTCTATATTTACAATGAGGTGTAATGTGGATAACTTACTGACTAACCAAACGCGTGAAATATTGCTGGTAGTGTCTCCGCACCCTTCAGTTTCCGCCAAATATCCCTTTAAATTTAATTTCTGCACAGGCAAAGAATGTACTCACGACTAATGTGCTCATTTATACTAACTAATCGGCGTTACCTTTTAATTGAGGAAGACCTCATCCAACGGTTGTCTGAATTGGTACCTCATTGTCAACTATTTCTACCGCTGTTTGTGAGAGACGAAGTGAAATTAGTAATTCGGGTAATGTGACACAATATTCTTCAAGTGACTAGGTTGACAACGGGCCTGTGATATTACGAGCGCGTGTAGCCTGCGGTGACACTTATTATCACGAGGACTGTATGGTCGTTTGTCGACTTGGACCAATAAAAAAAAATAGTATTTAAATAAATATATTTTGTGGTATAATTCGTTGTTTTTACTCTGTACTATGAATGTCTTTAGTTTCTTCGACATCCAATACCTTTGGAGGTAAGCTGAACGTCCCTTTTTTAACCATCCTATGCCTGATGACTTATTGATGGACTTACAAGGCGCGTTCCCCGAATAGAAGCTCCTTGACGAACTTGAGAGGTTCTGGTTTGAATTGAGGTATCCATGTGGCAGCATAAATGCATAAATGTATTCGAGTAATTAAAATGGCAATCGTCTATTATATCAATAAATCGACAAATAAACGCTGCATCCTATAGAATCTCGTATCATCATAAGGATATCACTAGCGGGTTGCCAACCTTGAGACTTGAAGATATTTTGCCACACCTTTCCAGCTGAATCACAGCAATGCGAACACTGCCATTTGGAGATAGAAATAGGTCAGAGTGAGGTGACAACTCAAAGGACAACTTTGTATTAAGTCTACCTCTAGTAATTAGTTCATTCATCATAGTTTGTGAAAAGAACTTAAAATTAAACCCAAATTTCATTGTCATGCGACGTGGCTAAAATTTTGATCAAGGACATGACAAAAACATTTTCGTAAGTATGTTCAACAATATACTCAACCAAATATTTATTAATGTTTAACAATAGACATTGTCAAACCTAACTATAATAATTGTGGTGGCAGCACGCTAGATGTTTCAATATATTGTGACACTTTATTAACGGGTGCATCCTATTCGCAGCAAGAAGATTAATTGTATAATATTCCAATAATTATTAAACAACAATAATTATAATTGTTTATACAATGTTACATTTGACAATACAAAATGTTATATTTGACGGGTCCGAAGGCGCAGATAGTAGTGGTCCTATCTTGTGCTCCAAGGATTGTAGGTTTGATTCCCACCCAAAACAAATTTTTATATGATGATATTTGGGTTTAATCTAGGTTTTAAATATATGTATATAAGTAGTATATTTGTAATTCCTCTTCTATCTGGCGTCCGTAACACAAGTGCTTTAGGCGACTTACTGCGGGGCCAGGTCAATGTGTGAGATGTTGTGGAAATATTTTATTAATATTAAATAAATACATTGAAATTATAAATCTGATGATGGTAATGTTGATGACGATGACGATGATGGCTATGATTATGATGATGATGAGAAGGTGATAAGTTCAGTTAAATCTTTTAGTTCGTCTATTTTTCAGTCTCACACACTTACATACTCGTATGTTACAACAACGAATGTAATTTTTATTAAACGTAAATAATATAACAGATTTTCCATAAACCATTATGCAACCAAGTAAAATAACTGTGTAAATATAGATTTAAAGTTTTACAAGAATAACAATCGATAATCACATCCCTGGCGAGAGCTGTCAACGCTATCTTATTTATGACAAAGTATAAAAATGATTCGTATTTTTTTCTGAAGTCTCTAAAACATTTGGAGCATTTACCCGGGTAGCAAAAAAAGGTTGCGGGGGCGGTACCCACTTCACACTCGATGATAGACTGAATTTTCTGTATAAAACTAGAAAAATTTGCTTGGAAAATCAATCTATTTTCATTGTATGGAAGTGAAGTCTGAATTATTTATATAGTCAAGAAATAGCGTAAGTTTTACATCGGATAATATTATCCATGTCTAGTACAACAACTTTGTTTGATTATAAGGTAAAGTTATAATAATCTAAATTTTCGAAGATCAAAGATTAGAAAAAAAAGAGACTAATGCTCAAAGTAAAATTTTTACAAGATTTTTACATAAACTGTGTACCGTATAAGTCAGATCTATCTCATGGGCACATGTTCATGATAAAACGTAGCTTATATGTTACTACAATAATCTGTGTGCCAAATATAATACAGATGTGTTACAGCATAATAACATAAGTATAATACAGATGTGTAAAGCTATTGCGGCGTGTAAGTACAACAAACACTCATACGTGTATTCAAGCAAATTTGACTTTTTTCAGGACCAATTTGAAAAACAAGCACACAGTTCACATAATGACAAGGATGTCACTAGCACGTTGCCAACCTTGTAACTTATATATATTATGTCACATCACTGCCAATCTCACCCATTAATATGGAGTGGAGTTCTGCGGACGTAGCTATTTAAATGTAGAAATAAGTAAGAGTGAGGTACCAATGCAGACGATCGTTGTATGAGGTCTTCTTCTAGTTTGCGTAATAACTGCTTCTCTAACTATATGACCTTATTTCTGATTTAATGTAATGTCTTCTGATATTGGTATCTTTTATATCATATGTTTGTACTGCATTTAATTATTCAAATACGTGTAACGTTTATTTATATAAATATGTATGTAACGTTTATATATTTTGTATATATACTGTCTGCACCACTAAATATATATTATCTCCTGTTTCGTGTAATGGTCGCCATTTGTTAATTTTATCTTATTTTGTGCAATAATTTTCAATAAATATACAAATAATATTAATAGCGTTATTATTTATTTACATAGACCGTATTTCCTTTTATGGCACAACTACATGCCTAGACCATTGTCATTTAACTGTTAGGAATGAAGATTTATTTCATATCCATAGTGAATCTCACCCAGACTTGCCCCATATAGCTGGAATAACAAAATTCCGCCCAGCATGGCTGGGTCATCCCTGGCAGGCGTCCAACACAACCGCCACCGTATTTATTGACCTACAAATATGATAGAGGAATTCTCGGAACATAGCGGGTACCTATTACAATTTGCCGGACTGCAATCAATAGGTATTGACAACGCACAGTTAGTTCAAGGAATAACTACTAATTAATGGGTTAAAAATGCGGTTGTTTATTTTTATACTAGTGATCCGTCCTGGATTCGCACGGGAAAAGATTAAATATGATCGGACTTTTTCGTAGACTTTTTTTTATAGTACAGTCCATTATTTGGATCAATCCCGACGGGTTTAGCCAGCGATAGCGATTGTGTTTACTTCATCATCATCATCATTATAGACATTAGAGGTTCTCTGCTGGAAATAGGCCCCCCCAAGAAAGGAGGAATTTTGCCCATAATTACCGCGCTGGGCAAGCGTGTTGGCAATCGCAGAGCGTAGCTTTCGCGACGGGGATGCTACTGCCCATCCCCTATGCATTTGAGCTACACTGCCTCAGATGGTACCCACTGGTACTTTAGTTGCCTCTTATAACACCTGGTATAGACGGAGGTACTATTGTACTCTGCTGGTACCCCACGGTATTTGTTTTCAATGTTTATTTACGACATCACATTGGAAACCTCTAAAACTATTACTCTGCTGTATTATGCATGTATTGTACATATTGACCTTTCTCTTGAATTTCTCTATCTATTTAAACAACCTGCATCAAATCCGTTGTGTAGTTTTAAAGATCTGAGCATATATTGGGACAGACAGACAGCGGGGAGAGCCTTTGTTTTATAATAAATATGTAGTAAAGATTTTATACGATTGGGGATGTCCACTAATCACGTGACGTATTCATGGTAGGAGGGGGGTAGAACCGGATCTCATCTGGTCTCACGTAGATAAGAGAAATTTCACAGATTTGATTCCAGAACAAACAGCGTAAAATTGCCTTTTTTCTTTTTTTTTCAATAATAAATTCCCACAACATCTCATCCATTAACCTGATTCCGAGGAAAGTTGTTTAAAGCATTTATGTAATGGACGTCAGATAATAGAGGAATCACAAATATACTATTTAAATATGTACTTATATTAAACACCCAGACACAAAACAAACGCAAAAATCATCATATAAATATTTACTTAATTGCATCCTATTTATTGTGAAATCTCACGTAACTCGGAACGAAGAGGTAATTTCACGTTCTATTATGTTTTAGCAAGTATTAAGTCTTCTCTTATATGTAGAAATATAGCAGAGCTTTAAAGGTAAGTCCATACAATTTAAAATAACACCAACTCTAGTCCCACGTTCGTTCAAAAAATATTTATTGGTTTCCATTTACTTCAATACTGGCACGCTGGTCTTGCTTGCATATCCGTAATACGAACCAAGTCAAATGTGCTCAAGAATACTAGCAGCAGCCCGCTGTTTCTCTCGTTAATCTGTAGAACAAGCCTAGTATAATTAATGCTCCGCTGTTTTTGGTCTCAGTATTGTGTTATATATTATTGTTATATACTTTTCTTGATCAATGGCTATGTATACAGTTTTATTTGACCTAAAAGTTTAGTTGTGAGGTACCGGCATAGTAGAATAGTACCTACTGTATCAGGAGTCTTCAGAGGCGATGAAAGTACCAGAAACGATAGATGGCGGTATATCCGTCTGAGGTAGTGTAGCTCAAATGAATGGGGTATACATTGGGATAGGCAGCAGCAACCTTCGTTGTGAAAGCTGTGCTCTGCGATTGCCAACACACTTGCCCATTGCGGCAGTTATGCGCGAAATTCCCTCTTTCTTGGAGAGGCCTATGTTCAGCAGTGCACTTCCAATAGCTAGTATGATAATAGTGTAGGTCCAGGGTCAATATGTCAGCTTTTCCTTTTTAATAAATGGATTTAAACATATTTTGAAATAACTTAAAAAATCAGATATATTTCATTACAAATTTTGACACACCTTTTACCTCCTTAATGTATCATTTTGAAAAAATATTTTACTCCTGTTTCATAACTTCCAATGAGAAACCTTCATGCTTAATTTTTCGAATAACCTCAAAAACTTTTATACTTACTTTGAACCCCCCTTTTACACCCTTTGAGGCTGTATTTTGCATTTTCAAAAATGCTTTATTAGTGCTCCCTTACGTTATAAAAGAAACCCGTGTAAAACATTTTAAGTTTCCAACCCCTTTAGTTTAGCGTTCTGCGTTTATGTATCAGTCTCTCATTCAGTCAGCTTTTCCTTTTGCAAAGATAATAGTATTATATATGTAAAATATATTTTTCTTAGTTTAAACTTTCCCACGCAGTCGCGCGTCTAATGTCATTCAATTTTATCTGTGGTAAAATAATTATAACCTAAAAACTCACATTGTCATAATCTGAGAAATTACTTGTTTAAATAAAATACCACTAAAATAGTTTTGATTTGGAACTGACATTGTAAATAATAACATAAATGTCGTTTCTTTTCTTACAGGTATGTGAGGTTTTATTAACACTTGTTTCATTGTTTGTCCCATTATTTTAAAAATATCAATATAAGCTAACATTTATTAAATATGTCTAGTTTTTTTAAAGTCTGTATATGTTTTTTAAATTTTAAAATCTTGAGCTCTCATTGTTAATCGCTTATCAAAGCAAAGGTGAATAACCTTTTACAGCGTAGTCATAAATCGTAATTAAAAGTGTTAGATATTTTTTCAATGAATATATCTTGATATTCACACAATACGCCTTTTATATGTGAGATTAGTGAAAAGTAGATTGTATGTTGTTAAGTGTACATTATCTTGTACATTATCAGTATCATTATCTACTGTGGAATTGATGCACCGCCTGCATATTTTGTTATCCTTATCAGCAGATTTGGCGTCACTTCACCTTGAATTTTGTAATCCAAATAAACAAATATGTAAGGAAACACTCACCGCAAAATTATTTTTTTAGAATACATTGTAATGACATAAGAAATTTAGATATTTTAAAAATATATTTTAATTAGTATATATTTTAGTTTATAGATTAGGTAAGAAATATGCTTGAGGTATAAAACTATCCATTGTCTAAAAGGAATTAATGGAAATTTTTACACCACCAGTTTTTCTTGCAGGTTGCTTTCTAATGATTTGTGAAATGAACCTGCACCTTTAATTTTCCCATTTCGTGCTGGCAGATTAGTTTAAGGTCATATCTTTTATGTTATCGAATCTAGTATTTCCTAAATATCATGAAAATATTTATGGTTATTTAACAAAGAGAGTTTCATTCTTAAAAAACACAGCAAAATTTGCATAAGTTTTCTACATCAACTTTAGCATCGTAATACTTCGAATGGAATAAAACTGAAGCCTCCTTCGAATAGCTTTACAATCCTATAGGACTTCAGCATTCCTTTGTCAAACTATTTGTACAGCATCGGAAAATTTTTTTAAACTTAAGACGAAAAGATTTGTTTCTGCGGTTACATTCTAAAATGATGCACATTCGAATTTTCTTAGTATTTGAGATTCTTCTATTATCTTTAAGATTAAATTTCTCTCTTAGATACTACTAACTATCACTACGAAACTACAGCGTAGGATGTCCTACTACTAGGGTCTAACTACCAGGTGAGTACCTGGGATGAAAATCTCTTCGGAAGTCTTGTCCATCATTAGATGCCCTACTGGTGATGATTTTTTGATCTCTTGGGTCATCAGGGTCGTCTGTATCACCTATAATAATTATGCATATATACCTTTTGGAAATATTAATGGTATTATTACAATTTCATTGACGATTTCAAGATGCTTGTAATGAGCCTACTTAAATAGATTATATTTGACTTTTACTTTATTAAAGATGATATTTATTTAGGGACTCAAACCTGCATCCGCATGATACCTTTGATGAATTGATTTTATTATAGTAAATATCATCTTAAATAAAATTCAGCATTTACTATGCATAAAACCTCTCAAAGTAATAATTAATCAATTTATTTTTGATAGGGAATGTGTTATAAAGGTTTTCAAAAGCCTATTCAATAACCATACTAAAAAGTTAACTTGCATCTATCAAGTTTCATAATCAATTTAAAGTCAATGAGTTTCATATAGTTTCCCAGAAATTTATATAGGTTGATTTGTCATCTTCTTAATATAGTATACATATACTATATGTATTAAGAAGATTAAGAAGTTTGCTCAGTAAATGATTGTGCAATATTGATAAAAATTAAGCGTGTTTTTGACTATGTTGACAAACAAGCATGCGGTCTGCATAAACGTTTGTATTTCCACAGTGATGTTACTAGCGCGTTGCTAACCTCGTGACTTGGATATATTGTCACATTACCTTGTAATTTCATTTTCTCTCTCACCTTTCAATCCAGAATAACGCAATGAGAGCACTGCTGTTATGCGGTAGAAGTACTCGAGAGTGAGAGTGAGGTACCTTTATATGAAGTTGAATAACTTGTCTCTTTACATTGACGTTTAATGTATCAAAATCTCCTTTTAATCTTAAGAAACCTGCGCCAGTAGACATTCTTTATATAATTGACATTGTGATATTAATTTAAACTTGCATTCTGTCTATCGCGCTAACTGTCAAACAACGTAAGGCTATATTCGACTTTAACGCTTATATATAATATAGTAATAGCTTATATAAACTAAAGAAGGCGGGCCCGATGGCGAAGACCTTCGGATTTGAAGGTTTCGAACCCCATAAAATATTCGTATAATGAATATTTGTAATTGTTTTGTGTCTGGGTGTTTATTACAGTATATCCATATTTCTTAAGTATTATATCTACCTTTGTTGTCTGATGCCGAAACACAAGTGTTTAAGCTATAAAGTATGAAATGTTGTGTGATGAGGTGTTTATTTCATGTTTATTTAAGAGAATATGATCAAAAATGTTTTCTTAACCTTTTTTATTGACAGTAAAATAATTAACATATCCAAGGAATTTCCAAGCCTCACTGGTAATGATCTCTGAAAACTCACCATAAAACAACGTACGAGAAGCCGCGGCTATTAAATCTACATTAGAACAACTTTATTGTTACAAGATTATTCCAAGTCGTAGTATATATAGAATATAATATCTAACTTATAATATGTACCTATGATGTAAGTCTTTGTAAGAGAAAATATGTATACAGATTACGATGTATATTTTTTTACTTTTTTCTCAAAAACTTTTTAACTATTTTCATTTATTTTAATTTAATGTTATGAAGTCAACAAACGAGCATACAGTCTGCTTGATGATAAACATGACCGCTGCCTATACATGCTAGTGTCATCACAAAGATATCACTAGCGTGTCGCCTACCTTGTGAACAGAAGATACATTATCACATTTACCCAGTAATTTCACTGCATCTGACCCTTCAAACCGGAACACGAAGTAGAAATAGGTGAGAGTGAGGCAGTAATGCAGACGACCTTTGTAAGGGGTCTTTTACTTTTAGAAAGTAACAATACCAATAGATGCTACATTTTTTACCATATTCTTACGAAGTACACGACAATTATCATAAATAATAAAATAATTTAAACCATACGTTGTGGCTATAAAATGTACCTAAATTAAAATGTCACTATTCGATAGCTAAAGACCTAGGAGCTAAAGTCTTCCAAATTTGTATACATATTCCCACAAAAGCACAAGGTGTAAGTGTGTGCATACCATGTCACAACACTGGTAACTTCTTTTAAAAATTAATTTATTAAAAAAATCAATTATAATTAATACAATCAAATTAAATTCAGGTAGAAGAGGTATTAAAAAATGCCAGGTTCGAAGTACCAAGAATAATCGAGCGTGTATGAAAGGACTAATGCGAGTAAGGGAAGCGAGAGGGGTATGCCAAGATCGTAACAATTGGAGATCCATAGTCTCTGCCTTCCCCAATGGGACACAGGCTTGATGTATGTTTGTAAGTATATAATAAATTAATCTGTAAATGTAGATATAACTTTGCAATTTAATAGTTTAATAAGAATTACCTGCCCTACAATTGTAATTTTAAATATTAGCTTTTTTAACAGTGACATTTAAATTTGGATGCATATTATAGTTTAGTAGCTACAATCATATGTCTCCACCGATTCTGAGATAAATATCGGGATGGCTTCCACGCAAACAAAAACACGAATGAATGTTGAGGGCGTAATTCTAAGGAATATTTCTCTTAAATATATTTGTAATTAAGTAAGTTAATTGGATTGTTAAGGTGTAATTCAATATGTATGTGATACATTTCACTAACAAAAATTTGAAATAAGAAGTTTTCACTGTATTTAACATAGATTATAACATTGTAATAGATTATAAGTAGTTGCCAGAGTAACTACGTATGTATATACTTAATATTATATCAATTTAATGTCTTATTTAATTTTAAATACTTAGGTTAAGGGATGTGTTGTACTACCAACTCCGAATTTATAAGCTTATAGGTTTGGATTGTACGTTGCCACGGTAAGACAACACATAATAAAAGCGACACCACGAAAGGTATACCACTGTCCTTGTATTTCTTTAGCTTTTAAGGTATATGACCTTGTTGGTTATCCTAATAAATAAGTTAATACATAAAGAAATGTATATAGGTCTGACATAATATAGCATTCACTATAAAAACTTTTCAGCAGTTATAAAACACTGTTATGTTTTTGTTCCGTGCCGTTAGGTACCAATAGAGTAGAATAATAATAAATTTATTCGAAATTAACATTACAATTTACCTCTTATTTTCAAAATCACACATTATAGACAATAATGTTCAACTAAAAAAGGTACCTGTACGTTGACAGCTGCGGTAGAATAATACCTCTCTGTACCAGGTGTATCGTATGAGGCGATTAAGGTACGAGAAACAATAAATGGCGCTATATCCATGGGAGTCGGTGTAGCTCAAATGCACAGGGTGGGGATAGGCAGCAAGTTTCCGTCGCGAGAGCTGTGCTCTGCGATTGTCAACACGCTTGCCCAGCGCAGCAATTATGGGCACAATTCCCCCTTCCTTGGGAAGGCTTATGTCCACCAGTGGACTTCCAATATCTGTATTGATGATGATGCTTTTGTTCCATCTTTTGATTACTTTGTTATGACGTTTCACAAAAGCGCCAAAGATGTTCCGTAAGAATTTTTGGAATTATATAGTTCCTATTCTTAATTTTATTTTAATATGAATCATTCTGGTTCCCGATTATTCGGAAGGTGTTGAACGTCTGTTCACCGAAAAATCAAACATAAAACGTTGGAAATAAATTAGGTTATACTATAAAAATAAGAGTATTTGTTTAAAAAATAAAGTCAAATCCTATTATCAATAATGAATAGCTATTATTATACGCAATCATTAATCTTGAAAAAAGGTAATAAACAGTTCTCCCAAGGTTACAGTTTGGTTTATGTTCAAGGTCAGTTCAAGGTCTCCTTTCAACAGAAATTGTCCAACGATTTCTGAAAACGGCTCAGTCGATTCCGCGGGGACTATTTGATTATTACCCTTGGGCTATGTCTTTCCTCTCGGGGTTTGTTCTTATGTAGCTCTAAAGTTAAAGTTTAGGGACCTTTATTGAAGTTGTTGTAAGCATGTGTATTTGCTTTTTAAAAGGAAAAATTTCGGTATTAAGAAAAATGTGTTACTTTTTTTTAATTATTTATCATAAAAGGTTTAAAAGAAGTCTTGAAGGTTTAAAATATTTTTCTAAACTATTTAATCTATTGAAATATTCTTAAGCCGTTAAATTATAAGAAAAGTCCTAAATAAACATTATTTATTTAATGTTATAAGTTTGCTATTCAAACTTAATTACGTTCTGAATCAGAAAATACATTTAGAAATTCAAAAGATATTTTTATCCACTATAATACATTACTATTGAGTGACTTTGTATCAATCAAACGTCAAAATGACAAGTGTTGTGATTATGAAAGCGATAGCCTTCCGGGTGTATCAACAAGGGGCCGGCCTTTATTCGAGAAGTCATCGACTCCGCCAAAAAAGCCACAACAAAAACTCTCCTTCAACGTCAAGTCATTCCTATTATATCATTATCGATTGTAAGCTAAGGCATTTGTTAAACAGCTGAGGCGCCGGCAGAAGGTTTTTCAGCCGGGTTGTTTAGACGCAATGCAGATCACGTGTGCGCTGAACAACCAGAGCCTCCAGTATACGCCCTAATGTTCCGTCTCTGTCCATTCCAGGTGGTTCCGTAGGGGTGGGTTGAGAGGGAGGATTGGGCTGAGCCTCGACGCCGGCGCGTCGCGCTGCCGCGCAGGGACGGCGGTCGATCGTCTGTGCGCGCGCACTCGGCTAGCACGGCCCGTTGGAAGCCATTCCGTGCGGAGTGTTCGTCTCGAGCGGTCGCTTCTCACGACACTTGGGCGATTCGTCGGCAGTCGCGCCGGCGCCGCCGTCCGCGATGGACAACGATGACGACCGGTCCTTGTCACTGGGCACGGAGATGTCAGCCTCCGTGCCGCCCCCGAGTCCGTTGACGGGATGCTACCTCCTCGCTGTTATCGGGGAGCCGCACACGCGCGAGCACAAGGAGATCATCCTTCAGCGGCTTGTCAAAGGTGAGTCCTGTCAAACTGACAGCTGTCACCGGGGAAAAATCATTTTCGCCGTCCTCGATGTTCAGCGTCGCCCGACTTTCTCTATTGATTCAGCCGTTAATCACGAAATTAGATTTCTTGTTGCACTATTTTTTTTATTGTACTGCGCGCCGGCGTTTTGCGTTTATATAACGGCGCGTCGCCAGCCGGCGTCTTGCATTTGTTTATCACTCGTAGAATAAAGTGCAAAGCAAACTGCGCCGTGAGGCCGGTAATTAGATTATTTTTTTTGGTGACCGGCGCGATGTGTTTTCCTGTTACGTCATCCGTGACACCGCATCTTTTCCAAGTCGGCTAAGTGATTGAACTAATGAACAGTAAATTCTATACTTGGATAGTTGGAATGAAGAGAGCGTGATAAACTTATTAACCATTCAATTTTACATACTGGCAAAGAAAGACGCGCGCCGCTTTTTGCTGTTTGTCAAGTAATAATTACGATGTTAATATTGTACAATATGCTCGGAACTAACGGGTAGAAAATACTTTCCGTTTCTGGAATTTTCGCATCGCACTTATTATCTCGACATATTGTTACGGCCTTAAATACGGAAGTAGGCTAAATATAAACACTACACAAAAATAATTGCTAAAAAACGTGCACAAAATTGTTTATCGCAACTATTTTATAAACTATACAATTTATTCGCATTTTCTTTATAATTCATCGTTCATCAAACAAAATAAACTAGTCTGAAAACTATCGTGATCGTTAAAACGTAAAAATCGCTAATAAACCATATTCGGGGTATGTATTAAGAGTTATCAATTATTTATTTAGGTACCGGCACCGAACCATGAGGTACCGGCAGAGTAGAATAGTACCTCCCCCTGTATCGGGTGTGGTAAAGGCAACTAAGGTAACAGAACCGACAGATGGCGGTGTATCCATCCACACTGGTATAGCTCAAATTCACAGGGCAGGGATGGGCAGCAGCATACGCATCGCGAAAGCTGCATTCTGCGATTGCAAATAGGCTTGCCCAGCGTGATAATTATGGGCAAATTTCCCCCTTTCTTAAGGAGGCCTTTAGACTTCCAATGGCTGGTATGAATATCCACGCAAACCCGTTGAGTCGCGTTGCGCACCGGCCGCCGGAAGATCTATTTATTACAATCGAATCGTTTATTTTGATTACAATTACTTAATATAAACGAGCGGAACCAACTAATTAATTAAATTCAAAAAAAGTGTACAAGCTATTAACTTGAAGAGTTTGCAATATAACACGCGCGTTAAATACAAGTAAGTTTTATTTTTATAAAAAAAAGAAAGATTTCCGTACATATATATGTAGCAAATAAATAATAATAAATAAATTCTCAAAAAAATAAAAATCTGATAAATAAGATTTAATACACAGACCTGACGAGATAAGTCGCTTAAAGCACTCGTGTTACGAACCACGGATAATAGAGGAATCATAAACATTACTTAAATACATTACAATACATAATTGTATTTAACATACAGATTCAGAACAAACACAAATGTCGTCATATAAATATTTGTCCTGGGTGTGGATCGAACCCACGGCTTTGGCGTACGAGATAAGATCCCTACCGGCTGCGCCATCGGGTCCGTCATGCAAAAGCAAATAATCAGATAACATTCGATTACATGAAAATGCTTGCAAAAACATAATAAATCTATACATATACATAAAATGGAAGTATGTCAATGTAATTCCCAACTAACAGCTTTAACTAAATGTATTTACAAGTACATACGGTACTTGCGTGAAAAAACAATTATTAACATTTTGGTCTGTCTGTCCGTTGTTTCTTTCGGAAACCGCTTGAATTTTTAAGGCAATTTTCACTGGCAGATAGATGTTAAAAGTAGTACCTACTCGTACATACATACATACTTCACACTTGTGTCCCAACGGGACAGGCAGAGCGTATGGATCTCAACTTGGTTCGATCTTGGCATACCTATTTCGCTTCCCTTACTCGCATTAGTCCTTTCATATACAACGCGTATTTATTCTTGGTAATTATGACCTGGAGATCCATAGTCTCTGCCCACCCCGATAGGACACAGGCGTGATGTATATATGTATGTAAAAAAATCTAAGACATCTCCGTTAAGAAGAAAAACAAGAATAACATATGTAGAAGGAAGTTATATTCTTATACAACTTGCTTCTTCATGTTAGTTAACAACGCCGTAAAGGCATACATGTTTCGACTACAGCTTTCTTCCCCAACTTTCTGGTTAAAAAGAAGGGAGCGGCGACATTCTTGAAGAACAATCGACCCAAGCCTAAAACGAAATAATGACTATTTTCCCGTGGATCGATATCCAATCCTTTTACATAGAATACCGGAACTGTAAAGTAGCGGTACACCCATTCGGGTAGTTCTAGAAGAAATCCATTCAGCTGAAGGTATCAGAATAATGTGACTTTGTTTTTTTGTCATAAGGTTGGCGGAGCGTTAGTAATACCCGTTAAAAAGCGAAGCAGACACTAAAATTATGGGCTACTCCCATCTTTGGGCATAAGTTTGCTAATTAATGAGCGGCTTCGTCTATTCCTACGGTAGCGTTGGAATTGACGTCTGAGTAGTCCATCCATAGCTGGACATAAGGTTCTCAAAGCTTACTTGCGTGTTGGTAATCGTAGAGCGTGGCTTTTACGACGGGTATACGGCCAACAGTCGGTTCTGGTACCTCAGTCGCCTCCTACGGCACCTGGTACAGGGAGAGGTACTAGAATACGGCACTGGCACCGAATCATGGCACTGGCACCGGCACCTAATTATTAATTTTTTCTTCCATATTCTTTACTTCTGCTATATATCCGGTATATATCCATGCAAAAAAGGCAGCTCAAATGTACAGAATGGGGATGAGCAGCAGCTTCACAGTTGCGAAAGCTGCGCTCTGCGATTGCCAACACCCTTGTCCAGCGCAGCAATTATGGGCAACATACCCCCTTTTTTGGGGAGGCCTATGTCCAACAGTAGACTTTTAATGGCTGGTATGATGATGAGGAATTAATAATTTAAATTTTGATCCATAGTCGTAAATTGTTACCTTCGTAATAAAATAATGATAAATACGAGCAAAATTTAAAAATTAAATTAATAATGAACAGACATTTAAATTACTAGAATTAGTTTTATTAAGGTGAACAATTTTTAAATAGAGAATACCTCCATAGTACGATTGGTGTTTTACATTAAAAAATATAAAAAGAAAATAAATTATTTAAAATTAAAGATTACCGGTAGAAAAAACAGGGATCTTTAATACCTGTATTAAGATACCGCAGTAATTCCTGGTACCTTACGGTTATATTGACGCAACAGTAAAATAAGAGATTAGAGAAATATCGAGAATATTTATATAAGAATGTTGATTTATACATAACATATATTCAAATGGTTATGAGTTTTTTTAATTATGTGAAGTTAGCAAACCAGATTTGGGTCTGTGTGATGGTAGACTGCAGACACTTGAGTAACCTGCGAGTCACCAACTTTATAACCTGCAAATAGTGTCACATTTACGCAATAATTATACTAACTCTACTAACCCTCCAAGCCTGAACATATAAATGCAAGTGCTGTGTTTCGATCGTAAAATAAATAATTAAGAAATAAATACCAATGCATACGACATTTGTAAATGGTTTATGTTTAGTAACTTTAATGATAGAATTTATCAAAAATCCGCAGTAGGTCCTGGTAACAACTTTTCTATACATACAAATAAAACTAGTATAATTTTTTGGTACAGATCGGCAAAGCAACATAATAAGCGACATTCAGCCTACAGACACCCGCAATATCACAATGACATCATTACCGCGTTGCCAATCTGGTGACTTGAAGATATTATGTCACATTATCTAGTAATTTTACTGCCTCTCTCACCTTTGAAACCGGAATACAGTAATGCAAACACTGCTATTTAGCAATAGATGATCATCATTATAACAGCCATTAAAAGCCCACTGTTGGACATACACGTCCCCAAGATAGGGGGATTTTTGCCCATAATTGCCGCGCTGGGGAAGCGTGGTGGTAATCGTACAGCGCAACTTTGCGACGAGAATGCTGCTGTCCATCCTTACCCTGCAGTATTTAATCTGCGCTATTTCAGATAGACATACTACCATCTGTCGGATTCAGCACCTCATTTGCCTCTTATTACACCTGGTACAGAGAGAGGTACTATTCTACTCCGCCGATACCCCATAATACTTAATAATAGATGATAAACAAGATATAATAGCGAGCGTGAGGTATCAACGCAAACGATACGAACGAACGTGTATGAGGTATCTCATGTCTAATGTCTTTATGTTTTGGGGTATATGCTAGAGACAACAATTTCATGTAAATAATGTAGGTTTCTATAGAGGCGCCAGCGTAGTTACCTAATTATCCCTATTTGATAAAACATCAATTCAAACTCACGCTTGAATACTGGATAATTACCAACGACCCGCGTTCTCTACTGCACCACAGTCAATAATGGCATATTAATGCAAACAAATTTAAATTAAATGAGCACTTAGTGACATAATACATGAAATTAGTTTTTCCGCCTGATGAGAGAGCTTTTCAATTCTAAAACTTTAATTTCAATTGAGCTACATTCAGATTTCACTAACAGTCACATTTAAAACACTTGTACTAGGAACATCGGAAATACCTCGGTTTTCCGATGTTCTTAATTGCAATTATAATATGTACATATTTTTACACCCAGGCACAATACAAACAAATGTTTATCACATGCATTTGTTCTAGGTGGGGATCGAATCCTCGTTACTTAGTAAATAAGACAGGAAAACTGGCAAAAGCGCCATAGGGCTCGTTAACTAACAACGTCTGAAACTGCTAAACTTAATAATAGCATTATTAGGTTTAGCAGTTCCAGGTAGGGTATAGGTATTTATATAATACTAGCGACTTCAGACGGGTTCAATGACAATTAAAAAAGGTTTTCATGGGTTGCCGCGAGGTACCGGCGTAGTAGAATAGTGCCTCCTAGTGACAATGGTACCAAAGGACAGATAGCGGTATATCGACTAAAGCGGTGTAGCTCAATTGCACGGAGCCCCCGCTCTGTGCAATTGTTGTGTGGGCAACAGTATCCCCGTCGTGGAAGTTGCGCTCTGCGACTCCCAACTTGCCCAACGCGGCAATTATGGGGAAAAATCCTTCTTTTTTGAACAGACCTATGTCCAGCAGTAGCTTCTAATGACTGATATGATGATGATTGTGATGATGATGGGTTGTCCCTAAGTGATGGACATACACAATTGCGGACTTTTTTGTAGAGCGTTTTAAGGTGTAAAATATTGTGAAATATTCTGATCTAAATAGTCAGGTTCAAACAGCGTTTGCAATGTAATCGCATAAGAATGTTTATTTACATCACATTAGAAACTTTAAAAAAATCTTACCAATATTTCTCTACTCTATCATATTTATATGTAGAAACCATCCTCTTGATTTCTATTTATTTAAAAAACCCCATCAATAATTACGTAGTTTTACAGATCTAAGCATATGACAGACAGACAGCGGGAATACTTTTTTATACTATGTAGTGAGTATCAAAGTTAGTTTGTTTGAACGCGCTAATTCCGGGCCCGGCCCAGACATTAAAAAATTTTAAGTCTATATAATAATCAACTACACTCTTATGAAGACGAGAAAGTACTTTTAAGAAAATGTACGAAGCGAGAAGTCTGTTGCTTGAAACTTTAATTAGTATAGTATAACTTACTGGATATGCAATTTATAGTAAAGATAATATGTACAGCTTTCATATGATGGGTTATAAACTGGATTTTGTCCATACAAAATTATAACGAGCGCTGGCAAGAAAGATAGGATATGAAACACTTATGATTAAGATATTGATTTTCATTTATTAATTCCTTCTAAACCCATATTTATACTCTATATTCCCGAAGCAGAATGCGTATGCCGATTTGAATTTAGAATGGCCAAACGATTTTTTTTTTTCGATCTATATACATTATGATCTTTAAGGTAATTTACGAAGGAAAGATAACATAATGTATTGCGCAATATCTATAATAATAAATATGATAATATTTATAGACAATGCATGTATATGATGCACTTGTGCAAACAATTTGATAAATGAGGTATGCGATAAACTACCTATATATAAGTATACTTACTGAATGAGAGAAAATTTCAACGGTTGTATTGATATTACTTATTCGTCAAATTACGGTCGGGATCCAAAGTAAGTATCACTTTCGTGTCACAAAAAGTCAGACATCCCACGCCTAATATGATCATGAGAAAACAATGATGAGAAAGTTAGATGATAAAAAATAGATAGGACATGAAAGGTTATATCATAGAAAACTATTATTATTATTTATAGATGAATGACAAAGTGGAAAGTGAGGCTAAATGCCTTATTTTCCACTTTGACATTAATCAATTAATGTCTAAAAGTTGAATGTAGAGGGCTGTTTAAGATAATCGCAAATAGACAATATTAGTTGAAAACATAAGGTGTAGCCGCTCAATATTTCAAGAACAAAGACGATAGAAATTAATAGTCTTTCATCATCATCACATCAGCTATTGGAAGTCCACTGCTGAACATAGGCATCCCCAAAAAAGGGGGAATTTTACCCATAATTGCCGCGCTAGGCAGGCGTGTTGGCAATCGCAGAGCGCAGCTTTCGCAACAAGAATGCTGCTGCCCATCCTTACCCTGTGTCTTTAGGCTACACTGTCTCAGATGGATATACCGCTATCAGTTGGTTCTAGTATCTCAATCACTTCCTACGACACCACGTACATGGGGAGTTACCATTCTACTTTGCTGGTACCTCACGGTGGATAATCTTTACTTACCCCCATAGTAATAGGTGGGAGTGGAACAGCTATTGTATTTTATATTACACTTTCTTTTATCTGTGGGGGCATCGTCTCTTATGAGTAAATAAGACTACAGGTAAACCAGTGAGTCGTTATATGACATTTATTGGTTGTAGGTACTATAAAAGAGCACATCAAATATTTGTGGGCCATGACCTCAGGTAGCCTCAAATTAGGTAATGATCCGTGTGTGTTACTCACATCTGGTTGATGAAGCAAATTGCTTGCGAGCAATTTTGAAAGAGAAGTTTAAATGAAACCAAAACAGAGAGATATTTGAGAAGTAAAAAATGTTAGAATACAAAAACACGTTGGTTTGAAAGTTTCTGTTTCATAGACCATACATTGTGTATTAGAAAACTCTTACTCACGAAGTGTAGAAACTTCTTACATAAAGTAAAAACGATAATTTGTTGGAAGTTTAAAGACATGTAGTTAGCGCAAAATACAGTTGTTATAATCTCTACTTTCGATCAGATATAATAATTTAGATATATTTATATCTTGAGAGGATTATGTAGAGGTGTTTATCAGTCAATTCATTAAACCAGCCATTGAAAGTTGACTGCTGGATATAGGCCTATAGGCCTCTAAGGGTTATTTGCCCATAATTGCCGCGATGGGCAAGCGTGTTGGTAATCGCAGAGCGTAGTTTTCACGATGGGGATGTTGCTACATATCCCCGCCCTGTGCATTTGAGCTGCACTGGTCCAGGTGGAACACGCTATCTGTCGGTTCTTGTTGCCTTTTACGACACCTGGTGCAGTGGGAAGTACTATTCTACTCTGCCGTTACCTCACGGCTTCAGTCAATTACAAATAAATAAATAAAAAGGTCATATTAACGATAGTAAGAGTAAGGGTACGTTGAATATATTTCTACTATGATCATTTACAATAATTGTAAAAGTCAACTTTACAGTATGTAATTGTAAAAGCCAACTTGACAGTTTCTGTAAAACAAATATAGTATGTTTACAATATTAGTAACAGAAACTTTAAAAAAATAGTATAAGTACAATATTAGAACAGTAAAAGAAACATTATCTATTGTTTTGATGACTATGCTCGTTTGTTTCATTGACCCAATTTGAATTTTGGAGATTGCGAAATAAATGAAGGAAGTCACGCAGAGGTCAAAAGAGTTTAACTCCAATTGTCCGAATCAAATTTACTTTCTGTAGGCGCCGGCGCTAACAAACCTAAATATTATGACATTTGTTCAGAAGTTCGAGAACCGGGTCATAAAACAGACATTCGTGCTAAATTTTTCAGTCGGAAATTACCTGAAAAATTTAAGAGATGACGCTCTTTCTCATATAGTAGAAAAACATATAGTAGCACAGCTATGATAGATTTAACTGAAATGGATAGACTTGCATGCAACTGAAAGAATTTTTTTTCAGGAATATCCACACAAATTAAATTAATTTGAAAGTTTATCTGCCGTCCGTTTCTCTGTTTATTTCGCTTACAATGCCTAATTGGTCAACCAATTTTATTAATATTAAAGAAGTCACTTCTTCTCCGTAACACTGTCTTATTAGACTTTACTTAATATGGCGTTGGCAGGAAATGTTCCGGGTTCAGAAGCAGCAAACGTAGCCAAAATTCATCAACATTATTTCACCAGCAATGCCGAGAAAGCGGACCGTTCGTGAAGTTGATAAAAAAGATACAAGGAATAAAGGAATGTCTGACAGTCAAAAATAATGTTGAAACGACGTACAAGTACAAAAAGCACATGACATTGTATTTGAAATGTTTGAAAAGGCAAGCTAATTTACTATACTAGCTTATAAAAAGTGTACGAGCTTCTAACAACCATGAAACTATTTGGTCATTATAATAGCCTATATACAGTACAGTATTAGAAACTAATTTGAACAAATTAATAAAATTGAAGGTCTTTTTTCTAATGAGAAAATAATAACCATTTATATAAATGTTCATAAGTGTGGGGTTATAACACAAAAACTCTTATGAAATTTCAAAAAATATATCTAATACTTATACGTTAATACAATACAAAAAATATATTTATTTCTTAAGTCTGTCTGTCTGTCTAATTAGCATTGATATGACATGTTGAGTATTGTCTAGATTCATCCTAGTCTTGTGTTAATCAAGTTTTACTAACACTCATGACTTCTATGTTAGTTTAGGCGGATATATTCTACTATGTTGACAATCCAGCATACGGTTCTGAGACAGCAAGCGCCAACCTTGTGACGTGAGAAAATGTCTTATGACCTAGACATTTCACTGCCTCTTACTCACTTGCAGTGGAATACAGTAAATAATAGTGAAGGACTCATCCTGATTGCTCATGATATTTGTAAGAGGTCTCCTCGAATTGTTGTATTTTAGATTTTGGCCATTTATATTTCCTACTGCGAGAACATTATATTCATCATTATCAAATCATCCGGCGGATGTAAACTGTTGAATGTAGGGTTCCCCAAGAAAGGGGAAATGTTAACAACAAACAACAGTAACAGCTTCTGCCCAGATCCACCCTGCGTATTTGTGTTTTACAGCAATCTACCGGTGCTGAAACCTCAGTCACCTATTACCCCACGGCTAATTGACTCTACACTGAAGTAAAACAAATAAATATACATATCTTACCACGAGTTCGTAGAGTATACAATACTAATAAAGTAATTTGTGAGAGAATGGTACCTATATAGGTTGGCAGACAGTTTTGGCCTGCCTGTATACGGGACAGTCAGGACCGCAATGAATCACTACAAAACCATATACAATTTAGACGATGAGGTTTCCTGCTAATTAGTTTTGGAATCCGAATGTAATCGGAAATCCCTGACGGAATGAAAAAGGACTTGGGAACACATATACAATATTCTTGCTCTACCACGGTTCGTCTTAATTGAATTCATCCATCCACCCGATAAACAATATTTGCATGAGGTACACCTTATACAAAGGTAGTCTGCATTGGTACCTTACTCTCACCTATTTCTACCGCTAAATAGATGTGTTTGCATTGCTGTGTTCTGCTTGGAAGGGTGAGAGGGTCAGTGAAATTACAGGTTAAGTTGATAATGATATCTTCAAGTCACAATGTTGGCAACGCGCTGTTTATATCCTTGTGATATTACAAGAGGATATAGTCTGCGGTGGTGCTAACTATCACGCGGATTGTATTCTTGTTAGACTTCGAATACTAAAAGAACCCCAATTTATCAAAACAAAAAGGAAATAATGAATAAAGTAATTAAAGATATTCATGTAATTACGCAATTAACTCATAAAAGAATAAATAATAAGTAATATACACAATTTTATCATCAAAGACTGAATACAATCAATTATATTTTAATCAAAGAAAACGATTATTTTTGATAGTAAACATATTTTATTATGATAGAGAGCATTCATCCGTGTTCGAACGAAAGTAGCCCAATTAACATTGCATCTACGAAACGCGGTGTTTGCGCGCGCGTTCTCACTACTTCATAATAGCAAATGTTTGAGTTGACGTAATTTTTTTAATCTTATCTCGATGGTCCGGTAATTGGAGGCTTTATGCTGAGATACTGGTTCTAGTAGACTATTTTTCTATAGACATTTGATGGTAGGTTATTAGGAAGATTATATAATTATGCCGTGAGGTACCGGCAGAGTAGAATAGTACCTCCTACTGCATCAGGTGCCGTAAGAGGCGGCTGAGGTACTAGAACCGACAGATGGCGGAATATCCATCCGAAACAGTGCAGCTCTCTGTGTTTGCCAAAACGCTTGCCCAGCGCGGCAATTATGGGCAACCTCCTTTTTTGGAGAAGCCATCAGTAGACTTCCAATAGCTGATATGATAATGATGCTGATGATCAAAGGCTTTGTCGAGTGAAGAATCATTTTTATTTACTAGAAGTATACAAAAGTCTTCTGCAATGTTACATTACTCTCACGAGAGTATTTCAAAGCAGCGTTTACATTGCTGAGTTCCGGTTTGGGTGAGATAGACAGTGATATTACTGGGTATTGTGACATAATAAATAACGAGATTGTCAACGCGCTGGTGATATCCTTGAGATAATACAAGCATCTTCGGGCTCGATGCTCTCCACGCATTAGTGGTTTATTAAAGAAAGATAGTGATATCACTGGATAATCCATACAAATTCCTGTGCAGGTCTGCCCTTGTACCAGTTGTCGTAAGAGGCGACTCCAAAGCAGTGTAGGTCATATAAATGCTAGCTATGCTCTGCGATTGCCTCCACGTTTACCCAGCCCCCCTTGGGTAGTTTTATGTCCAACAGTGGACGTTTTATAACTGGTAGATATCTGTCTGTCAAGTTTACATAATGTCCACACGGACTGACTGGCGTAAAGAAAGTAGTTGGTATAATGTTCCCGGGCATGAGATGGCGACCTTGCAACTTCACGAACATTTATATGCAACGTTTACCCCTAACGAGCTCATGCAGAGTGGTATAGTATCTCCCATTCGAGATATTTTTTTTATATAAGACCAGGTCGATCAACAACAAGCAAACAGTCCGCGTGATAAGCAGCCCATCACAAGGATATCACTAATCCGTTGCCAGCCGTTACCGGATATTATGCCACATTACCCAGTCAATATACTGCTTCTCTCACCGGAACTCAGCAATGCGAACACTTTTGTTTGGCGGTAGAAATAGATGATAGCAAGGTACCAATGCAGACGACCTTTCGTATGAGGTCCATCTCATGTAAAACATGTTTTATATTTTTTAATGAATTTAATGCTGGATGACTCTGATGTTACTCTCACCATCACCGGGGGAAGACGCAACCATGAGCATAAAACCTCTTTATTAAGGCCTAAGTATTTTGGCTAATATTCTTTGTTAACCAAGTAGCGTTAAAAAAGAAGTTTTAAATTTCAAACGGCTAAAATTTGACAGGTTGACACAGGGGCGGCGTATTAACGAAACCTCACAAGTGGAGGTCAGCCGGGCGCGGGTGGCGACCGACGACGCAATGATGAGATTACGGAGTTACGCGACTCTCCACACGTATAATATCTATATAATAATCCCGAAGCAAAGTGTATTAGGTTATCCTTGTAATCTTGGGCTATTTGAAGATTGACCTCGGAGTTCTATATGTTTGAGGAAACGATAACGTTTAGGAATATACAATCGCGTTTTGATTCCTAACACAAAGTCCTTTTTAAGGATGTTAAGGTTACCTTTACTATATTGTTACTTTAGTCTGTATTGGTAGCATATAAAACTGTTATATAGAACGATATATATCTTTCCAGATATTCATTGAACTTTATCGTTTACAACTACTTCAATATTTATAGTACAATATTGAGGAACGTCAGAAAAATATTTGATATAATTGAATCAATTACTCCGCTTTATAACAATAAAAATTGTGTTAAATAGAATTTTAGATAACTAACAATGTATGTTAGTTTACTCAGCCAAGAATTGAAACAGGGAAAGTGTTGTTGTATGCAATGTTTTGCAAGTTTTGTGTTAACACTAAAACTACACTGTTACTTGGCAGAATAAACTCGGATGCAAGTACTAAAAAAAGTTCCCACGCTCAAACGCGTTACGCCACTGTTCCGAGATGTTCCATTCATTTATAAAAAAAAAAACATTTTATTGCCAGTAGTAATTGTAGTCCGAATTTGAGCAATTGGAATTGAAAAAAAAAAGCATTAGCAGTTATTTTCACCGAGTATTCCATCAAAATGGAGAATAAATATAACTGTATCGTCAAACATTAGAATTGGTTTTTTCAGTTAGCTAAAATTAAATCCCTTCTATTTTTTTAGTTTAATAGTTACTTAATGCAAAGTAATTCAATGTGCTGATATGTATCAACGTATTTTACGAATTAAACGTGTTTCAGTGTATAAATTGGGGCAGTTTGTAATAAAAATCAATCGAAACTTCAATCAATCAAAAATTTATTCTCAATACAGGTTGTAAGGTTGTTAAGAAATAGTACATGTAAGTGTCGTCCGTTTTGTGCCTCACAACCACAATTATTGGATCCAATGGTATTACTAAGAAGTCAGACACCTGATATCAAGCAGATACTCTTTTAAATTATAGCAGCATTTTAGTATTAGTATTACTCGTTTTGTTTAAAGGTGAATATTACTTGTTTTACGTATCTCTTCTGGTATCCGGTTACATATTCGTAGAGCATTGCCAAAAAAAGAATTGCTAAAAAAGTTTGTTTTACATGGAAATGTACATAATTTTTGGGCATAGCGTTTAAACTTAAACCTAAATATTAAGTAAATTATAATTATATAATAAATATAGTATGATGATGATAAATATGGAGATATTGAATAAGAGATTATATAATATTTCTGTATATATAATATATACAGCAATATCTTTTTAATTTTCCGGTCCTTCTGTTCTGTTCAGTACAGTATAATATTTATTGATTTTGGAAGGAAATTTATTCAGGGAACAGCCGACCGCTCATTTCAATATTATAAACCACAAAAGCCAACTGAATATTTGATTTTATTTTATACTAGGTGTGCCCGCAACTTTGTCCGCGTGGAATTGTGACTTGGGGCAGCATATTTTCCTTCGAAATACAAACTTCCACGCCGCGAAAGCAACTAACGTAAATGTTTCGCCCGTTTTTTGCCACAGTTCAATCAATGCTCCGCTCCGTTCGTACGTTGCGTGATGTAATATAGCCTTATTTACTACTTATTACGTGAACTATCTGCCAGTGAAAGAGATTAGCCGGAATAAACAGACAGACAGAAAATAATAAATATATATATATTTTGGTATGTGAACCGTTGTATTTAGTAAAAGAATACTTAGATTAAAGTCATCATAACAGCCATTGAAAGTCCACTGCTGGACATAGGCCTCCCCAAGTAAGGAGGCTTTTTGCCCATAATTGCCGCGCTGGGCAAGTGTGTTGGCAATAGCAGAGCGCAGCTTTCGCGACGAGGATGCTGCTGCCCATCCCCTACATGTGCATTTGAGCTGCATTATTTCGGATGGATGTACCGCCATCTGCCAGTTCTGGCACCGTAGTCGCCTCTTATGACACCTGGTACAGTGGGAGGTACTATTCTACTCTGCCGGTACCTCACGGCAAATTATATTTAAAATAAATCATGCGTATTAAAAATAATAAAATATAATTAATTGAATAGTATTTGTATTGTAATTTTAATTTATTTGGTTCTAGTATTTACATGTATATTATTGTTAGATTTCAGTTTATTTTATGTTTTTATAAAATATTATATACGCTTTATTTTCAGTGCTTGGAAAAGGCATCTAAGCTATAAGACCACTATAATTGTAACACCTAATGTACATACACTTAGATAGCAAATATATATTAGAATTAGAATTTGAACCATTTTTTGTAGGAGAAAGCTAAGTAAGGATACAACTCAAAAAGGAAATATGGCGGAGGCACGTCTACCAAGCGTATCGATTATGGGCAAGAATAGACATCCATCCAATTGAAAATCTATATTTATGTCAGTATATTATTGTACGTTCTACAATTGCATTATAAACTATTAGATAAATCATAAAAAGTATTGTCTTGTGAGTCAGTTGATGAAGGTATGTTTGTGATTATACATTGAAAACATTTTTTGTAATGCTTTCACGCTTCGTCGCCTCCACCAACGGCAGTTACCTCACATGCCTCGTTTATGACACGTGGAAGTATGAGACTGCTTTTTATTTATTTAGAGCAGGTATTTTTAGATTTTTTTACCTTTAACAGCGTGAAATAACGCAAGTCTTTAACTCGTATCAATATAAACACTTGCATTTATAGTAGAAACAAATTATTTGCGTTTATGTACAATGAAATGTGTTAAATAATATAAAAGTTTTAATACTACATACATTTATACATGACACTTGTCGTATTAGGGTTAATAGATACTATGGATCTCAACTTGCTATAATCTTACCTTTCTCGGTTCCCTTACTCGCTTACGTCCTTTCATACACGCTCGTTTGTTTTTGGTAATTCTGACCTGGCCCTTCTTTAATAGGGACCCCAAAAGGGTATGTTTGCTAAGTAATTAATGATAATTTAATTATATAAATATTAATAATTTAAATTTTAAAAATTTAAATTTTATTGAGGATTGATTTGATTGTTTGTTTGTTCTCACTCTATAGCATTATCAATATATGTACAAAATCTTACATTTCTAATAATAGTCTTGAATTAAAAACTGTAGTTACAAATTTTATACATGAGTAAACATCAAACAAAAGAAATAACATAAACAACTGACAATCAGAATCAGAGAACATTCCAAAAAAAACTTAAAGCAATGTCGGAAAAGCATTTTTTTTGTTTACATCAACCCTCAAAGGTACTGGATATCTATGTACAAGGTATGCATACTAAGAGATTGTAAGAAAACTATTCAACATCATTGTCTTAGCAGCCGTAAAACGTCCACCACTGGACGTAGGAGTAAATATAAAACAAAAGAAGTGAAATAACCAATTCCAGGAAAAAGCTCAAACAATCTGTACCAACCATAAATTTGAGTTTAGAATCAGCAATGTTAAAATAGAATTTTTTTTTTTTAAACCTACAAAGGTATTCTACGTACAAGGTATGGATACTACGGGGATGTCTGAGAAGTATACATCATCATCATCATTATCACAATAGCCATAAAACATCGAAGCTGCTGCCCATTCCCACCCTGTTGCATTTAAGCTACACTACTATTCTGGTACCGTAGTCACTTACAACGCCTAGTATAGAGGGAGGTACTATTTAATCTGCCGGTACCGCACGGCCAATGAATAGTATTTAAACTCATTTGATCCGCAGCGGCGGAACAATGCAAAAGAAAGTACTAGTAATTAAGATCGGCATGTACCGCAGCTATCGGCAGATCCAAACGGGCGCAT
Organism: Heortia vitessoides; assembly: GCA_020976665.1. Classification (NCBI taxonomy): domain Eukaryota; kingdom Metazoa; phylum Arthropoda; class Insecta; order Lepidoptera; family Crambidae; genus Heortia; species Heortia vitessoides. Next base: position 16,636,111 of record JACJUM010003129.1, read on the forward strand.
TTCCATTTTACTACGGAATATGAATAAAAAAACACTAACAGCCACTTCGTCCTTATAAGATTATATATATAAGCTATTATATATAAAAAAATGCATTAATATTTTTGGAATCTATCCGTTACTAACAAACAAATAATCTAATTTTTACATTATTAGTTAAGAAAAAATACGTGTTTTTAAAACATATACATATAGCTGTGTTATTTTGAAGTTTCATCTTTTCTCAGCTCCGACAGCTGAATCAATTAGATAAATATTCAATATGTATTTTACATGAGGTCATTTATATAAATACGAAAAAATATATGTATAGGTACTCCTTTTCATATGAGCCAAAGTTACCCTTCATAGTTCCTTTTGTTTTTACTAAATTTGGTCCGAAAGCAAAGACATTTAACGATGCAAGGTTTGACCTAAAAATGCTCCTAAAAACCGTTATACCAGTAGGCTCTATTTCTAAAATTGTATATTTCCGATCATGTAATATATCATCATTATCATAGAAGCCATTAGAAGTTCACTACTGGACATAGGCCTTCCCGAGAAAGGAGAAATTTTGCCTATAATTACCGCGCTGGGCAAGCGTGTTAGCAATCGCAGAGCGCAGCTTCCGCGACAGGGATGCTGTCGAGCGCATTCGAGCTGCACTGTTGTGGATGGATCTGTGAATTTGTGAAATGTGTGAAAAAATCTGATGAAGCCATCTGTCGGTGTTGACACCTTAGTCGCCTCTTACGACGCCTGGTACAGGTGAAGGTACTTAAGGTATTGAACTCTGATGGTACCTCACGGCCATATATAATGGAAAATAACAACTGCTGTCATAATGTCCACGGAATGAGATATGCCTGAAGCGATTCCGATTTAAGTCTCTCACAACTCGTGACTATAAACATGGTTATAAAAGAAAAGTGAATGCTAACTAATTAATTGATTCATTAATGATAAGATAACACATTTCAACAAGACACACGCGAAATTATCTACTAATTCATGTAAAGTACCTGATAAAATTAAATGCATTAATGCATGTACGAATAACCAGAACGTGTTAACACAATCTGCATGGTAGGTAACATGGTAGAGTAATTAATAAAGAAAATAAGAGGACGAAGGAGGAAAGAAAATAATGTAAGAGTCCGTAAAACAATTCTTTTGAAATACTACTCCTTCTCTTTAAGGGTTTGCTGTAAGGTACCGGTAGAGTAGAATAGTCACCTCACCTCATTCACCTCAGTCACCTCTAGGAGAGGTGACTGAGGTACCGAAACTGACTGTTGATAGAGTAGCTCATATGCAACAAGGCTAGGATGGGCAGCAGCATTCCCGTCGCTAAGCTACGCTCTGCGATAGTCACCGCGCTTGCCCAACGCGGCAGTTATGGGCAAATTCCCCCTTTTATGGGGAGGCCTATGCTCAGAATGCTTCCTGAACTGAGTCCTTTTGCTTTTTCATTTTTCTAGCTAATCCGATAGACGTTGTTTTGTTTTATTATACATATGTTTAACATGAAAAAATATTGTAACTATAAATTAAGATTTGATTTGCTATCCTATATCTTAAGTTGGATCAAAATGGATACAGTAAGTAAATATTGATTAGAATCGGTTCAGTCGTTTAGAAGTTCATCCCAGACAAACACTATAGCACACAATTTTTATATACTACATTATATCTTCGATGACTTAAGTGGCAAAGATGTTATGTCAGATTTTTTTTCATTCTTTCTCATTTCATTTGGAATGAAAAAGAATCCATGTCGAAGATGCTAAATGAGATTTTCGATTGCCAAAAACAATATTGAAGCACCAATCATAAAATGTAACGGAGAATTAATAGTGTTTAAAAACCGTTAAAAAAGTAGTTTTTTACATAAGACAATTTTACGCTCTTCTCTTCCTCAATCCTAGACAAATAAAAAATATTAATAAAACTTAAGAGTCTAGATCTAATTGCAGTAACCCAAAGTTACGGCAATAAAATGTTACAATAAAACTCCAATATTTCAGCATCTGTATATAATTGTGGTCATTCTATACACAAAGAGGAAAATAAATAAACTACCTTAACAAAGGCCATTTACGCACTACAAACAAGAGAAAGTAAAAAGTACTACACTTTTTATTTCAAAGAAGTATCGCATTCAGAACAAAACTTTATCTGTATATATATAAAAAGGAGGTTGCTGACTAACTGATATATCAACACATGGCTTAAACTATCTTTTTATTTGTATCTTTTTTTAATGTAAAAGAGCATAAAGTAAGTATTTTTAGTTATTCACCCACTAAAAAGGTAAAACAGGGGTGCAAAAAGAAATATGAAACTTTACAGTTTTTGAAGTAATTCCAATGAAAATCATTATAAAAGTTAATGAAAAGTCACGAAACAAATGTAAATATGTTTTAGAAAACCATTAAAGGGGGTAAAAGGGGATTGAAAAGTTAGTATGAAAGTTCTACAAATTAACGCAGGTGAAACTGTATGGCACTGCTAGTTATATCTAATCGCTCACAATAGACCTCTCACATAAACCGTTATATCGTCTAATAAGGCAAAGGTTGTAAGTTCAAGGTGACAGGGTCAAGGTCACGCTGAAATACGATCGCTTTATCTTGATGTCCGGTTATTTGCCGGCTATGGAAACGCGCAGTTTTTACGGTAAATAATTGTGTTTCCGTAATGTTGTTGCGTTCAGAATTAGTAGTGTATGGCTCTATTTGTCTCTGGTTAATTTATGCCTCGTTGTACAACAAAACTGTGTTTTCAAGACGCCATTCAAGATTAAAAAAGTATAATAAAAAATAAAGTTTATTTTTCAGTTCTCAACTGCCTTTTGGCGCGTAATTGAAAGTAGTTAAAAGATAGATCATGGTATTTTTAAAAAAGAATTCGACACTGCGACATGTTTCTATCCGAAAAACAAATGTATGTAAGCTTTGAAAAACGGTTCTAAGAGCAATTTTATTTTTAAGTTCGAAAAACGATTTTAAAAGAGAGTTAAGTCCGATGGCCACGTTTTAGAAAAGCTTATCCAAACCTATGCGAATTTATCAATTGATATTTAACTCTACAATTAGGACATATAGTTTGAAGTGGTTTCAAAACCTGCCAAATTTGTATACAACATCGAAAAAGACTCGTTTCAGATTCGAAACGAATTAGTGATTTTATTCCAAATTATGCTCAATCATTCACGTAAAAACTAATAGTTTGAATCAAACCTAATAATACAGCAAATACGCCGGAATTATCTAGTTTTTACCGGTATAGGCAATCACTAAAAATTCCAGCCTATTCTTTGATAAAGCTGCGAATAGCAAAATTAAATTTACCTTGTTTAAATCTGTTACTTAACAATTTCATGCTTATTTATATTGCATTAGTGCAATATAGCATTAGTATTTTTATTTAACGACCAATTGACTATATGTACTGCATACTCTCTTCTATTCTTATGGTTTAAGTTAATAACTTAGTTTAGTGATTGCTGAGTTTATTAGTTAACTGAATGAAAATGTTTATTTGTTTCTGAATAATCTAACTCATGGTTTATGTTACACGGCAAAGAAGTAGCTCTCTGGTGGTGTAAGATTTTTTTTCTATGTTATTTATTGCAATCTGTCCTTTTTCAACATTCAGCAATATGTTTTATTATTTAGTAGTAGCTGTTTGTGGTCCAAATCCAGTGACCTGGCCAATCAATGGGTAGGTCAGAACCAATACATGTCACATGTCCATGCCTTTATGAGTCACGGGCATAAGTTTAAAGGCGTTTTCTTTTTAATCTTGAAAGTGTAGTTTTCATTTTCACCAGGTCTATAGCAAGTTCATTGACATGATTTAGGAGTCGATCTTTGTATCTGGGCATCACTTTCATAATTTCTCCTTTGATTGTGGGAATTTTTTAATCATGGTGCAACCTCTCATTGGTCATATACGAAGGCGAAAGAATATTTAAAATTAATAATATTAAATTAATTTTTTTTTTGACTTAGCTAAACCGTAATAAACAATCAATCAAATCTTTCTCCTTTATTAGGCTTATTAGAAAATCATTATTAGGCATTTTTAATGTCAAATATAGTCCTCTTGTTTAAGGTCAAACGTGATTGCTGACTGTACGTCTACACAGTCCAGTTCAAATGAAATCTTTTTATCAGGACAATCAAATTAAAATCGTTGCGATTGTTTCACCAAGCCTGCCAGAAAGAGATAGCCTCAAAATACGTGCATTAACTGCGCCATAGGAAACTGCATTCGACTTTAGTGCTAAAGTATTAAGGTCCATCTGCGCCCGCGCATGATTCATCGAACGGAAGCGCTGCTCGGGCGCTTCCTTATGAGTGGGGGGCACTGGGTTAGGGACCCTGTTTGGAGTGCTAATAATAAACCCGTTATGTCAGTGTGTACGTCATACTTTGTAATCGCTATGGTACATTACGTTGATATTATGGTTGCCTCATAACATTCTCTATAAAACTCTTTTAATTGAAATAGGCCTATCATTGTAGTAACTATATATGTACATGAATAGGTATTATATACCTTATACCTTTTTTAAAGTCGGACATAGCAGTGTTCGCACTGCCATGTTTCGGTTTGAAGGGTGAGAGATGCAGTGAAAATACTGGGTAAAGCGACATAACATCTTCAATTCACAATGTTGGCAACACGCTAATGATATCTTTGTGATATTACAAAAGTCTAGGTATTAGATGCGGTGACGCTTGCTATCACGCGGACTGTATGCTTGGTTGTTAACATCGTTTAATAAAACATTAAGTTTTTCATGAAAATACATTTGTTTATATTAAGATATATTTTGTGAATTCGAATGAACTATGACTGTGGTGACCCAACAGGGTTATTAAGGTGGAACAAATAGATAATGAAGTAGGCTACTGTATATTCATTACACTCCGCATAAAAAAAACCAGCAAAAAACTGATGGAGATGTAAATAAAGGTTTCGAACACCCAGTGATAGGTGTTAATGGAACACACACTAACGTCTGCGCTAACAAATGGCTATACTATAGGTAGTCCTGGTTTTAACCTCTAGTCTATCTACCGAACTTGTCTCACTTTTCACATCCTGTCCCACTGTTACTAATTCACACATCTCATATGTTGACCTGACTCCGAGATAAGTAGCTCCAAGCTTTTATTACGGATGCCAGACAAAAGAGGAATCATATTATACATTTCAGTATTATATATACTTACATGTATATAAATACATGTATCTTTTGAACCTACGACCTTTGTCGCAAAAGATAAGCTGACTCCCGAATGCGCCATCGAGCTCGTCAAATCCCTCGAGCGTTATTCAACATATACAGCATACTTCCATACTACATCATCAGATCAGCCTTTGGAAGTCCACTGTTAGGCATAGCCCCCCTTAAGAAAGGGGGAATTTTGCCCATAATTGCATTACGCAGCTTCCGCCCGCTGCCCATCTCCATCATGTGCATTTGAGCTACACTGATTTGATGGATATACCGCCATCTGTCAGTTCTGGTACCTTAGTCGCCTTATGACACCTGGTATAGGGGAGGTACTATTTACTCTGCCGGTACCTCATGGCTATTACAAAAATATAATATAGCATGACCCGGCGGTTTTACCCGCGTAGTTTCCATTACTTTATTCATTACAAACACACAATATTATAAATCGTGTTTTTCCATTGAAAATGTTGATAGTTTGATCGTAGACAGCGTTACTCAGTGCACATGCAGCTTCTAATGTTGAAAGAATTATTTATATTGATCGAGTAGATTTTGAATTAATTTGATCCAAAAAGAAATATCATCATCATCATACCAGCCATTGGATGTCCACTGCTAGATATAGACGGCAAGAATATAGGTGTATTTGCTCATAAAAGCCGCACTGAGCAAGCGTGTTAGTAATTCGGGCAGATTTCGCAAAAAACATACTATAAAATAATTCCTCTTTACAATATATACATCACCGTCATCATATTAGCCACAAGATGTTCACTGCTGGACATAGGCCTACCCATGTAATTCCAATAGGACCATGTATGCGGCCTGTGTCCAGCGCAATCCTGCGGTTTTAGTCAGATCGTCTATCCATCTTGCGGGTGGACGTCCTACGCTGCGCTTGCCGGTTCGTGGCCTCCATTCCAGAACGTTATGACTCCATCGGTAATCGGTTCTGCGTACCAAATGCCCTGCCGACTATCATTTCAACTTATTAATCCTCCGGGCAAAAAATTAACTATTGTAACTCAATTTGCACGTAAACGAAAGCTTTCAGCATTGTAGCAACGAAAGCATTGTAAGCTTCACTTATAAATGTTGGTACGAATTTCAAAATTTTGAATTAAGTACAAGTCCACCGTACACAGCATCTGTAATTAGAAACGTTTGCAATAACCCACGGCTCATTTGCCGATTAATCCCGTTTGCGAATCGTGATTCCGTCAACCGACGGACGGGTAATCCAATTATAACGCGCTGTGGGGCTTCGTCCGAATTCGACGCTCGCCTAATTGTAAATTTAGATTGTGTTGCTGTCCTTTTCGGGGTGTAGAGTTGGGTACATGGCGGTGAAAGATCCCGCTCAGTGGATTTAGACATTTCTCTTTTATTATCCACTTTTCTTTTCAAGTTCTAATAACGTTTCAAAGAGTTATACGTCTAATTACGTGGTCCAAGAGTTCAGTTTCATAGTACGTACTTTTTTTTTAGATCATGTTGTCTAACAGACATGCATTCCGCGTGATCATAATATCATAAGGATATCACTAGCGCGTTGTTAACCTTGTGACTTGAATATATTTTGTCACATTACCCAGTAATTTCAATGCCTCTTTCCCCCTTCGAACCGGAATACAGTAATACTAACACTGCTAATTGGTAGAAATATGTAAGTATGAAGGACCAATGCAGACGACCTATGTATAAGGTCAATGTAATTAAGAGGTGTACCTCTCACCTGATATGACTATTTAACTGATATATTTGGATAAAAGACGGCAACAGCTGATGCATTGGTAAAATAATGTATAGCTTTCAAATAGTAGAACTTACTTGGGGATGATAGGTCCTTATCAAGGGTCGAAAGGCAATAAATAAAATGGCTGCCATCTTTCAAGTGTGATTACCTTCATGGATACGCTGAAAATATGCCACAGCAAATATATAAAGAACATTATATAAATAAATATTGGAACCATATCTGCGAAAAGTAAATCCCGTGTGAAAAGCTTAACGTAACATGTTTATTTACAACTTATTAGAGGCAAAAAAGTGACAATTATTTTCACCTCTTTCTCCTAAATAGACTGCAGATACCTACTTAAAATCTTTTCACTTTAATACCCACCCCTTTGAGCTACGTTCCACTTGAGACTAAAGACATTCAAGATAAGCGTTTCTATAAAAATTCTTTCTGCGTTAATTCAATTTTATTTTTCTTCCAATTAAGGAAAACACTTCTTTGAATTGCTTTCTATTTCAGTGTTATTATGTTTTAATTTAATTACTGAAATTGTTTCTAAAGTCAAGTAACTCTTGAAATTCATTTTTATTATTCACATAGTTACTATGCTGTATTTTATGTATTATTAAATCAGCTGTAGGATATCCGCTTCAGAACATAAGCCTCTACAAAATATTTAAGTTCTGTTCAGATCGTCTTGGTCTTGTTTCATGGTCTCCATTCCAGAAGTTTGTCTATGACATCAGTCTATCTGATTTATGTATAGAATATTACTTATTTTCACCTGTCTGATAAAAAGAATAAAGGTTTTATTAAAGAGGTTTCAAGACAAAGCGTACACCATATGAAACTAATTGCGCATATCTTGCAATTTACAACACTCGTTCACACTACGTTGGCCGTGAGACTAGCTAAACATTTCACATGTCTGTCACAGTCAGGTCTACTTTAGAAATTGAATGCGATGCAAAAATCTGATTTGTATGAATTTTCAACAATGAGTTTTTCAAAAGACAAATAAACTGACTAATATGTTGTACGTATTACACGCGATCCTTACAGTAAGTTTTTTGATATAGTCGTATTTAAATCAATTTTCACATCTCATACATTGGCCTGATTCCGTGATAAGTCGCTTAAAACACATGTGTTACGGACACCAGACATCAGAATATACTACGTACATATATTTAACGTACATTTATGAAATATATTTAAATTTATGAATAACGTGATTTATTATTTCAGAAACAATGCCCGCTACCGTCAATAAACTCGTCTGCGCATGCTATGCTATTAACATTAATATTATGCTACTATTAATTTTTTTCAACAAAAATGCTTTTAACTTATTTTTGAAGCCACTCCTGTAAAAGAAGCCCTTCAGTTCGATTGGTAATCATGGCTTGTAATTTTTTTTTATATTACGAAGTCAGCAAACAAGCATACGGTCCGCTAGCTGGTTAACGTGTCCGTAGCCTATAAATGCTCGTGTCATCACAAGGATATCACTATCGTGTTGCTAAACCTATTAACTATGTCAAATTAACTCAGTAATATCACTGCCTCACTCACCCTTCTAACCGAAACACAGCAGCGCGAACACTGCCATTTGGCGGTAGAAATAGGTAAGAATGAGGTACCAATGCAGACGACCTTTGTAAAAGGTCTGTCTCGTGTAATTATTACAGTATTCGAATTAGTAGTCAAGTTGAAAATTGTCAGTTAAGTTAAAAAGGTCAGAAGTTCTTTTAAAAATAGTCTAATTCTAAATAAGTTAAAAAGGTGAGAAGTTCTTTTAGAAATAGTCTAAGTCTAGTTAAAAATTAGAAATAGAAAGTCATTACTCTAGCAGTCGTAAATGTCCAGATCGGGCTGCGTTTATGTATCAACTTTTTTTTTATTAGACAGATTTTTATTAATTAGAGCGCTGGTTGAAAGCTCGATTCAGGATTTGTATGGCGTTGAGTGACTTAGTCTGGAAATGACATTTTGTTAATATAAGTTATAGGGTGGAAATTCGCGGAGTCTCTTTGCGCGATCGAATCACGAATGAGATGAATGATAAAAGAACCAAAGGCCTAACTAAATCATCCTGATCCTATATCGCACTGGAGCAAATCCGCTCCTATTGCAAATCACTTAGGATCATGATGATGATAATGAAGCACCCTATAAATATAAATTTATTTAATTATAAAATAAATTAAGCAGCGTAAAACTGCCTACCTCTGTAGTGGCCTTAAAGACATTTATTCCATTTTGTTAACTAAGCTGAATCCCTGTTGTAACGGCAGAGTAGAATAGTACCTCCCCTTGTACCAGGTGTCGTACGAGGCGACTAAGGTTCCAAAACCGACGGATGGCGGTGCATTCACAACAAAAGCTGCGCTCTGGGCAAGCGTGTTGGCAATCGCAGAGCGTAGCTTTTGCGATCGGAATCCTGCTGCCCATCCCCGCCTTGTGCATATAAGCTATACTGATTCGAATGGATATACCGCCATCTATCGATTCTGGTACCTTAGTCTATTTACTAAAAGTGTTTGTATTTGAATTGCACGAACGTTCCAAATCAATTTCTTTTTGCATGGATTTTTATAATAGTCAATTAAAAAGTTGGTACAATTAATACATTTCGTACAAATTCTCCTTTAAAAGTTCATTTGATTTGTGTTTCCGATAAAGTTGAGACACGGGATATTAATTATCGTTTAATACAAAACCAATTTCTTAAACGACCTATTAATATAATGGCTGAAACGAATCCGGTATCATACCGGATTCGTTTCCACAACAGTATGAAAGCTATATAATATATAGCTAACTGTTTACGGATAGCTGAAGATAAACTTTCACATCTAAAACGAGATGCTTGCATCTTAGACCACATGTGGTCGATCGATCGACAAGTCGATTTTATTCATACATTTCTAAGTCTAAGTCACTCTACCAGTGGATAGAATAAAAAAGTACCTATATATATATATATATATATATATGATAAACAATCCCATACTCTTTATATATAGAATCTATAATTTATACATAATTACAGCAATGTACCGGTAGAGTAATAACTCTCTTTGTACCAACTGTCGAAAGAGGCGACCAAGGTACTAGAACCGATAGATAGCGGTATATCCATCCGAAACAGTGTACCTCGTATGCACAGGGAGGGGATGGGCAGCATCATATCTCTATCGCAAAAATACGCTTGCCCAGCGCAGCAAATATAGAGAAAACTTACCTATTCTTAATGAAGTCTATGTTCAGCAATGGATTTCCAATGGCTGATCCATTTTACCTTTATATTTTTTTTGTGCCCAAATTTTCTTGCGTTTATATTGTTTATGTTATATATAAACTTTTTAATGATTTGATTTTATTAATTTCAGGTAAGCTATTGTCTGGATTACCACAAACAACATCGTTAAGCTACCATGGTATGTAAAAGTCTTTAATGTATATTTTAAATGTTGAAATTACAAAAGTTTTCAATTAACCAGTTTAGAGATAAAATATGCGATAGATGTCGCTCTTGAATTAAAATAATTATGTTCTACTAGCAGTGCCGTGCGGTTTTACACGCGGTAAATTGTAAAACTTTTATAGTAACTTTTCACTTTCCTTTTACCCACATAAGTGATGATTTATAAAAACCAATTTTACACTAGTTTCATGACTTTTAATAGAGAAACTTCATTTTAACATTTTTATAGACAGTTACATTTGAAATTATCCGAATTAAACATGACAGTTACATTTAGATAATTTCAAAAACAGCAATGTTTTGTACCAATTTGCCCCCCAGTTTCATTTTTTAGGGGGTACAGTTTTCAAAAATCCTTTGCTAAAGCTCCTAAGTATTATAAAAGAAACCCCTGCGCAAAATTTCAAGTATCTAACCCTCATTGTTTAGGCCCTGCGTTGATATGTCAGTCAGTCAGCTTCTCGTTTTATATATAAAAATATTGGGAGAATCTATTTCCGTAAGTTTAATTAAATCTTATATCGATATTCGTTGTTAAGTCTTATATCGATATCCGAAAGTTGCGCTCTGCAATTGCGAACACGCTAGCTCAGCGCGGCAATTATGGCCAAAATTCCCCCTATATTGGGGAGGCATATGTCTAATAGTGGACTTTATATGGCTGATAAGATAATCGATATATTTGAAAATAAACGGTACTATTAATCAGTAGAGATAATTGATCAGATAAAGAAATGAGATAGTTGAAGGACTTCCCTTATGTCATTAAAAGGAACGACAAATAAGTCACAATTAACTTCTAGATTCAAATATGATATTTATGTTCATCCAAACCTCTTTAGTCTCTTCCAGACAATCGTCTATACCGTCTATACCGATACACTCTTACGTTACAATCTTTTTGTGAAAATGCAAATATGTACCATCTTTCCACGCTCTGTTGCAACTTCAGGTATAGCTAAACATAGCTTTCGCGCCCTATTCCGTAGTGTACACTCACCTTTGTGCTGAGGTAATAAATTTACAAGACATTAAGGGTCTGGGAATAAACGGAGGCGTTATTACAAAAGCTTATACCATTACAGCTCCACCTGGAGTTCTCAGGGCTTACAGGCCCATCCCCTCCGTTCAGGTAATACCTACTTTTGTATGTGCATAATAATTGACGTATTAAGTATCTTTATATTTATTGCAAAGGGTTCCATTTCAAGGTCCCTTTCGTTGCCAAACGTATGTGGAGGTCTTGGCTCGGAGAACCTTGTCTACTGATACATAGATGAAAAGTCTTCTTTTTTGATTTTTATTCGACCATCAAACAAGCACTCGAGATTAAGTGTTACTGAAACCTACAGATGCTAGCAATATCACAAAGATATCACTAGTGTTGCCAACCTTGTTACTTAAAGAAATTATTTCATATTAGCCAGTAATTTCACTGCCTCTCTCTCTCCCTTCAAAGCGGAATACAGCAATGCAAAGACTGTTATTTGGTGGTAGATATAGGTGAAAGTGAGGTACCAATGTAGTCGACCTTTGTATGAGGTCTACATTGTTTGTTATTAATGTGTTTAAGCCGACACATCGCGGTATATCCACTCGAAGCACCATACCTCGCCGTTTCAAATCTTTTTATATTCAAAATACGTGTCACGGTGTTTATCCGGGATGAAATTCCAAACCACTGAACCGAATATTTATTTTTTCACTGTGTATAGTTTGATCTTAAAAGATGGGATAGTTTATATCCTAATTTATTGTTGCCATATATTTTATAACAGTAATTAAATAAGTATATGGTTAAGGTAAGGTTAGCAGTTTAAATAAATCTTTATCTGCAGGCAGTGACGATACCAGCCATCATCACTGCCTGCAGATAAAGATCAGTATACCAACATACCAGCCTTTGAAAGTTCACAGCTGGACATAGGCCTTTCAAAGAAAAGAGGTATTTTGCTCATAATTGCCGTGCTGGGCAAGCGTGTTGCCCATCACAGAGCGCAGCTTTCGTGACGGGGATTCAGCTGCCCATCCCCACCGTGTACATTTGAGCTGCAGTTCCGAATGGATATACCGCCATCTGTCGGTTCTGGTATCTTAGTCGCCTCTTACGACACCTGGTGCAGTGGGAAGTACAAATCTACTCTGCCGGTACCTTACGGCGAAAAGCTGTACAGCAAGGATACAATTTTGCTTTGGACCCAGACTAATTCAGGGTGGTCCGCTAGTTTTTAATAATACTATTTTATAACCCAGCAATGTATAGAGTTGGTTAGTACGTATCGCAGACCAGTTTATCGGCAGTCTAGTCTGGCAAATATTTACGTTGCATCGCTCAGGGTCGCTGAGCTCATCGTCGAAACAAACGACAGCGGAATAATTATGCTAACATCCAAACAGAGTGTTATAATGCCATTACTTGGCGGCCTTGTTGGCGTTGTGGTTGAATAAGGCATTAAGTTTGATTCCTTATCGGATCAAGTTATGAAATCAAGGGCTTGCTATTTCACATGATTGAAAATGAAAATGGAGATGCTTAATTTGACGTTGCAAAGCTTTACGTGAATTTGTTTTAGAGCTAGCATTGCCCCGCGGCTTCATCCGTGAAACCCGACTTTTTTCTTATATGAATGAAGCCTAAGTTATTCCTTATAACATCAGAAGTCCTGTTTAAAATCGGTGCAAGCTATTCAAGCGGAACAAACAGATAGACAACAATTTTAAAAATGTTTTTTTGTAAGTACCTTATATACTTTCATATGAACTTATTAAAAGCTGTTAATTTAATTATTTATTTATATGTATAACAAAAGAAGTTAAAGCATACGCAAAAGAAGACACTTGCTAGTTTTAAAACAAGAAGCTACCTAATACGGTCTAGTCTAGACTAAATCTAAATGCGGCCTGTCTCATTAAAGACCGCCATAAAACACAAGCCCTAAAAAGCATTAGTCTCGGCCGCGAATCGAACCCGGAACCTCGGGCACGGAGCCAGCCCGCGCAGCGTTTTATTGTCTAAAGGCAAAACTAATTTTAGGTGCACTGGTATTTATGGAAACTTCGATAAGCGGAAAAAGTATTAATAAATAAAACATTAATTCACACAACTTCTCATATGTTGACTTGATTACGAGATGAGTCGATAAAGCACTTGTTTTAAAGACATCGGATAAATCACGTAATAGTGATTTTCAGGATTTATTTACTTATTATAAAACGGATTCCTGAATGTTTGAATATATAATACAGCCTATAACCGTTCTCGATAAATGAACTATCTCACACTGAACTAATTCAAATCGGACCAGCGGTTCTTGAGATAAGCCCGTGATATATAAATACATTTAACAACCAGACACGAAACAAATACAAATATTCGTTAGTTGCACAATAAAGACGCTACTAAAAGGCACTCTTCAAAGTTATATTATGTATAAAAAAAGTTATATGCATAAGAAAATGTCTAAGTATTATATTTGTGAGTCCTCTGTGGTCTGATCACATGTCAGAAACGCTTTGAGTGAGTTATCTCTGTGTCAGATCAATTCATGAGATGTTCTGTGAATTATTAGATAAGATTATTTTATTGTTATTATTATTAACAATCATTCCAACTGCGACTTTGCCCGCGTGGTATTTTTATATGTCATTCCTGAAGAGCTTTTATTGATCCGTGAAGAAGTCTATGTCAAGCGACAGGTAAACTGTACAAAAAGTCGTGCCGATTCAATAGAGAAAAATAATCATTATATCAGCCATTGGACGTCCACTGTTGGACACTGGCCTCCCCAAGATAGGGGGAATTTTGCTCATAATTGCCGCGCTGGGCAAGCGGGTAGACAAGCGTGTTAGCTCTCCAGACTATCAATAATATATATATATATATATATATATATATGCTAAATTCCATCCAGATATTTCAACCGATCCGAATCCGATGAAATAGTAACGAAGACACATACACATATTCAAAAACTTTCACGTTTATAATATTAGTAAGGATTTTAACAAATAAATACCGCCAGAAAACCGAGAGGTACCGGCAGAGTAGAATAGGACCTTCCTCTATACGAGGTGTTTTAAGAGGCGATTAAGGTACCGACAAATGGCGGTATATCCATTCGAAACAGCGTAGAAATGCAAAAGATGGTGATGGGCAGCAGCATCTCCGTCGCAAAAGCTGCCGTTTGCGATTGCCAATACGCTTGCCCTACGCGGCAAATATGGGAAAAATTCCCCCTTTCTTGAGGAGGCCTATGTCCAGCAGTGGATTTTCAATAGCTGTAATTATAAAACAAAAAAGTGAAATACAATTTGCATTAAAAAGATGCTAGTTTTGTAGTAATGAAGCGAGGTTGCGTGTTTTGCTGTATCAGTATTTTCTATCAGCGAAGATACGACGTCCGGATTAATTAGTATTAAAAAATAGTTTTCTAAGATAGAGCCGGTTCACTGGTATGAAAAATTAAATAATTGCCGTGTTTTCTTTTTTTTATAGACTAAGTCGACTAACAGGCCCTAACACGCTTGGCACATACATACGGTCCGCGTCACCGCAGGCTATATACATGTCATCGTAAAATTTAAAATAACGTTAGATTATAATCTATCCCGTAAGATTGTGAACTGTCGAAAGATTATGTTATTAATTATAATATATTGCTTACAATTTAACGCATTATTTTTCTTTAGATTATACTTTATCGAAGTGAATCCGTCAAATTGTGAAACGAAACGCACCTCGCGCGCTGATTGGTTGAACTAACCTAATCTAACCTAACTCTATGGAACATTACGGTCTACTGTAACCAATCAGGGATAGCCTTAGGGCAGTTGACAATTTGACAATTGTAAGATTGTGATTTAAAAGTGTCACTTCGATAGATTATATTATCTGACGAATAATAATAAGTTAAATTGTAAACAGTATGTTACGGTTCACAATTTTTTGACAGTTCACAATCTCGCGACATAGATTATAACCTAACGTTATTTACAATTTTACGGTGACATATATATCGATATATATATGACATATATATCGATATTTATTACAAGGATATCACTAGCATAGCCTTAATGATATTATGTTGCATTACCCGTTAATGACACTGCCGTCCAACCGAAACACAGCAATGCAAACACTGCTGTTTGCCGGTAGAATAGGTGAGAATGAGGCTTCAATGCAGACAACCTTTGTATGAGGACTATCTTTATTGACAGTATAATATTAAGTATTGTTTACATTTAAAAATCAATTAACTTTATTTGGTAGTTAATTAAATCAATTCACTAAAACTATAGGAATTATACAATCACTAACTATTTAACTTAAATCTTTTGCTATAGGACGTTAACAGCTATATTGCTAGGGGATAATAAATATGTGTATTATCGCTAAAACAATAAAAAATTGATGTATAGTAGAAATTGAAACAATCTGTGTCGCTCATCCACTGCTTTGCTACTTTTGATTGATAATCCTGTGTATTATCCGGAAAAACTGTGCAAACCTGATGAATAGTGAAAATTGAAAAATCTGTTATGTCGCTCAAAAGATCTTCGCGTACAAATAGACAGGATAACAGACAGATGTCGGTTCTCCTTTATATTACACTAGTTTTTCGACTACAATTTTGTCCGCGAAGACTTCACCGCATCTTTGAAGAACTATTGTCATTTGGAAAGAAATCTACGTCCCTAAACAGATAAACTCCGCTGTCTTCTCGATACCACAGAGAAAAATTATAACCCCACATATATTCCACGGGAATAAGTATTCTAGATAAAAAGTAGTCTATTTTGTATTCTAGATTATCAACAATCCGTGTTGCGAAATCGATTCAGATTAATTAACGCGTGCCGGCGTGAAAGAATAACAAATATCTCTCATAAACTTTTGTATTTATTTTATTACTAAGGATTTACACAAATGAAATGAAACATAATTTTTATGTACATATTTCTACTTTATGTGTGTATCTCTGAAGTCCAACTAAATAGTTAGACCGATTTGAATTAATTTGTTTGTTTGGGCGGCGCCCTGGTTGGTTTCGATTTACAAATCAGCCAGGCAGTTGGCGCTGCAGTCGGTGTCTATATATAAATAAAACCCAATCAGTTTACTCACGGACACGGAAAACGTGTTTGTTGATATGAAAACAGTTAGTGACGGCCGGCCGAGAACTTTGGGACATGACACTTCAACCATAAACCTTCGGGCTTGAGTGGGCCTGCAAATTGGCGATAGCTCGTCGGATGACTGCGCCAGGTGATTCTCGGTTCTATTGCGCTACTTCAAGGTTGATCTGTGACAGGTGGCTAGTATCAGCAATCATCTAAAATCTAATTGTTGCAATTTTTGATCTCGATCCATTTTTCTCGGAATGGAATCTAATACCAAACAAGTAATGCTTTGTTCAAATACGCCCATACGCACTTTCGAATCAAAGCATCTATAATGAAAAAAAATCACTAATATTTCCAAAATAAGGAAGTACTAGATTCTATTATCCTCATAATACGGATGACCCTGGTGAAAATACGGGATAGGGGATTTAGGCCTACCTTGTATATTTACTGCAGGTTCATTACACGAGCTACCAGAAAAGGAAGGGCAAACTGGTGAAGTCTATATCAATGTAAATGAAGTAGGTATCTAACATTCAATATAAACTATATTACCATATCTTTTCATATTCCAAATTTTATTCAAATGAGTTCAGCGGTTGACTTATGAATACGTAACAAAAATACACATATGCGTACGGATATTTATTTAAACCCATCCAGTCTTTAACGTACGTAAAATTCACAGAAATAACAAAAGAGAAACCATTTGAAAAATAAAATCAAATATAATAATATCTAGACTACTTTTATCTCATTAAAAAACATTATTCGTTCACTCTTACCTATTTCTACTGACAAAGAGGCAGAGAAATTATTGATAATTGATATCCTTGTGTCACACGAGCGTCTACAGTCTGCGGTGAGGTTTACTATCACACGGACCTCATGCCTTCTTTTCAACGAAATCATATAAAAAAAATTCAAAAAACCGGCGTAAAAATGATTTGTCATTAAAAAGGCCAAAATACAATTTCACATGAGGTACAGACCGCATACAAAGTCCTCTGCTTTAGAATCAAACCCTTACCTATTCCTACCGCCAAATAGTAGGCAGTATCTATATTTTGTGATTTGAAGATTTTCTGGTTTGAAGGGACACTCCAAGCGATGTGTACCATAATATTTTAAGTCACAAGGCTTGCGACGCGCTAGTGATATTTTTTATTATATTACGAGCGTCTATATGCAGCGGTGATTATGACTATCAAATGGACTTTATGCTTGTTTTCCGACCTGGTCTTATAAAAAGAAAGTAAATTGGTTCATGCCATGTGTATATTATATCACTCTTGGTATGAAACAAGAAAGATTTATCTCTAAGGTCAAATACCGTCACTCGCAGCCGACAACAGACATTTGTGACAGACTGGTTTTTAAAATACCCCGTTGCTTCTGAAGAGTGCGTAGAAAAAACACTGTTGGACATAGGAAGGTCCTAAAAGTTTGAAGAATTGTCATTGAAGATAATTCTACGCTTTTACGTATGCAATTACCGTCTTAGTGACGCTGTTTCGGTTAGGTCTTTCCCCATTTGTTCGTCTCTGTCGGTCCGCTGTTCTATGAAATGAACTCGCTGCGGCGATTCCCAGGCCGTTACGACATAAGAACCTTCAAGAGCAGTCAATTCTGTTCTTTAAAGCAGGCATTGCGCCTGCAATTCTTTAAGTGCTGCAGGTCTATGAGATCATCGGGTGACCCGTTTGCTCGTATGCCCATTTATCTTTAAATATAAAAATGTGTTGTGTTACGTTGTGTGTCTAGAATGGATTTTAAACTACTGAACCGTTTTTAATATTTTTTTGGTTACTTGTACAACAGTTTGGTCCAACTTGAAGATAAGATAGTTTATATATCAAATTGTAGTTGCACTATCTTTTTCATTATAGATTTATATAGACATGACAACGTCTGTCGGGTTAGATTGAAATGTATAGAAATACAAATATACTGATAAGTACATCAATTGCTTTTAGTAAATCTGGTAAAGAGCGAGGTGATCAATATTCTTGCTTTTCCTGAGTTTTATTACAGCTTCAAGATTTTTGTTTGTAAGTAACAAATTCCTCGTGCAGAGAAACTAATTTGTATCCATGTACGAAACAATTGTTCTTTTAATAAAAGGATGTGTATGGCCTAGATTGAGGAACAATGCGCCGAGATAACCCCGAAATGAATGGCGGACAGGCATTAATGTATTCGCACTATGGAAATTAAAGTCTCAACTTGCAAAATGCAGTCGAATAATTTCCAACATCTTCATTTATCTGACAATTTTGCGGGTTATCTTAAAATAACCTTTTACACTTTAGTTTCTCATAATCAAATAGAGTGGAACACTTTAAAATATCTGTATAAATGTAATAGAGTTTGTTTGTTCGAACATGATAATCTCACGATACAAGTTTTGCATTTGAAATATTTAAAGTTACTGACATTACTCTCCGCCTCTTAGAAGCAGGAAATAGGTGAAAAAGTGCTAAAACAATAAGAATTTTACACCGGACGCAGCTTACAAAATCATCACTCGAAGCTATACAGCTATGATCATATTGGATGTGCACTCCTGGATATAGGCCTCCTCAAGAAAGGAAAAATTTGCCCATAACTGCAGCGCGGGGCAAGCGTGATGGCGATTGCAGAGCGCAGCTCTCGCGATGGGTATGCCCGCACTGTGCATTTGAGCTACACTGTTGCGGATAGATATACCGCCATCTGTCGGTTCTGCTACTTAAGTTGCTTCTTACGACACCTGATGGGGAGGTACTATTCTACTTTGCCGGTACCTCACGGCATTATATTAGCTTAGCTGTAAGCTAAGATATTTTAAAAAATAACAACATACAATCGTTGTATTTCGGACATATTCTAAAGAAGCCTATGTCTATTCATGGACGTCAAACAGCAAATATAACTGCGAACATCATATGTTTAATTAATTTTACATGTAGCATAAACACACTTGCTATAAAAATTTAATATTTACAACGACATCAAGTTAACAAATGATGAAATAATCGTGAGTCACAAATTAAATTACAGTTAAAAGTGGCTTTTACCACTGAAATTTGCAGGTACTAATAAAATATATGGGCAAATGTAATTTACCTTTTAACTACATAACTACACTAATCAAGTGAAATATGACTTTATATAAAATCGTAAGCAAGTAAATAACAAATTCAAAAGAAGCTATAGTGAATTTTGAAGGCTTTATATTTCGTATTATTTACAAGTTAAATAATTTCTGATATGCTAATTTATATATCGGATTACTGGCAATGGCGCAGATGGTAGTGATCCTTATTCTGAGCGGCATAAGTCGTGAGTTGCATTGCCCCCCAGGATACATTTATATTACAATATTCGTCTTGATTCTTTGCCTAAGTATTGAATGTATGTATTTATTTATTATATTTGTGATTCCTCTGTTGTTTGTTGTCCGTAATAAAACTCTTTAAGCGACTTATCTCGGAGTCAGGTCAATGTCTGTTAATATGAAAACAGAACTTTTTACTATCTATTATTTTATAATTCTATAGACTGAAAGAAATTTCAATATCGATTGAAATAGCAAAAGAGTACGTTTGTTTGTCTGTGATACATCTGTCATGCTTGATAACGATTACCGTTTAAATATAGGTAAATACAAGAAATGAAGCGTATTATATCCAGGAAATGCGGTTTTATTTTATATTTGTATATAAACATACTGTTTTGGTGTAACCCTGCATTGTCTGCCTAGAAAAATTTAAAAAAAAAGACTAATTTTACATAAAAACCTTGACTGCCATATAAATGTTCCAAACACAACTACAATGAGGCGATAACAAGTTCATATTATCACTTTCTCTTTCTCTCGCACTGGAACGGTGCGCCGGCGTTTTTATAATAAACTTTAGTCAACATGAGAGAGACCTTGGGGAGAGATAAATGCTTGAATTTGACGTGATTCATGCAGGTGCGGTGCAAGATTCAAGCTTACCGCGATTTGGTGAAATACTGCACGAAAGGTGCCGGTAACATTTTATTTTCTGTGAAAAAAATATTAACACTATTTTTAATATAAACGTTTATTATAAACATAATAAGAAGTAAAATATTTTTTATACCAATTCACACATAATCCAGTCCAGTTTTAAAGATTTTTACACCTAAAGAAGTATCATTTCTCGAAATACCAACTGTTATTTAATTCATCGAAAATTATCTTTTTATGCAACCAGAACAATGTACGTAAAGTTTATATTGAATGAGTTCATTCGTCGTCAGTCAAGGGTTAATTATAGTTTATGTTATTTTAAATAAGATAAGTTAGGTATATAATTACAAAATAAAGTAGGTTCAATTAAAGTATATGATGATACTATATACTACTAGATAAAATAATAATAACGACTTATTTCTAAACTATGTCCATATGAATTTAAACATTAAACATTAAAACAACAAAAATGTTGTGTCTTGTCATATAACAGTTGACATCATGTGACAAAAATGCATTTGATCTCTATCGAGCAATGTGTTCACCGCTTGTGAGTTATGGCGGTTCGCCGGCGGAGTGACGCAAGCGTTGATTTTTGCGCGATTTACGAGAGCCGACGAATTACCGAGCACTGGTATTGCCCTAGCGTACACTGCTTTAGCGGGAGAATTTACTAACTGACTTATTTTATGTGAATGTAAATTCACTCATATATGTGATGTTGCGTGGAAATGTTTGCTAATCTTTCAAACCAGGATGACTTTGGATCAAGCTTGACATAAACATAGATTATAGTCTGGAGTTTACACAGGGAATTTGTGATCCCGCGAAAAATTCGGCTTTTTGTGGTGTAGATTTAGTTTTGTTTCCACAAAGGGATGATATATATAAATAATAAATTTCACCAACATCTCATACATATAAATCTGACTCTATGGTTAGTCATTTAAACCTTTGTGTTACGGACGATAGACAGCAGAGAAATCACAAATATACTACTTAAATACATATATATAACACCCAGGCACAGAACAAACACAAATAGCATCATATAAATATTTGTTCTAGGTGAAAATTGAACCCATGACCCCTGGCGCACAAGATAAGATCACTTCTAGGGATAGACTTTGTCTTTGAAAGTGACAGCGTAGACGAAATTGCGCTCAATAATCAAAGTAAAAATATTAAAAACTAAAATATTGGCTGTCCTCCTTTATCTGTTTCGATTAATATTCTATATGGTACGGCTGATTTTTACTGACATATCTGAAAAAAACATAAAATATCATATTAAATATATAAATTAAGTACATATTTTATTTAACTAAAATAGTAATCGATTGGAGCAGAGGGTTTTATTATCTACAAAGTCATAAATTACTAAACAAATAAGGAAAAGTAGGAAATAGTTGACTTACACGCTCAAAGTATTGAAATCGATTTAGTAGTTATCTAGATTTTCCTACTCGTATTATAATTATTTAATTATTTCATGACTTAACATTAAGCCGTTTAATGAGAATGTTCAAAATTAATTTGGAACAGCAGAACCTGCTAACCTTAAGTGCCATATATTACATATCTAGTCTATATATCCTCGATATCTAGTCAAAGTGTTATGATTAAATAGGAAGTTTTACCAAAAAGAGCTACCATGGAAAATTTATTTTATTAATTACCCAGTAAAATCTCTGCCGCTTTTATCTTTTAGACCGAGGCACAACAATGCGATTACTGATTTTCGGCGGTAAAAATAGGTGAGAGCGAGGTATCAATGCAGATACACACGCCGGAACATAAGTGTTTACATTGCTGTGGTCCAGTGTGAAGGGTGTGATAGGCGACACGCTAGTGATATATTTGTGATGACACTAGTGTTTATAGGCTGCGATTACGTTTACCATCAAACGGACCGTATGCTTGCCTGCAGACTTCATAATAATAAAAAAAAACTTGAACGCATTTGTCTCAGTGCCCTGTGTGTACGTCATAAACAACACAAACGCTCGCCGCTTGTGAATTGCACTAGGTCGGCAGCGCAGTGACGCAAGCGCCGATTTTTGCACGTTTTACGAGCGCAGACGAATTACTAGACGTTGCTTGAAATTGCACCGACCGTATACTTTGGCTGTCGAAATTGTGTGTATAGTTATTGGCTGTAATAACATTCGATTGGTTTGTTTTTTTTATATGCGAATGTGTGTCAAGTCAAATTTAAATATTGGGTTCACTTTGTTAATATTGTACTAGGTATATAAACATTAAAATATTTAAATGACTATTGGCTTTTTAAAATTTTATACTATTGAAAACGATAGCTGTAAAAAAACTCAGATTGAAAATTCTAAACGCAAAAGTTGAGAGTTTGAAATATAAAAGTATGGATGTTTGTTAATCTTTCTGGCAAAATATAGGATAGGATAAAATGTAAAAAGATATATAAAAAGTAAATATAATGTAAGTTCTTATGCCATCAATAATCTGTATTAGTATATTGCAAACAAAATTCTCTTTGCGGTATTCCAAAATAAACATGAAACACAATACAAAATCCAATATGGCGCCGATTCGGACTGCCGTTGTTGTAATATCCTTTCTGTCTGTTCAAATATGTATTGACAGAGTATTTTAGTTTATTTTTCGAAGTGGATTTATCTGTGTTATTTGTTGGTACGAGCTCCGGCTATAGTTATTCATGATTGCATTATATAGTTTTGTTACAGTTTTTTTCAATGACTAAGTCTACAAACAAGCGCAATATACTCTCGTAACTCGTACACTTAAAGATATTATGTCTAGTAATTTTACTGCTTGGTAAAAATTATATTTATTTTTATTATAAGCCGCGCGCTGCTATAATAGTTAAACTACACAAAAAATCTTTCAGTTTGTTTGAAGTCATCTTTGCTAGTCGCGAATCCGGAAATGTTAAATTCTTGTAAAAAGGTCATTATTAAATAATTCATACGGCGTTGAGGGTTTTAGCATATAAATATAATGATACAAGTGCCATCTCTTGTCATTTTCGACAGTTAATATTTTATAACCACACACTGACAGCGTATATTGCCTAAATCGCACATATACCAATATTTTATGACACACATAATGAGCAATCAGCTGTGTTTTATAGGGAACCTTCAGAAGATGGCCGACTATGAATCTTTATAAATGGTTGTGATATTCATAACGTAACAACTCTAGATGTTGCCTAAGGTTTTGCTTGAGAAAATAGTAAAGTATTAAGAAGCCCAGATACCATTTTTAATTTGTATCTACCTGAAGATTTAACAAAAACTATGCGAAATAAAGTAAATACAAAAAATATCGTAACACTTTAGTCTTGTAGACTGAGGATAATTTTATGTTGCACATGGTAGTCTTGCAGAGCGAAAGAGAAATGCTGACGTTTAATTAGTACATCAATGAAGAATCTGACTTTCCCTTTGCATCATCATTTTAGACATTGGAAGTCCAATGCTGGATATAGGCCTCCCCTAGGAAGAGGAAATTTGCCTATAATTGCCGCGCTGGGCTAGCGTGATGGCAATTTATTAGCGTAGCGTCGCGACAGGAATAATAATTCTACTGCCCATCTCCCTTCTGTTGCATTTGAACTACATCTGTCAGTTCGCGTACCGTAATCGCCACTTGCGATACCTGATACAGGAGGAGGTACTATTCAGCCGGCACCACATGGCAAGTAATAAATCAAGTACAATATAGATATTATAAACATGTAGTTTAACTTTATGAATAGTGTTTTGACCATTATCTACATCGACTCGCAGTTTTTGCGAATTTTTTTTATATCCACATAGTTTAATTGAAATATCCGGCCCTCCTTTTGTCTAGCACAAAAAAGGCTATAAAACGAATTTACGACTGTTCGCAAACTGCATACAAAGATCTGGTTTTCAAGTATTTGTCATTGAATCTGGTTGCACTGGGCACGCTCGCTTATCTTGGTTTTATTTTAAATATGGATTCTAATCATGCTAATGAAATGACGAACCAAATGTCGTATTTGGTTGTGTCTCTAAGTTATACGCTATAAGTCGTAGTTTCGAGTCGTGACGATCATTTGTGTTTGTTCTGTGTCTGGGTGATAAATATATCATCATGTCAGCCATAAGACTGCTGGATTTAGGTCACTCCAAGTAATCTCCAATAGAACCGGTTGTCACTTATCATTTATGAGTTTTATCCAATAATATGTTACACTGGGTAGGTGTGGTGGCAATTGCAGGGTACTTCTTTGTGATGAGGATGTTACCGCCCATCTTCGTCCTTTGCACTTGAGGATTGGATATGTCGTCATCTGTCGGTCCCGATACCTTAATCGTTTCTTAAGACACCTAGTTCATTTGAAGGTATATAGTAGATTCTACTCTACCGGCACTACACATCCATACATACGCATGCTGTAGTTTGAGTGAATTAATTCATTCATTTCCTGACAGTTGTAATTTGATATTTTTTTATTACTATGACTTGCTCAAGAAATAACTTCCTAGTTTTAAGAAGCATACAAAACGCAAGAAGTTCTACATAAATCTAGAGAGCTGATAATGTTACGTCACGTTACCCAGTAATATCAGTGTCTCTTTCAGTTTCAAGCTGGAACGCAGCATTGCAAGCACAAGCGTTTAGTGTGCCATAGAGATTTGTAATATATATATATTATCAGATGTAATAAAATATCACAAGGATATTTATCATAAACGCGTTGCTAAACTTGTGACTTGAAGGTATTTTATGCCACATTATAGAAATAAGTGAGAGTGAGGTACCAATGCATACGACCTTTTGTATAAGGTATACCTCACCTCAGATGATATCTCTACAATTCCTGAATACCATGATAGACCAAGGTACAGTCGTCATATTAAACAGGTTTTCTGACGGTTAAAGTAATTATCCAATTAAGTATGAGTTAAATTATGACTTTATGAGAATACAAAGTGTTACTGGCATTAAATCAGACATTCTATGTTGCAAGAGCTGACATGTAATCAATTGATTTCTACAATACACTTCGTTTTTAATGGGACTGTCCTAATTAGCAGTGTCTCTTGGGAATACAGACTTAAGCTGATGCAGTTCATAAATGAAGAGCTCACGTCAGAGCTCCTTTTGTTTGATATCTTCATATCAGATTTAATTACTCTGCAAAACCACTGGCATTGCTGCCCATAATTGCATAGCTCTGGTTATCGGCAGGACGCATAGAATAGAAAATCCAAGGCAATTGAGTTCAAAAGGTTCTGAAGTAATAGATGTATGACTGAATGAAATGGAAGACAAGCTAGGACGACTACGATCTTATTGAAGTCGTTGAAAGGTATTGGAATTATTGAAGGAGCGAATGGACGATTGATATTGAAGACGCGCACAATGGCGCAGATGGTAGTGATCCTTTCTTGTGTGTCCTTCAATCTACAACCATAGCAAATATTTGTATGATGAATATTTGTATTTGTTATGTGTCTGGGTGTTATTTATATGTATCTTATGACGGATTTGATGGACCTGGTGGCGCTCATAGTAGTGATCCTGTCTTTTGCGTCAAAGGTCATGGGTTCGATCTTCACCCAGGACAAATATTTATATGATGATATTTGTGTTTGTTCTGTGTCTGGGTGTTACGTATGTATTTCAGTAGTATGATTGTGACTTTTCTGTTATCTTATGTCTGTAACACAACTTATTACGGATTCAGATCAACATATGAGATGTCGTGTGAATAAACACATTTAAACTAATAAATAATTTTATAGAACTTTCCAATTCTCTACAAACCTGGTCCTAATAATTTCAAACGTAACGAAATAAGAATTATTCAATTTTGTGCTGCCGTTTCAGAGTTAGGTGCGTATACATTTCGGTGATGCATTTTCATTTAAATCGATTACTCAGTAAAGAAGCATTTGGTCCGCTTGATGGGAAGCGTCATATTAACTTATAGATGCCTGTGTCATCACGAATGAATATATCACAACGTGTTGCCCACCTCGTGACTTAGATATAAAGTCATTTCACTGCCTCTCTCATACTTCAAACCGAATTATGCACACTGC
Organism: Heortia vitessoides; assembly: GCA_020976665.1. Lineage (NCBI taxonomy): Eukaryota > Metazoa > Arthropoda > Insecta > Lepidoptera > Crambidae > Heortia > Heortia vitessoides. Next base: position 16,662,769 of record JACJUM010003129.1, read on the forward strand.
TGTTAGATGGTAGATGTTAGTGTGAGTGAGGTACCAATCATCATCATCATTACAGCCATCGGAAGTCCACTGCTGGACATAGGCCTTCCCAAATGAGGGGGAGCTTTGCTGATAATTGCCGCGCTGGGTAAGCGTATGCAATCGCAGAGCGCAGCTTTCACGACGGGGATGCTGCTGCCCATCTCCATTCTCCGGCTTTGAGCTACATTGTTTCGGATGGATATACTGCCATCTGTCGGTTCTGGTGCCTTAGTTGCCTCCTAAGACACCTGGTACAGAGGGAGGTACTATTTTACTCTGCCGGTATTCTACTCAGACGATCGATTGAGTGGTCTGACTATGGAAAATAAGTCGTACAACCACTTTTACTAGAGATAAATCTTTTAGAATGGGCGTCACTCTCACATCTTACCAATTAGGAGTGTTCTAATTTGAAGGGTGACAGAGGTAGTAAAATTACTGGGTAAATGTAACGTAGCAACTTTAGTTCACAAGTTGGCGACACGCTAGTGATAACTTTGTATTGACACGAGCTTCTACAGGCTGGGGTCACAATCACCATCAAGCGGACCGTATCCTTGTTTCCTTAAATACAATAAAAAAATCTACTCTCATTACATCACGCAGTCTTCAATCGATTGTAATGACAATCGTGTGACAGTATATAAAATACTAGATGTGCCCGCGACTTCGCCCGCGTGGAATAGTTTTTTTTGGTACCGTACCTTTTTACCTTAACTTATATACACCTTGAATGTCATGTTTATTTAAATCGAAACCAATGACCTGAAAAATGAGTTTCAAGTTTAAATAAAAATAGCGATACATCCATACAACTTTTCATTCCCCTTTTCGACCCCTTACAACCCTCATTTTGAATTAAAGAATAATCTATATCCTTTCTTGAGGTCTAAAGATTGTTAGTGCCAAATTTCATCAAAATCGGTTAAAAGGTATAAGTGGGAAAGCATAACAAACAGACAGACAGAGTTACTGTCGCATTTATAATCTTAGTAGGGCTAACCGCAAGTATCATACGGAATCTTACGTTCCGAATATTAGCTATAACAAACGAATGGGCTATTACATAAAAGCATATGACCAATCCGCTACAGTGCCGGCCGTAAAAAAGCCGTTCTGGGGACGTTAAAATTGGCTTAATATCTCATTAATCATACGGATGCCGTTAATTGATTAGGAGCTGAAATGAATTCTTAATGAGAATATAGAATCATTAACATTATTTTTACTATCATCTTCATAGAGCCGTCGAACGACCACTGGACATTAGATAAGAAAGGGGGATGCCTGAATTGACCGCGCTGGATAGGCGTAGTGGAAATCGCCCATCCATCCCCTGTTTCATATGAGTTAAATTGTTTCTGTCTGTTCAAATCGGACCTGCAGTTCATGAGATTAATTTGTTTAAATAAACAAACAAACAAACTCTTCAGATTTATAATAATAGTATAGATAATTGTACGAATAAAGAAACATTCGTATAGATCATACACTATCACATAAAAAGTTTTGCTGGAATTACTAAATCTATGACAAAGATGCAAGCGAAAACTGGAAATAAATCCTTGCACTTGCTGAGTTATATACCACAAAGCTGTTATTTATTTTAAGTTCTTAAAATAATCGTGTCTTGTTTTGTTTATTTGGTAAATTAGTGTAAAAAATTAGCATTTTATAATTGCACGGACGTTGAACTCCGAATAATTAGTTCTATGTCAAAACTGCGGGTAAAGTTGGAGATTTAAAATAATAGAACTAAATTATATTGGACGACTCTTTACTTTGATAGAAGAAGGACCAATGGATGTAACTTCTAGGGCGTAAGCGGGCCGCATTCCCCTAAAGAAACAGACTGGATAGGATAATCTACGTTGTATTACTTTCAAGTTATTACAGACTAAGAGGGAACGGTAAGCCATCCGTAGTGCCAAGTAAGAAGATGTTCTCTTTCACTCCTTTACATAACGTAGACATTAAAGAAAAGTCATCCGCATTGGTGCCTTACTCTTACCTATTTCTACCGCCAATTAGCAGTTAGTGAGAGAGGCATTGAAATAACCACTAATATCTTCAAGTCAAAAGGTTGGAAACGTGCTAGTTATATCCACTTGATATGAGCATCTATAAGTTATGGTGACGCTTACTATCACGTGGACTGTATACTTGTATGTCAAAGTGGTCTAAAATAGAACCTCCCTACCACACTACGCAGGTGGAAACCGGGATAGCTCTAGACGTCCTAGATCGATCCGGGCCGCGCCCCGCGATACCGTTAATCCCCAGTTTCTGCTAGTTCGTTTCTAGCCATATAAACAGATGGCCCGCTGTATTTGTATAAGTTTCATATGCATCTTAATATTAGTGGAATTTATTCTGTTGAAAATTAGTTGTCAAATATTAAGAATGTAAATGTTTTGTTCCAATATTTTTACGTAGTATTTTCACGTTTTCAAAACGTTTTCAAAATTGAATTAAGATTTTGAGCTAATTGTAACTATAAGAGGATTCAAATCCTGAAGTTTTGATGACGATACAAAGAAATTTTATTGTCAGTTACAGTTGCACCTTTAAAATAGATTATTTTTTGAAAAAATAATGAATTAATCGATAGCAAACATTGATTGGGAACTGGTACTAGTCCAGGAATAGATGTCCTACATATAGCATTTTATTACGTCAGGTCAACAAACAAGTATAGCTCGCGTGATAGTAAGCGTCACAGCAGCCTATAGACATTGTTATATCACAATGATATCTTAAGCGCGTTAGTAATCTTGTGACTTGAAGATAATACTCAGTCAGTAATACTCAGTCACAATACTCAGAAATTTCACTGCTTCTTTCACTCTACAAACTCAAACACAAACTCAAAACCGCAATGCGAACACTGCTTTTTGGTTGTAGAAATAGTTGAAAGTGAGGTACCAATGCAGACGACCTTAGCATACGTGATCTACCTCATGATGAATTAAACTAAATGAAACTTTTCTAAACAGCTAAACTATGTTTGTACTTCTTTGACTCTTGTTTCTAAATTGTATTTAAATTTTCCAAATACTAACCAATACCTAGACTGTGATATGAAATAATGTTTCGATTTTTTTACTACATTTTATTGTTGTTTTTTTTCTAATTAATAAATTAATTATTTTAAGTAAATTATCAAGGAAATCTTTTAGATATATCTGCTAAATTAATCGTTTCTGAAAAATTGAACGTCCAAATATCAACTATGAATATGAAATGAAAAAAATCTCGATTCAGTTAATTCTGTATGCAGTCAGTGTGTTAACGTTGATTATTCATTCAGATCTCGCTCCCAACCCATCGGACTCAGCAAAATCGCATTATCTCCGGAGCGATACTGTAAAAATTTAATTATTGTACATGATAAAAAATGTAAAATTATAATAAAAATAATGTGATGACTTGAATTGCATTCGATCGTACCAGCCAATATAAGTTGCTGCTGTATTGCGAACTCGTTTGCCCAGCGCCGCCATTGAAGGCAAATTTACCCCTTCCCTCGGAAGGCTTATGTCCAGCAGTGGATTTCCAATAGCTGGAATAATGATGATGATGATAGTATTAAAATTTATAATTGAATAAGAATTTAATTCCGTGTATCGAACTACGAATGTCATACCGAAGATTACGGATATTTTTTTTTTATTAAAAAAGAGTTCGAAATATATGAATAGTATGAACATAGGTAGAGTTATCAGCAAACTTAACAATCGATGAAGCTTGGTAGAGATTTGTGTTTTCCATTTGCAACAAGAAACGTGTGATTAGTTTGTCTCTTTTTAAACGAACAAAATTCAGGCTGTGTAAGAGAGTAAAAGGTAAGTTTATTGATCTGTTGCTTAATCCCAGCACACTGCATTACGAATACTTTTTTTACAAATCTCAGTTTGAGCAAGCAAACTATTAAAGTAAAAATGTAACCAATATATAATTGCAAGGCGGTTATTGATACCAAATAAATATAATTAAAAGTACAATAAAATTATTAACCTTAACAAAAACATTTATTGTTATCCTCCATAGATGGTGGCGCCACGCAGATGATAATAAAAGTAACACAAACTAAATTTTGCTATTTGATGTGTGGACTGACGTTCGATCTTTCGTATGATTCAAATGCAAAGGTGCCTATAAGAACAGGCTAGACCTAGTTTAGGTACCTAAGTATCAAAATGTATTTTAGTTTAAGTTACCTTTTGTTGTTGAATAAAGTTATTATAAAGTTATTATTATAAATTGATTTTGTAATAGAATAGACGTATATAATAATACGACTCTATCAACCATCAGTTCAACGTAAAAAGTGCCCACCGCCACTTTAACTTACTAATTTACGAATTCCCTCATTCCTGAATCCATCACGCTAAGAGACTTGGAGCATTTGATAATATTATAATTCCAAATTATACAAACAACAGTCGGTCAAATAAATGGGTATGCAAATCCGAGAGATCCGTTGCATCCGACAGCCTTGGCCGCTAGAAACAAAAGGTGACAGCTTGTTCTCTGACATTTAGAGTTTAGACACGGCTGCTCAGGCCGGCAAATGTTTGTTTATTGAGGTGTTGAGTCGTGAAGTTTTGATGGACAGCATTCATAGCATTTGTATATATGTTGAGATGTATTTGGTCTTATATTCATAAAATACATAGAATATTTATAAACAAATTGATAAGTAGAAAATGAATTTAACCACAAAAAGCGTGAAGAATATTGTAGTGAACTACACCCTCAAACATTCCATCCAAAAACTAAATTTATAGAAATGTTAAATCTCTTTAAAAAGCTTATACTATTATTATAATTTCTTATGAAAATTGATTCTTATTTTGGCCAAGAAAAATATCTTTTATTTAAACCAGCGGTCGCCCGATGGTCGAGAAGCGATCTTCATAATTCATATATTTTTAAAATTTTTCTTTTTAATTTCTTGTTATTTTGAGTTTTAGTAAGACCAAAGATTAAATAAATCACAATTTTATAAACAAACAAACAATCAAATATTTCCTCTTTATGATATTTGTACAGGTAAATATATATAAAGATAAATTAGTCGTGAGGTACTGCAGAGTGGAATAGTACCTCCCTCTGTACCAGGTTTAGTCAGAGGCAACTAAGATACCTGAACTGATAGATGGCGGTATGGATATACCAGAACAGTGCAGGGCGTGGCAATTATGGTTGAAATTCCCCTTTCTCGGGGAAGACTGAGTCCAACAGTGGACTACCTGGTTGATATAAATAATAAATAAATTTATGCCGTGGGGTACTCGACGTACTCTGTACCAGGTGTCCTTAAAGGCGACTGAGGTACCCGAACCGAAAGGTGGCGGCATTCTCATCCGAAACAGTGCAGTTCAAATGCAGAGGGTGGGGATAGGCAGCAACATTCTCGTCACGAAAGCAGCACTCTGCGATTGCCAACACTCTTGCCTAGCGCGGCAATTGAGGTCAAATTCCCCCCTTCTTGATGAGGCCTATGTCCAGCAGTGGACTTCAAATAGCTGGAATGATGAAATGATAATGATAAAATAGATTTTACTGTCGTTATTTTTTACCAACAACAGCAGAAGGAATTACAAATGTTGGCCATAAACATTTAAGACCAAGACAGTTGTCTATATTTGCAACTACAACTAGGTTTCTAAAGCCAACTGCACGATTTATGTTAAATCCATTTGAATCGTTTATTCGGATCGGCAAGGCGTTCCGTGTCAGGTTGCGTATTGTTGGACAATCGGCCATTACGCGACCGGCTGACTCATTTATTGATTTTAATTGAGACATTCAATGGTAAACACCTAATTGATGCTGGAAAAATCTAGGCGCCTCCGTTTTTCTCGTTATGAAGTACTCTTTATTATTAGACTGGGCTAGATGACTCGTACTCACCGACACAGATGGATGTTGGAAAAATATTTTGCGTTTGTTTGATAATGTTCTCAGGAAATTCTTGATTTATTATAATCTACACATATAAAAATCAAATTTTAATGTTTGTAATAATAAAATAACCGTTTTATACTATATGCATATGGATTTTATCAGTCTGTCTATCTGTCTGTTTGTTCCGGCTAATATTTGGAATGGCTGGACCGATTTGGACGGGACTTTCAATGGCAGATAGTTTATGTAATAAGGCTATATCACATTACGCTACGACTGAAAAAAGCGGAGCATTAAGCAAAAGTGTGGCAAAAACGGGCGAAAACTTTACGTTCGCGGCGTGCGTTGCGTGGAAGTTTATAGATTGAAAGAAAATATACTGTTCATAGTCACAATTACACGCAAATAAATCCGCGGGCACAGCAGTCTATTATAAAAATAGACATAGATTCTAAATGTATATAGTTTGACAAATAAAATTTGTATTACTTACAGCCTCAATGGCGCAGATCCTATCTAGCGCACCAAAGGTCGTGGTTTAGATCCCCACCCTAGATAAACATTTATATGGTAAATATTGTGTTGTCAATACACAAGTGTTCAAAATGTTTCAGACGTGTTTGAGTCGTGAAGTTTTGATGGACACCATTCATAACATTTGTATATATCTAGAGAAGTATTTGGGGTATAAAAATGGTCTTATATTCATAGAATACATAGAATATACATAAACAAATTTATAAATAGAAAATGAATTTAACCACAAACACTGAACTTCTCCCTCAAACATACCATCGGAGACCATAATAATTTATAGAAGTGAACATTGATTATTATTTTGGCCAAGGAATATATTTTTGTATTTAAACCAGCCGATGTGTGAAAAATGTAAAGATCGTATGTCGCCCGATGGTCGAAATATTATTTTCCTAGATCTTTATATTATTTTTAGTTATTTAATTTCTTGTTATTTTGATATTTAGTAAGACCAAAAAAAATATCAACTCTGCTCTGTTCGTTGTTAAATGTGTATTTAATTATTATATTAAAGAAATCGCGTACTATATACAGGCATCTTCTTAAATGCCCAGCGGTGGACATAAGCCTCAGCAAGCAAGATAAATTTTTGCCCATATTTGCCGCGCTAGTCACGCGTAGTGGCAATCGCAGAACGAAGCATCGCAACGGGAATGCCTACCCCTGTCCTGTTGTGTTCGACCTATGCTGCTTCGGATGGGTATACCGCCATCTGTCAGTTCCGGTACTTCAGTCGCCTGTTACGACATCTGGTACTGGGAGAGGTTCTCTACCAGTGCCCCGCAGCTAATTATTTGCAGTCAAACCTCTTAACTAATTTAGTTTCAACTAAGCAACTTAAGTTGTATTGCCATAACATTTTTTTTTAACTCAGTACAACTTCGCTTGTAATTTGATAACTGCGAAACCTTCCCCCGAAAATGGTTTAAAAAATCCATGACACACCTACTGTTTCCGTAATTTACAACCTTCCAGTCCGCCGTATCGACCAACTTCGTTCCCCCAGACACGTTGACTCATTCAATGAGTCACTCTTGCAAAAACAACCATTCCGACCTGACACACCCTGCCCCCTGAGTCAGAGGTAAAACGCGATGCAGCGGGCGTCGCGAATTCAAAGTCTGGGGTCTACTTATAATGGGCATAACTCACGCACGTCGCCAGCTGACCTTAGTGAGCTCTAAAATTGCCGTAGTGCTAAAAAAGTAATAGAGTGTTGGAAGCCATTTGCTGTGTAATTGAGATGATCTTTATATTGTCTGGTTTTGTTTATTTATGGTAATTAGCGTGTATTATTAGTGGACCATTAGACAATTGAACGGAAAGAACTCACGCGCAGTAGCCATTTCTTTCGATCGTTGAAATGAAGTAGTAATCGCAATGGTAGATTGAAATTGGTATGGTGAAGTAAAATAAATGAGGTCGACCCCATACAAAAGTTTGTCTGCATTAGTATCTCACTCTCATCTATTTCTACCACCAAATAGTAATGTCCACATTGCTGTGCATCTGAAGGGTGAGAAAGCAGTAAATTTACTGGGTAACGTGGCATAATATTCTCAATTCACAAGGTTGGCAACGCGTTAGTGATATCCTAGTGTTCTTATGAGAGTCTATAGGCTGCAAAGACGCTCACCATGCGGACTGTGTGCTTATTTGTCGACCTGGTCTAATAAATAAACTAAAGGTTAACATTTATTTTTAATTTTTATCTATTTTGAATCCTTAAAGAGTCCGGATACTATGGAGTGCCGGCAGATTAGAATAGTATCTCCCCCTAGAATAGTATAAGGTGTCATAAGAGGCGACTAAACATGTGTACCCCAATCCCAGGTTAAGGAAGGGACGATAAATATATATGCTGTAGGGCACTACCACGTTATTAAAAATAATTAAAATACAAATACACAGCATATTACCGTCGCAAAGCTTATCTCTACAATTGCCAAATCAGCCCAGCATGGCAATCGTGTGCAGAAAAGTCCCTTTTATTGGGAAGCACTGTGTTGACGTCCAATGGCTTACATCTATAACCTACATTCCGAATTGACATATATATTTCTACTCTCTCTATTCACTCAAAAGTTGCCTGCTAGGAATGGCTTGATGCAATAAATCTGTCTATTCACGGAATTCAATTTCGAAAGATTTCCAACCGGATGCATTCATTCATATAGATATCAACGCGGAATATCGATAAAACCTCGCCAATATACGAATAGTGTCATTCAATATGTTAAAGGCCGGGACGCATTCATAGCGATGCCAGCAATAACTCCCAAACTTTTTCCATCCAGATTAATACCGGACGGTATTGAATACACACAACTTCCACAGATCTACGGATTTGTCACAGTTATCATGTATCAATATTTGATATCATCATCATCACATCAGCCATTAGAAGTCCACTGCTTGACATAAGCCTACCCAAGTAAGAGGGAATTTTGCCGATAATTGCCAAGATAGAGAAGCATGTTGGCAATCACAGAGCGCATCGTTCACGGTGGGAATGTTGCTGCTCATCCCCGCCCTATGCAGTTGAGCTTCACTGATTCGGATGGATATACCGCTATCTGTCGGTTTTAGTACCTTAGTCGCCTCTTACGACACCTGGTACAGGGAGGTACCATTATACTCCGCCGGCACCTCACTGCTTGTATGAAGTGACTAATGTTAATAAGGGAAGTGTGAGCGGTATGCCAAGATCGTAACAAGTGAAGATCCATAGTCTGCCTACCCCATTGGGACACAGGCGTGATGTATGTATGTTTACAATGTAATTTATAACTAGATTAATAATTTACTTACATTTAAACGCGAAATATAATAGAATTGAATTTCAACTCCTATAAAATCCGATTCATGAAATGGTTGTTGTAAGCAAGTGAGAAGTTGGATATATGTTGGATATAGTGAACAAGTTCTAGTTCTAGTCAAACACTGAGAATGAGGAATTAAGTGTATTTGTAACTAATAAAAACGGATAAACAACAATAATAATTATTATCATCATTATTAAGATCACAGCAGTCATATAACGTCCACAGCTGGACATAGGTCTCTCCAAAACGGGGGAATTGCGCTGAGCAAGCATGGTGGCATTCGCACAGCTTCGTGACGGAAATGCTGCTGCCCATCCACACCCTGTTGCGTTTCAGCTAAACACACTGCTTCGGATATATATACCGCCATCTGTTGGTTCCGGTACCTCAGTCCTATTTTACGACAACTGGTACTGGGGAGGTACTATTCTACTCTGCCGGTACCTCACGGCCATAGCAGTAAAAATACTGGACATAATATCTTCAATTTATAAGATTGGCAACACGTTGGTGATATCCTTGTGATAATACGAGCGTCCATAGGCCGTGGCAACACTTACAAGGACAGTGCGCTTGTCAGTCGCCACTTAGGACGCATGCTACAGGGAGAGGTACTATTCTTCTCTGCCGGTACCACACGGCCTTAATAAATATGGCTCAAAATTTTTTTCTAAAAATGAATATGTATGTACCACATCGTATACATTGGCTTAGTCATCTAATATATATATATATATATATATATATAAATATAAATGCAATGGATCGCTGATATTGATTTTCCCTTAATACAAAATGATATTTGTATTAGGTTTGGGTGTTAGACGAAAGTGTCACATCAACAACCATTTGTCAGATTGACAGACGACCGGATAATTGTTTCGGAGAGTCGTCGTTTCTAGACGGCACAAAGTTTTGTGCACTCTTTGGCGTAAATTTGGTAAGGCAAATGCAAGTGTGTATAATAAATAATCAAAATCGATTCACGATTCTTAAAGATATCGAGTAACATACATACAATAAAAAAAACATTCAGTCGAGTTTAGAATCCGTCCTTTTTTAAATTGTATAAAAAGGGTGCCACGTGATATAAAAACTTCACAGCGAGCTAATAGAAAGACAACAACATTTATTATTCAGTAATGACAACTTTTAATGTCAACAGTGAGCGTACAAGGCTGTATAATAATAAACTGTGACCTGATAAATTTATATTCGTTGTACAAAATATAGCGGTTTAAAAACCATCCATAAACCTTTATTTATTTTATCAATTATGTAATTATTTAATAAGGTACATTGCGGGCAGAGTAGAAAAGTATTTCCCCAGGTGTCGAAACAGGCAACTGAGGTACCAGAACTGACAGAGGGCGGTATATCCATTCCGGCAGAGTAAAATAGTAACTCCCCAGGTGTCGTTACAGGCGATTGAGGTATCAAAACCGACAGATAGAGCGGTATATCCATCAAATATAGTGTAGCTAAATATAGTATAGTGTGACTTCCAATGGCTGATATGTTGGTCATCACGACTGAGGTAATAGAGTGTCCATCTTCAGCCTACATCAAATGCAATAGGATGACAAAAACTGCTCAACACCTGGACAAAAATCGTGCAAAACAATTAGAATCAATTAGACTGGCCTTTTGGAAATCACTTAAGGCCTATGTTCAGAAGTAGAAGAGCAATGACTGATACTATGCTGTTGACATGACATTCTTTATATATTTTTAAGACAGTTTGTTAGCACTGATGCCGGTATGGTAGGTATTATTGGAACCCACATCATCATCAGTTTTTCTTGCAGGTTATTTTCTGGTGGCTCGCGTAGTGTACCTGCTATAAACTTAGTTATAACCGTCTGGTGCCGGCAGTCTAGTATTAAAGTAGGACTCAATGACCTATTTGTTTAAATGACAATTTTAACACTGATTGTCGGGGTAATCGGTTATTTGTGTAAAATTGTAATTAGAAAATCTATGGTTTTAGATATTTTTTGTTTTTTTCTGACGATTTATAAGGGATATAGATATATTTGACTTTAACTTTGACTTTAAAGTAGAAAAATCCTACCGAAATATAAACACACGCACATCCGTAGCCGCTAATGGTTGTAACGTGAAATGTTGGCAGTTGTTTTGATTTAAAATACGGACGCACACTAAGAAGGACAAAGAAAATGTTAACACTAAAAAATTTGCGAGGGGATTTAAGACTTTACTTTAGAAATTTCCATTAGCACCGGTCAAATGCAGTTTACATCCACCGCAGTGTTGCCGTTCTAGTCAGAACATCTGTCAACTTAGCAGATGAAAAAAATCACCTAACGTACAAATAATCGACTATTTAAAAGAGCACAATTACAAATTAATCGTCTATATAAAACATTTGGGCTAATATTGAAAACTCGATCGGCCGCAACCGATTGTGTCCAATCCATTGAACATTTTCAGTAAACGGTTGAATAATTCTTTGAGTACTACAACCGTGTTCCTTTGCTCGTCGTGACGAAATTTCGAAAGTGAAATTACTTCGTATGAAATAGCTGGTTTTATTATAGCTACGCACGGTATACAATTTTCATATTGGCATATATAAATATTACATATACAATAGTGATATTAAATAATTTGAAATAAAAATAGTTCTTTGTTTGTTGGACAGTTCTTTACTAAACAGAATATAATTTTGGCAACAAATATAATTTTGATACTAAAACAGGTAATTCACCTCTATTTATTCTTAGAAATGTAGCTATGATTGTATAGTGTTTATATCTTTATATATAAATAAATATGGTATCAAATTGTTTGACCGGGATGGATTTCTATCTTTTTCTCTTTATAAAATCAAGTCGACAAACAAGCATACAGTCCGCGTAATATTAAGCGTCACTGCAGCCTATAGACGCTCTTAATATCACTAACGCGTTGCCAACCTTGTGACTTGAGGATATTATGCCACATTACCCAGTAAATACACAGCCTCTCTCACCCTTCAGACTACCACTCTCACTCTAACCTTCGTAACAAATTATAATATTTTTTGCTGTGTACCTACAGTTTGATCCAACTTGAGAGATAAAATATTTATATCTGAATTTATAGTCGCAATTTATTTTTTATGATATACATACGAGAAGTATAGCTAAGACACGACATAGTCATTTTTGCTAGTTGGATTATATATATGGGGTTAAAAACACTGCAAAAGTAAAATAAATATCGTAAACATTTTCAGAATTGACGCATCTAATTATACTTAAATAATATTGTATGTTCTGTTGGAATTGAATTCGCACGAGTGATTTCGAATCGACAAACACAAATTATAAACTATTAAAAAGGCAAACTGATGCATGTTTAAATCACTTATGACACATTAACACGGCATAGATTAAACACCGCAATAGGCTTAAAAACAAGCATAATTATTAACTAATTGCACGTCACAAAACTAACATACGACAAGACACTTTCGATGCACAAACTGAATGAAACGCCAAACGTGCAGCAAATAAATCACGCGCAGTGCAAAAAAAGGTTTGCGGGTGCGTGCAAAACGCGGCGTCCTATATCGTCAATCCACCACAACTCAATTCAAACAAATTATTCGTAGCAAAAAACCTTGAGACCACACGCTTGTCCTGTAGCAATCCAATTGAATTATAATATAAAAAATAAAAACAAAAATAATATATATATATATTATAAATTGTAAATTCAGCAATCAAGTATACAGTCCGTTCTATTATATACGCGACTGCAGCCTATAGACATTCGTGTCATCACAAAGGTATCACTAGCGTGTTGCTAACTTTGTAAACTAGACTACATATACCTAGCTCACTCTGCAAACCGGAATACAACCATGTGAACCCTATTGGCGGTAGAAGCAGGTGAGAGTGGAGTACCAAAATACTATAACCTATTTGGCGGTAGAAGTAGGTGAGAGTGGAGTACCAATATACTATAACCTATTTGGCGGTAGAAGTAGGTGAGAGTGGAGTACCAATGCGGACGACCTTTGTATGAGTTCAACCTCTAGTTTAAAATTATAACATTTTTGATGGTAAAGTGCCCTAACAGTGTAGATAAGTTTACAAACGGTAGCAGATAACGCTTTTAGATTAATAAAAGACGTTATTGATGAAAAGTATCAACTGTCTCAGTCTCAGGCGGGATTCGGTAGCACTATAGTAGATCAATCCTCCGGTATGAAAAAGATGCAGTTTCGAGTCCCACCTGACATTACTTTTGTTTTTTTTTTCGTTTATATCACCTTAAATATAATTAATCATTATCCATGCATAAAACCTCTGAAAGTTATGATTGTATTAATTAAAATTATTATTGTTAATATTTAATTGGTTTCTGACATATAGCTACTTGTAATATGAAATTTTACTCTTGATACTAACGCGTTCCAACCTTTTAAAATATTATTTCTCATTACCCATTTATTAAGTCTTACACTTTCATTAAATGACTTGACTTATCTTACAAATGATCTTTAATCATCATAGGACATAGGCCTCCTCAAGAAAGGAAAACATATCCCATGTACCCATAATTGCCGCGCTGGGCAAGCGTGTTGGCAATCGCAGAGCGCAACTTTTAATCCAACCCCGCCCTGTGCATTTGAGCTGCAATGTTTGGATGGATATACCGCCATATGTCAGTTCTGGTACTTTAGTCGCCTCTTACGACACTTGGTACAGGGGAAGGTACTATTCTCTCTCTCTCTGCCGGTACCTCACGGCTCTTTATAGCTATTATGTTGCCCACGTTTTGAGAGCCAACTCTCAAATATATTATTCGGTCAGAAATAACTAATGATATGATTGGCCCGAGTAATGGCGGGTCAACAAGATAATGTTCAGGGCAATGAGTCGGTCACCAGCGGCCGTACCCAGCGTGCTCACGTGTAGGATCAGTGTCCACAAATAGAAGAATAACCAAATATCAATCAATAACACAAGCAAAGTTTTAGTAAGAGTTTATACTTCTGGAATATATAAATGAGGAAATATATCCAGCTGACTTCCAACTTCTGATAATGATGGAAGTGATTTGTGAAATTGAACATATAGTTGGTTAATCATATAAACTTTCTTCTTAAACGTATGTAAAAAAAATAAATCATATACGCCAATTAAAGTCCCCTGTTAAAGTCCCCTGTTGGATATAGACCATAATCGGATAAGTGTGTTGGCAATCGCAAAGCGTAGCTTTCGCGTTGGTAATGCTGCTGCTTATCCCCGCCCTGTGTATTTAAGCTACCCTGTTTCAGATGGATAGTCGCCTCTTACAATACCTGGTACAGGGAGAGGTACTGTACTCTGCCAGTACTACACAGCAAAAAAAATATTTATTTGTTCTCCAGTATCTTAAAACTCACAACACATACACAAAAACTAGAATAAAGCTAATCCGGATCAAACATTTTACTTCGCTGCGCAATCCAACTCTATTTACTCATATTAAAAATATGAATGTCCGTCTTTACGCTTTACACCTTGACCGGTGAACTGATTGTGTGTAACAATACCTGTAACTCTTGGAGAAAGTCCTAGGATTAAGAGTTACGGATAATACTGCGTGCTATGATTTGAAGTTAACGCCACACCAATGGACTCATCCGACCAAGTAGATAAGTTTTGAATACAAAAAAAGCCATGTTAAATTCGCCAGCTAACTACAGTTGTATTAAATCCTGCTGAAGTTTCAGAATCGGCTTTATCTTGACTTATGCTGCCATCAATTCAAATAATACAACAGCGAACAGTTGTTTGTTA
This sequence comes from Heortia vitessoides, assembly GCA_020976665.1. Classification (NCBI taxonomy): domain Eukaryota; kingdom Metazoa; phylum Arthropoda; class Insecta; order Lepidoptera; family Crambidae; genus Heortia; species Heortia vitessoides. The sequence continues at coordinate 16,677,863 of JACJUM010003129.1, forward strand.
GTTCTGGCAAAGTTCAAGACACAGGAAAGCCCGCGAAGCTGTAACCGACAAAGCCTTTCTAACAAGCGCTTCTGAAACAATTTCAAATAATGATTCACTAGTTTAAAAGCAACTTTGAAGTTCGATAGCTGTGCCGCTTACTGCTATGTCGATAGTTATTCCACTTCAACATTTAACAGTCCGCGTGATAGCAATCGTCACTGCAGCCTATAGACGCTCGTAAAACCATAAAGATACCACTAGCGCATCACTAACTTTGCGACTTGAAGATTTTGCCTCTCTCTGCCTTTAATCCGGAACACAGCCATGCGAAAACTGCTGTTTGGCGGTAGAAATTGGTGAGAGTGAGGTAGCAGACTGCAGACGACCTTTGTATAAGGTTTACCTCATTTGATTTAAGTATTACCTTACTGTACACACAAGGTCGACGTAAGTCTGACAATTTTTCTCTTACTATTGTTACAAGTTAATTCGCTTTAAGAGAAAATACAATATCCAGCCTATGTACGACGCAATTATTTTAATATATAAAAAGTTATTGTTGTGTAGAAGAAAAATAAATGTTATTTTTAGTATTAAAAAAGTCTACTAATCCGATTGTTATAAGTTATTAATGAATAAACGCTTTTGATTTTCTATTATATTGAAGTGAATGCAGTGGGAAATTTTGCAGTTTTATTTATTTCTAACATGAAAAGTAATATTCAATAAGATATATAAAATGTTTAAATGACACGACGGATTTCAATGCGGCGTCTCTATCATTCAGTTAATTTCATTTGATTGGTTTTGTAATAAAAAAACTAGGTATTGCAGTTTTAGGTGTTGTAATTGTAAAATCTGATTAAACCTTAATAATAATTCTTTCTTAATACGCGATATGATTACGATTATTATCAAAATTATTTTACAATTTTGTCAAATGTTTCTCGGCAGTTTCTTTGACCAGTGGATATGTTATACCTTATTTAAGTGCAGCTTCAATTTATATAGAATATTTGCAAATTGGTAATTAGAGGTACTATTCTACTCCACCGGTACCTCACAGCCTCCCACTGTACCAGGTGTCGTAATAGGCGACTAAGGTACCACGAACGACCGGGTGATGTGACATAATATCATCAAATGACAAGGTTGGCAACGCGTTAGTGATATATTTGTGATATTGCGAGCGTCTATAGGCTGCAGTGACGCTTACTACCACGCGTTTTTTTTGTGTTTGGCAAACTGGTCTAAAAATAGTGATATGTCCATCCTAAACCAGTACAGGTCAAATAAATAGTACGAGCTTCAGCATCCTCGGCGTGAAAGCAGCGCCAACACGCTTGCTCAGCGCGGATATCATGGACGAAATTTCTTCTTCCTTGCAAATACCTATGTCCAGCAGTGGACCTCCAATGGCTGGTATGATGACGAATTTCAAATTAATCATTCCAGTTAATCTTTACCATGTTTGATTTATATTTAAACGACCTGTGCCCGCAACTGCGTCCGCGTGGAATAGTTTTTTTTTTGGGTACCATACCTCTTTATCTTAACTTATATAAACTTTGAATGTCATGTTTATTTATATCGAATCAATGGCTTAAAAATTAGTTTCAAGTTTCTAGCTAAAAATAGCGATATTTCCATACAAATTTTCATCCCCCCTTTCGAACCCTCACAACCCTTTATTCGAATTAAAAAATAGCCTATGTCCTTTCTCAGGTTCTGAAGGTGGTCTGTGCCAAATTTCATCAAAATCAGTTTAGAGGTTTAAGCGGGAAAGCGTAATAGACAGACAGAGTTACTTTCGCATTTATAATATTAGTAGGGATCAGTTATTAATAGTATTGCGAGATCGTTTTGAAGCACAAAGACTGCCTCCTGAAGCATTACATCAATACGCCGCCCACGGTGACGCGTATTCACAAAGTCCACTCGATACAATCGCGACGTCTATTTCCGAGAGAGCGCGCCGTGTGGGCGTACAATAGAAAATACGCAGCTCACATAACTCATCTTTGTATGGGGCAGTTTTTATCAAACCCTTTGTCTTGATAACCTTTCTATCTGGTAGTATGAGTTTCATTATCTTTTATTAAAATAAAACAAATAAGGTAAAGATGTTCATCATTGAATCAGGTCAATGTATGGTGATGTGAGGTGGCCATTTTTGAATTTCCTGGTATTTATAGGAATTTATAGGTAAGAAGACCCTGGAAGAATTCTGAGATGGGTGTATATTTTTTGAATATTGCAAGATATAGGTACCTCATACAAAGTTCTTTTGAATTGGTACCTCAATCTCAAGGCCTTCCGCCTTATTATGTCCAGGCCTCATGGCTTATTTTGCCGAGGCCTCACGCCTTTTTTTGCCGAGGCCTTACGCCTTATTTTGCCGAGTCCTTACGGTTTATTTTGCAGAGGCCTCACGGTTAATTTTGCCGAGGCCTCACGGCCTATTTTGCCGAGGCCTCACGCCTCATTTATCGAGGCCTCACGCCTTATTTTGCCGAGGCCTCACAGATTTACATAGATCTTCCGTCTAAGCATAGACTATTCTAAATTTAGTAGCTCTAGCTCGTAACATTTTATTGCTTCTCACGTGTACCGTCTTTATCGATTTTCCCATCAAAAAGGTCGCCAAACGAGTGTAAAATCCTAGCAAAGGCATTCAGTAGAGAGTAAATGGACGAGCTTTCCGATATCTTTATAGGCAAGGAAATACGTGCCTTTGTGATTTATTTGAACTTAGAAACGTGGACGAATATTTCTGAAGAGGAAATACTCGTAACTTGTTTATTGCTCAGTTCTCTTACATTTGCTTTCACATGCAATATTTGTGATATCATCATCATATCATGCAACAAATGAATTTAGTTGAAATCTAATATTTTTTTATTATTTTAAGTAGACCAGGTTGACAAATAAGTATACAGTCCTCAATGATAAACGTCAAAGCAGTCTTTAGACGCTTGTAATATCACTAGGATATCACTAGAGCGTCATCAATCTTGTGACTTGAAGATGTTAGGTCACGTCACCCATTAATTTCACTGCCTCTCTCATTCTTCAAACCGGAAAACAGCTATACCAACACTGTTATTTGGCGGTAGAAAAAAGCCAGAGTAAGGTACCAATGCAGACGATCTTATAAAAGGTCTTCCTTTAGTAAAATGTGCACTAAGCCAATTCTATGAATCTAGTTAAGTAGGAAAGCAATTAAACTCTCCACCCGTGAAAGTACAGTTCAGAAAATCTAGTCCCATTTCTATCTAGTCTTGCATTCGAGAACTAGGAAACTTAAGTCTTAGTCAATTAATAGTTGAACAGTTCAAATGAGTACAACAGAGTTAAACTTTGAGTAATAATGCGGTTTTAATAGATATTAGCGTTCATTTATTATTACTAGGTGATAAAAAGTAATTTTAAATTAAATATTGCACGCAATTTTTCTATTATGAACTATAGCTATTATTATTGTAATTAAATTACATTCTGGTATTAGGTAGCAATAATATTAAAACAATCAATCAGGCAATGGCCTTTTATAAGAGTAAATCAGGAGGTTAAAAAGAATAAATTTTAGAAATAAGAATAGTACCTCCTGTACAAAGTGTCGTAAGAAGCGACTGAGGTATCGGAACAGATATCGGTTCGATCAGCTTGCGGTATATCTACACAAAATACAAGAGCTCAAGTGCATCAGGGTATGGTTGCTGCAGGTATCAAGAGGCTACGCTTTGCGATTACCACCACGCCTGCCCAGGCAAATGTCCCCTTTCTTGGGGAGGCCTATGTCCCTCTTACTACTTCCTACTCCTACTTCCAATGGCTGTAATGATGAATCATACTTACAATTACTATCTACAGAATGAATACCTACAGAAATGTAATTTTATTAATTAAGATATTTGTTGCAAATAATGTGTTAGTAATATTTGAAAGAAATAAAAACGGCTTTAGCTGAATTAATTATGGTGAGTTCTCTGAAAAAGATCAATGTTTTAAATAAAATGGTGAGTTCTCGCTTTCGTTAAAACTGGGAAAAATTCCACTGTAAGAAACCGTCGCGGAGTTTCAATTAGTATTATTTTTTTCTCGGATCACAAAGAGTATTTAATTTCCCTTTGCAATAAAAACTTGTTTTACCTACTTTGTACTGCGCACTGACTTTTATGTTCGCCGCTGGGGAATGCATAATTAAACCTATTGCGTCGAGAAAGAAATAGCATAAATATAATAAATAGAATTATTTATAACTTAGAGTAACAGAGTAGAATTGTACCTACGCCTATACTATGTAGGTGTCGTAAGAGGCGACTGAGGCCAGACTGAGGAGAGACCAGAACTGAGAGATGTTAACAGGGTGAGGATGGGTAGCAGTATACCTGTCGCGAAGTCAAGCGCTGCGAGTGCCACCACGCCTGCCCAGCGCAGCGGCTATGAGCAAAAAAACAAACGTTATATATATTTATTTATCGACGGGTGCCATAACAAGCTATTAATATTTTTCCCTTTAATGCGGACAGAACAGCGTTGCTACTATTCGTGGCCGACCAGCGGCCATCTCATTCAGCCGTTGATTAAACTGCCTGCGGTTAACAATTTGACGTGTATATAATTGAAACTGCTAAATTGCTCTTATAAATATACGTTTATTAAGCATACATATACATAAAATAACATAAGTCGTGGTTATATATATGTATTTAATTGTTGCAAAATAATCTGTTTCCTTTTTATTAAATTTTTATAGACTTATGAGTATTATTGAAGAACTTTGGTCATTGGTGATGTTATAAACATTAAAATTTCAATATATTTTACATTTCATTATTTCAATTTGCCTTGAGATATCGACAAAATAGAATATAGTACCTCCCACTGCACTATAAGTCGTCAGAAGACGTCAGAATCAACAATTATAGGTAGGCGGTATATCCATTCTAAACAGTGTACTTTCAATGGCTGGTATGATGATTTAGTTGCCACCTTGTAACTCATGCATGTTATAAACTTTTCATGTTCATATAATCTTGAAAAATTAAAAAATTGAATACTAATGGTTCTGCATTATAAAGCTGTAAAATAATTGTTTTCTAATGAGCAGTGAACGCGTGAATGTAACAGATTATTATTTATAGGCAGTCAATTAGATGAAATAAAAAAAAATCTTTATCATAATCTTAACTTCGCGCTGGGAATGCTGCAGCCCACTCCTGTAGCATTTAAACTACGCTGTTCTGGATAAATACACTGCCATCTATCGGTATTACTACCTCAGTCATCTCTTACGATACCTGGTACTGAGGGAAGTACTAGTCTTTTAATTTAAGGTACCATTTTTTTTTCATATATTTTATAATTGGTGTGCAATAAAGTATTTATTATTATCATTATTATTATTCTTCTCTGTCTGTTACCCCACGGCTAATAAATTGCCAACATCCAATACATCAAATAATCAAACGACTTTTAACTGGAAACTGCTCTTTTCCAACGTATAATTACATCGAGAGGTAAATAGGTCGAAACGTTGCCATCAGTCCCTTTGAAGGGCTCTCGGCCGCCATTTGCATTCACGTTTACACAAAATGGCCGCTTGTTACACCGTACAATGGCTCGTAAAAACCTCTCGACTACGTCTGGCTTTAAATCACTCAATTTGTGGTCTATTTTACTGAATAGTGGGGGCACTTTAGTGAAAGTAGGGTTCCCCGGTAAACATTGCTTTACTGCTCGTTGAATTTTCAAGTTTAGAATCGAAATTATCAGCTAGTCCATTTGTAAACGAGAACTTGTTATTGGATATTTTAAATTTAACGACCTTTTTTAATTTTCGTTCAGATTTGCGTTGTCAATCTTGTACATTACAACGATGTATTATTTTTAATTAACTTTCTTTTTAAAATCTACAGCATGGTAGTGTACGTCGCAGAAACTTTTAAATGAAACAACAATATCATCGTCATTCCAGTCATTAGCCAGTCCACTGCTGGACATAGGCCACTCCAAGAAAGGGGTTATATCCATAGGGAGGGGGGGGGGGCATAATTGTCGCTTGTCTAGCGTGTTGGCAATCGCCGAACTCCGCTGTCGCGCATACCGCCATCCTCACGGCTAAATATAAAATCACAACAGTATGCTTAAGACATATTAGTTTTTTGTCGTTAATAACTCTTTAAATGAAAAATCACCTTTACCGTAACGTAATGTACCAATACGTTGCAATTGTCTCAACAAACAACGTCGTGCATACATTCGGATGTGCACACTGAATCCTAACTAGGTTGCCGGCGCTCGTCACTTCATCAATTCTGTGTACTGTGTCCAATGCAGCTTTGCTTTTGCGGTAATTATTTGATTACTATTTAACTGTTCGATCGATAACGCAACTGGAATATTTACTGGTAGATACAGTTTTGAGGGTAGACTGTTTAGACTAATTTCTGTAAAATAGTGTTATGAGATATGGCCATATACATATATAATGAGTAGCTGATTGACAGACACATTATTAACGCAGTCCCTAAATTATAAGGTTTAGAAACTTGTAATTTTGCGTACGTTTTATAACGTATGGGAGCACTAAGAAAAGATTTTCGATGATTCATTCCCTAAAAGGGTGAAATAGGGGTGTGTTAGTATAAAACATTGGGCGCTGCGCCCATCGCTTTTACCCGCGTTAAATTGTAAAACATTCAAACTAAATTTGCACCCCATTTGCATTTACCGGCTATATAATTCTTGAAAAAACAATTTACAAGTGCTTCACGACTTTCAATGATGAACTGAATGTTTTTATAATAACTTCTAGAACAGCAATGCTTCATACTTACTTTGCCGTTTTCGCCTCTAGAAGATTAATATTCAAAATCCTTTCTATCTGCTTCTTTACGTTGTAAAAGGATCCTATATGTAAAATTTTAAGTTTTCTAACCCTCGAAGTTTATGTCAGTCAGTCATAATAAAAGAAATTCTCACCACAAATAAGAATTTTTACAATTAATAATTAAAGCGTTGTGAACAAACCGTCTAAGAATCTTCTTCTTTCATGTAGATAGATAGATTCCCCAGACCTAATTCGCAGATGGTGTCATCATTTTTTCACCCCATGACACCGACCACACAGCCGATACGATCCCAAGTAATAAAAACGAAGTACCAACCCGAGCATTGCCGAAATAAAATTCCACAGAAATTTTATATTATTTATTAATATTACCGCAGGAAAAACGCAAAAAACTTTTGTCTCTTCCCTGTGGGGGTCGTTTTATCACTTGCCTTGTGTGTACAAAAAAGTTTCTAGGGCATATATCGTTACGCCATATTGGATTAGTCGTAAGTTTATATTGAAGATCTAATTTTCTATCTGATGTTAGCAAGATATGACTGTTCTACATTTTGAACTCATTTATTGTTGAATCAATATACATATGTAAAGAAATATATTTTTTTAATCTGTATATGCGCGCACCGTTAGCGTGTCGCGTCAATCGAGCTGTCATTGTCAAAGACAAGTATGATCTGTTCATAAAATGTTATTATAATTTTCTGACAGTATCAAAGCAGCTGACAGGCCCGATGGCGCACAGGGTAGTGATCCTAACTTGTGGCCTATAGTCTTGGGTTCGATTCCCACCCAGAGCAAATATTTATATGATGATATTTGTGTTTGTTTTGTGTCTGGATGTTAAATATATGTCTTTAAGTAGTACATTTGTGATTCCTCTGTTCTATCTGGTCTAGCGTCCGTAACACAAGTGCTTTAAGCGACTTACCACGAAGTCAGGTTATTATATGAGATGTTATGGGTATTTATATTTATATTTGTTTGAAAAAGCTGTAAAATACCTACTGCTAGATATAGCCCCTCCCCCCCATATATGAGAGAATTTGCCCATAATTGCCATGTTTGGCAAGCGTGGTGGCAATCGCAGAGCATAGATTCGTAAAGGGAATGCTGCTGCCAATTTCCGACCTGTTGCATTTGAGCTACACTGCTTTGGCTGAATATACCGCCGAATATACCGCCTGTCGCCTCTTACTGGTACTGGGGAGGTACTATTCCACTCTGCCGGTACCTCACGGCCACATTAATGGTATAAAGAAAGCCAACTATTTAGTTTCATATATTTTTATGGAAGCATTCGAGTCTGCAAGTCTCCCGCTTTCCTCTTTTGTTTTTAATTGTATTACTTCTTCTAGTAAATAAACAACTTTAACAGAGCTCTCAACCAATGGAGAACTTTTACTTTTATTCATTAACTCTGGCTTCTTTCAGGTTTTATTCTGTTGATCCCATTACGTAGCCAGTTTTAATTTGTTTTGTTCAAGAGAAGTACAACTACCCAAGAACCGCTACGAAAATAATAATTAGTTTAAATTACACTTACAATTTTTCCCTACATTAAAACTTTTCGTGGCCCTTATGGAAAATACGCTGAAAAATTTTGCAGCGGTCGAAGCAGTCTACAGTTTTGCGCTAAGCAAAATAAATTTTTGTGTATACAAAGTTTCATATAAATTAGACTACTTATTGTAACTGATTTATGAACAAAACAAGAGAGTACCATCATTATCAGCCGTGAAACCTTCTACTGCCCCACATAGGCCTCCCAAAAAAAGGAGGAATTTTTTCATAATTGCCGCGCTGGACAAGCGTGACGGCAACACAGAGCGTAGCTTCGCGACAAAAATACTACCCTTTTTCGGGTGAATACACCGCCATCCTCTGTCACCTTTTGCGACATCTGGTACATGGGGAGGTACTATTCTATTCTGTTGGTATCACACGGCGATTCATAATTACACTGGAAGTCCACTGCAGGACATTCTTCCCAATATAGGAGAAATTTCGCCCATAATTGCCACGCTGGGCCAACGTGTTGGCTATCGCAGAGCGCAGCTTTCGCGATGAAATGGTGCTGCCCATCCCCGCCCTGTGCATTTGAGCCACTCTGTTTCGAAAAGATGTACCGCCATCTGCCGTACACTTAATACGGCGGTAGTTACTATTCTACTTTGTCGGTGTAAAATACAAATATTTAAATAAAAACGATTACCGATCCACAGAAACTTTATAGCTAACGAAAAAAAATATTTAAAATACCCAGAGTTGGTATTTTAATTCGGACGTTACTCACGCCTAATAAATTCCATTGGATTTCTATCAATCAATTAGGTGTAAGCGGCGTTCCATTTTCGTCGGCGCGTCGGACAACTACGTCGATGATCCAATTATTTCCAAATCCATTTTGCTGATATTGAATAATGAGTTTATATAAAGTTTTATACTTTCACGAATGCGTTTATATTTATATATGTTTCACAATCAAATAAGTTTTAAATATGACGTTCATATTTCTCATATCCAATAATCTCCCAAGAAGACCTCACGAGGTACACCTCGTGCAAAAGTCTTCTGCATTAGCTGTATACCAATGTGAAGGTAAAAAAAGACGGTGAAATAACTAAGTAATGTGGCATAATATCTACAACTCACAAGGTTTTCAACTCGTTAAAGTTATGCTTGTGATGTGATATCTGTCTATAGGCTGCTATGAATCTTACTGCCATTTCGGTCTCATAAAAAAAATAAATGTCTATTAGGATCAACCTTAAGGAATTTTGAAGTTTTAATGACGGGCCCAATGGCGCAGTTGGTAGTTACCGATATTGTGCGCTAAAGGTCGTGGGTTCGATCCCCACCCAGGACAAATATTTCTAAGACGATATTTATATTTGTTCTATATCTGGGTGTCTAATAAATAATAAATAAAATAAATATAATATGTATATATATATATGTGTGTTTAAGTATTATATTTGTGAAACCTATGAAGTCTGACGTCTGTAACACAAGGGCTTCAAGCGACTTCGCTTGGTGTCAAGTCAATATATGGATATTGTGTAAATGAATTTATTTATTATTTGCCGAAATTAACATGGCTTTGAACATATTAGTTGACATTTCCACCCTGAAGTTACAGTGTTCTAAGCTACAGTTAGTTTAGTAAACTTAGTTATAGTTAGTTCCGGTAGATCAGGGTGGCTGCTTTTCGTTTGAGGACAAAAAAGTAGCCAAATACAAAAAGCACTTCGCACTGAGCGGCTGTGCTCTCAAATTCATTGCTATCTCTTAATAAGTCTGGATGAAAAGTTTTATTATCTACAAGGCATAAAATGGAACGTCAGTTTGATCCTGAACTCACGGTAGTATTAAGTATTTTGAATAAGATTTTAAATTACGTACTATTTATGAGATTTGACGGGCCCGATGGCGCAGATGGTAGTGATGATCCTGTCTTATGCACCAGGGGTCGTGGGTTCGATTCCCACCCAGAGCAAATATTTATATGATGATATTTGTGTTTGCTCTGTGTATGGGTGTAAAATATATGTATTTAAGTAGTATATTTGTGATTCCTCTGTTGTCTGGCGTCCGTAACACAAGTGCTTTAAGCGACTTACCACGGAGTCAGGTCAATGTCAAATGTCAAATGAGATGTTGTGGGAATTTATTATTATTATTATTATTATTATTTATTATTATGAGATTACAGTAAAAATAAATGAAAAAATTACACAGCATCTTATACATACACTTGTATTGCGTATTTTACACACATGGGAGCAGAGACCACAGAGGATTTACACACAGTAGATTTAAAATTCAACACTTAAATATTTATATTAAACATCCAGACACAAAGAAAACATCACATAAGTATTTGTCTTGGTTGGAAATCGAACCCACGACATAAGACAGTGACACTATCCAACGCGCCATCGGGCCCGACACAATACATAATTTTCCTATAGTACCTGAACATATTTACTTCATACTTTAGAAATTAATAATGAAAACTGAATTCTTCAAAATGTAGTTTTCAATCTAGGTCAGCAAAATCCAATTGACCAGCTCCGCCTGCATGCTAAACGTATCAAGCGGCATTTGAAACACAATTTCTATTGGATACTGAAACGTTGCCGAAACTGCTTTATTTGACAAAATTCACACGCACTGCAATGATTTCAAATAGGCTGTCACAGCAGATAGCAAATCAGTTATTTATTATTTTCTCGTGATATTTTTTCATTCTTCTATTTACTATTAAACTTTTACAAAGTTTAGAGGTTTCTGCGCAGTACCTTAGTACCTTCTATGTACCAGGTGTCGTAATATGTGACTAAGGTACCAAAACCGCCAGTTGGCGGTATATTGTACAGGGTAGTACAGGGTTGAATACTAGTAGGCATAGACTATGGATCTTCACTTGCTATGATCTTGGCAAACCTCTCTTGCTTCCCCTACATGCATTATTCTATTTATAAACGCTCGTTTATTATTGGTGCTTCTGACTTGACTCTTCTTTAATACCTCTTCTACCTGGTTAAGATATGTTCGCCTCGGTGGGTTGGTAATAGACTACTATTACCAACCCTTCCAGTTACTTCCGCTCTATAAATTTGTGCAGTCATTCTATTTTCATCTATCCTTTCTCCGTGTAAGATAAACTAATAAATAATGACGATGAAGCTACCATAACCTATTCCACATAGTTAGCCCAGTTCACGAGGCCGGTATTAGCCCGAAGTCAATTATCACATGTCGCCTGTACGGTGCATGTAATCAAACGGATTTTGAAGCAATTTCTCCGGCGAGGCGGGCGTCGCCTGTCACAGCCACTGCGTACTTGGAAAATAGGCGTTACTATGTCAGTGAACGGTTTAGGAAATTTCTCGTATATTGCTTTATTGCATTTGGAATAGGTGTTACACGCATAGGTCTTCTCTGTATTATTATTGGTTAATCTAAAGATTGAATTAATAGCGATTTAGTTCATTTGTAGCTTGTGGAACTTGTCAGAATAATCAATAATGCTCAACCAAAAATTATTTATCTAAATTTGGAGTTATTAAGAGAATATTCGCTTGGATAGTTTTTTTTTTTAATCATGTTATTTATTGTTTTAAATTGTTGATCAACAACGTTAAAATCTAGTAAATAACACCTATACATATCAGAATACAAATTAAATGATTTACAAGTATCAACGCGTTGATGATATGTGGAAAATAAAATATTATTTTTAGATTTAAATCAACTAATTTTGAATTATGTAAAATAACCAAAACATTCAGAACACACAGAAATTCAAATGTTCAGTAAACTTAAGTTTTATCAAGCCGTTATATTTAGAATAACTTTTTTTTTGAAAATTTACAGCACCGGGCTTCATCCAAAAACAAAATATATTCCTAAACATAAAACTTTGTATACAATCTAGATTTCAGTAATCAAGGAATATGAGTATAAACTCTTTATAATTAGAACACAGATTCAATTAACAACTTCAACAATGGCGACCAAGTCCAATAGAAACCGGGTTGTTGGGACATTCAAACGCCTGTTGATATTACACAACGCTTAGGCCCCTCTGGGATTATCGTGAATAATAGAACTCCGTATGTAGATACATAGTATTATTAAATTCTCTTAAGATCTTATACATTGACATGACTCCTTCCGGATGCCAGACATCATAGAAATCACGAATATTATACTCAAATACATATATTTAACAACCAGACACATAACAAAAACAAATATCATTATATAAATATTTGCTCTGGGTGGGAATCGAACGTACGGCCTTTGGCGCACGAGATAAGATCACCCCTATCGGCGTCATCGGGCCCGACATCAGTTACATAAGAAATTAATTAAACATAAAATAGATCATCATCATTATTACTGCCATTGGAAGTCCACTGCTGGACATAAGCCTCACCACGAAAAACGCGGCAATTATACCCATAATTGCCGCGCTGGGCAAGCGTGTTGGCAATCGCAGAGCGCAGCTTTCGCGACGGGGATGCTTCTACCCATCCCCACCCTATGAATACGAGCTGCACTGTCCCGGATGGATAAATCACCAGCTCTGGTTCTGGTACCTTAGTCGCCTCCTACAACACCTGGTACAGAGGGAGGTACTATTCTACTCTGCTGGTACCTCACGGCAAATATACAATATAAAGTCTCTTTATAAAGTCGGGTCCGATGGCACATCGTGTTACAATTTTGTCCCACAAATATTGAAATGATGATGTATGTGTTTCGGTGATTTATATAAGCCTTTATATATAAGCTTTTTTTGAAATAAATGAAATATTAAATTTTATTTTGAAATTTAAGCCATTCAAGTGAATAGCAATAAATCAATTATATTGAAAATAGCTACATAGTTTTTTTTAAATATTTTTGATTTACTGGTTAAGCTGTAAAAGCGTTACAAATCAACAGAATCTTTTTTCTTATTCGACACATTAGTAAACAAGGCAATATAGATCATGAATATCTAAAAAAAACAATATTGAAGTTGTTATCTTACAAAAATGATTTTTCTATCGCGAAGGTTTCATTTCGCAAAAATATCAAAATCAATTTAACAATAAAATATTTTAAATATAATAAGTATTATCATTTATTTGATAAAAACATTTAACTTTGTCAATGAAAGTTTAGTGGTAAGTTTTTTTATGAATAATAGTTATATTAAATATTACCTCTCTTTTTCAGGTATGTACTATATACTATATTGAACACATCAAAGCTGAACGATTTATTACAGCAGGTAAGTCGACAATACACTATGAGATCTTCTTTAAAACCGGAATACCATATTTTTCTTCGACCAGAACTTTAAAAATAATTTTAGTTAATGCTATAAAGGTACTTGCAGGATTACGAAAGAGTAATTTGTAGATCCATATTTTTCGTTACCTACGAGCTACATATGTATACATTTATTTATTTATTAAAAAAGGTTACCAACACACTCAATAACAGCATACCAGAGTATAGATCTAAAAGCACAATAAATATAGGTAATCGTTACAAGCACATAAGATGAAATACTAATAATATATATACTATTAATAATACTAATAATAATAAAAAATTTCAAGTACAATCAAAGTACTTGAAATTCAACCATTCCAATTCTGAAGCAAATCCAAATCATAATATAAATTTTAACCACAAAATTAAGACATTTTCTGCACAATTAAATCTCGTGCAAAAAAATGGAGTCACGAATTTGAAAGTAATTAATCAATTAAAACGGATAACAAAAAATTTGCATGTGCACAGCGCAGCTTTCATGTGTGCCCAATTACAAGGCACGGAATGTTTTTGCAGCACAGGCGCATTGAGCCGTGGACCGTTGGAATATAATCATTAGTTTATGCAAACTATTATTAACTATGAATTAACATTAATTATAATGAATAGTGTGACGTATATACATTTTTTCAAAAATATCATATTTTGTCGTGAATTTAGTGTTCTTCACTGTTTTATATAACTGTATATGCATTTAACACCTGGATCTGACTCTATGATAAGCACATTAAAGCACTTGCGTTACCAATATTAGACAACAAAGGTATTCAAATATAATACTTACGTTTAAAGAAACTTATTTATCTGATAAGAAATTTACATTTTACTTACTGGGCTAAATCATGCACTACATCTAATTTAACTTATGCAATGGCAAGCAAAATTCCATACATATAAAAGAAAAGATTAATTACACATTTTTTTTACATTTTTATATTTATACATTTTATTCAATTAGGTTTTGGACAAAAAATTAATATATTTTACATATTTTTTTACTTAATTACATTATTTAACAACGTTCATCACATAGATCGATGGGGTTTGATCCCGTCGTGAAATTATTGACATTTGGACGAGCCCGATGCCGCAGATGGTAGTGATTCTATCTTGTGCGGGAAGGTATTGGGTTCGATCATCACCCGGAATAAATACAAATATGATAAACATAGTATTGTATTTCTACTTATTCTATTGTCTGATATCCGTAACACAAGTGCTTCAAGCGACTTTTCTGAGTTAGGTCAAGAGTTTTTTTTTACTACTACAAGGTCGACGAACTTAATACAGGTCTGTATGTCCTTAATTAAGGTAAAAAAGTAATTGTCACCGCAGCCTATAGACGCTATACGCTAGACGTCATAATATCACAAGGATATCTTTAGCCAACCTTGTTTATGTTATAATTAATTATTTATTTTGTTATTTTCTATTGTGTTTGTTTTCCATAAAGAATAAAATAAAATTACAAAACGACATTTGAATGCAAACCGCATTAAACTATTTCTAAGTATCCGTTATTCTCTCACAAGAAGCCAGGATCACAAGAAAAGCGCTTGTTATTTCACGTCTTTAAACTATTTTAAATAGTTACAATACAGAGTTAGTGCAACAAGACCACGATGTGTATTCCCAAATAAAGTAAAATGTTCGCAAATAGATAGACTCGGGACTAAATTCGAACGGCGCGCCGGCTAATTCGGGACGAGCGAAGTCAATGTCGTTGACCAGTAGAAAGGGCGCGAGCGCAGCACGCTGGCTCCGCGACATTATTGCGAATATACATACAAATAAAACTCTCACAAGACTGTTACAAATCTGCGAACCAATGTCGAGGTCAATGACTCATCGAATAAAACAGATACCACTTCCTTTTGCATGAGGTAGACCTGACACAGAAAGCCGCCTGCACCTCAATCTCTCGTATTTCTACCGCCAAATAGCAGTCTTCGCATTGCTGGATTCCAGTTTGAAGGATCAATGTCAAGGTCAATGAGTCATCATAAATTAAACAGACACCACATACTTTTGCATGAAGTAGACCTGGTACAGACGGTCGTCTACACCTCACTCTCACGTATTTCAACTGCAAAATAGCAGACTTATCATTGATGTGATCCGCTTTGAAGAACCAATGTCGAGGTCAATGAGTCATCATAAATAAAACGGACATCACATCCTTCTACATGAGGTAGACCTGATACAGAAGGTCGTCTACACCTGACTCTCAAATATTTCTACCGCCAAATAACAGTCTCCGAATCGCTGGGTTCTGGTTTAAAGGGTGAGAGAGGCACTAAAGTTACTGAATATTGTGACATCTTCAAGTGACAAGGTTGTCAAGGCGCTAGTAATATCCTTGTGATATTGTGAGCGTCTAGTGATATCTTAATGATATGACGAGAGTCTATATATTGGCAGTTGTGACGCTTACTATCACGCGGACTGTTCGTTTATTTGTCGACCTAGTCTAATAAAAATGTATAAAACTATTCTAAATATGTACGTCTATTGTTAAAAGAGGTAAAAGGCCCTGATGACTCTACGAAATTAAAAGTGGCATCAAACATATGTAAATTTGAGCCAGCTTAAACTAACCTGCCGAAAGGTCAAAAAAGGAGGAAGTTTACAATTCGTTGGTTTTTCTTTTTTGTATGTACGTTTGTCGATATTTCCGAGAATTGTAATCCGATTTTGTGAACTATTTTTTTATTCGAACGGGTATTACCTCGATATGGTCAGGGGAATCAAAGGCAATCCAATACTTTGTTGCAACGTATAATCTGTCATAGGTATTTTCTTAAGCTTCAATATTAAAGGCAGTGCAGTATTTTTAGTGGTAAATTTTATAGTTTCTGAGAAGTGAAATACGTATTTTCATTAAACAGATATTAAACTTAAATTTAAGATATTTTAATCTAGAATTTGCAATTGTATTATAAGTTTTGTTCCTACCATTTCCATTATTATCCATGTTTCATAGAGTATATCCAAAATAGGTTCAAAAGCTACGCGTGATTTTGCATAAAATGTACAATTGTTAATGGAGTAGAGTCTAAAGTCAAATAAGAATGGAAATGATGAACATTATTCGAACTGGCATACCGCATTGAATAGGGCACGCAAGAAATGCATAAGGTATATTGAATTTACACTATTCTTTTGGTTTTATTGTGTGTCTAACACTATTGTGCCGTGTTCTAAATTGAATGCCAAATGTGTTTTTTCAATGAATCTCAATTCCCGATATAATAGCATATTCTTTCTGTGAATTCTGAGAAAATTTTTGAAATATCTAGTTCTTTTTATTATTCGTCATAGAACTTTCGTTTGGCAGGTGTGGTGGCAATCACATAGCGTAGTTTCATTGCTGTTGCATTTTCACTCAATTCCGGGTGGATATACCGCCATCTGTCAGTGACAGTAACCAAGATACATGGAGATATACATTTCTACTCTGCCAGTACCTCACTACAATTTCTATAAGGTTTTTTTTTCTATAGCGTTAGTATAATAGCTGTGATACATAAATCAATTAAAAATGCTTTTCATAAAGTTCAACATGTTACTTCTACTGTCAAACAGCAGTGTATGTTTTGCTGTTCTGATATGAAAGATGGGTAGTGAAATTACTGGGAAATCTTTGTGTCACAAATTTAGAAACGAGCTAGTGACAACTTTGTATTAACTTATAATTCAAGCGTCTTAATTAATGCTGCCGACCTAAAAATATATGAAAATAAAGACAATATTTTTACACTGAAATATTTTTGTACAGTTCAAAATATTGTTTTAAAATCTAGTGTGAATGTCTTCAGGTAGATCTTATACTAAGTGCGTCTATATTGGTACCTCACTCACCTATTTCAACCGCCAGATTTCGTTATAATCATAAGAAAACTTATCTTTTACCTTCTTTTAATCGCGATTAATTTAACTTTTGAATTTAAATTTGATATTTTGGTTACTTCACGGCAACGGTTGTTATTAATTAGAATATGTCGTGCATCAGTTTTAACCTTAAACAGGAGTATTGTTTCGTAAATCCTATACAAAATAAATGCGGACAGACAAAATAAATCATAACAGATACGGACACTGATAGATTACAAGAAGTAGCTTATTAATCTATGAGTAAGAATGTCTATTGCAATTAAAAAATTCTTTACGTAGCTACCTACTGTCACAATAAAATTCAATAGCGAAATCAGTGAATGACGAAAAAAGTAGTTTTAATGAAGTAAAGAGATTAAATCTCACACCTGATGAATACGGGTGAAGACGTGAAATTAATCTTAGGCATTCTGTTCCCGATCATCGTAGGAAGTTAGCGTGCGGATTTTATAAGTCAACGATGAAAGTATTCGATAAACAGACATTAAAGTGACGCAAAAACCTAATCGATTAGTGCTGCCGCATTTCGAGACATCGTTTTTAATCTTTGATTAATGGTCTTGGGTCTGTACTCTTTGCTTTTTGTAGATAATATAATCATTGTTATACTTAGGTGTGGGGCTGTAGGGTACCGGCGAAACAGAATAGAACGTCTCTCTCTACCAAGTCTCTCAAGATTTGACTAAGGTGCCAGAACCGACAGATGGGATGGGATGGGATGGGTGGGTTTGGGATTCATTAGAAACAGCGCAGGGTCAGGATGGGCAGCAGCATTTTTGTCGCGAAGTTGCGCTCTACGCCTGCCCAGTACGGCAATTATGGGGAGGCCTAAGTCTAACAGTAGACGTACAATGGCTGATATAATTTTACTATCAGAAAGCTACGTCTTTATCAAGTAACATTGGCTATAAAGTATTTAGAAAAAAACTGTTGATCCTTGAGTGAAATGGATTTGCATAATTCTAATAGTTTACGTAATTTTCATTGTATTCAAAAACTTTAAAACGAATTAAAAAATATGTATTTATAGAAAGTTACATTAATAGCGAGTACCATAAGCTAAATTTGATCCTTATATTCTTATGGGAAGGAGAAGTACGTCAAGAAAAAAAAATATTTAGCTACACTGCGCGCTAAGAAATAAAAAAAATTGTTACTTGATTTTTGAGCGTACCTCATTTATGTTAGATTGCAATTTTAAATAAATATTTTATCTTGCTCTGTGCATACTGTGTTCATCTATAAATGATTGTATATTTAGACTAGATATTTAGTTCTAAACTATATAAATGTTTTAAAAAATATATAAATGGTAAGTGATCCATTTAAATAAAATAAAGATAGAAACCAAATTTGTACATCTCCTTTCGCAAATTAAAGCAATCTATAATTAGCATCTGCGCTGATTGTCTGTTACAACGTCACGACTTTTAATGTTTGAGTTGAGAACTCAGAGTTTTAATGAATTTTAATGTATATAAAGATAGATAGGTGCTTAATGAAGAAAATGGGTGGCTCTAAGAAATAATCATGCAAAGCGAAGGCGAAGTCGCGGTCATCAATTAGTAGTCCAATAAAGTTCGCCAATATATTCTCATCTAAAATAGAGTTTAATATTCAGTTTGCCAGCGACGACAGAACTTGTTACAGTGAAAAGCCTCTGCTAACAAAAAGCGTTTCAAGTGGCCGCCAGTCACTGGCGCGCCCCGGCGGATTTCCTTCGAAATTGGAATTAGAAGCGAGGAGCTGGCTGCTTGGGAAATAGAATTTACATACGTATCTACAAGCTAAATACTACGGATGCCTTTGAAGATCAATTTGTAGATAGGAACAGCTGACTTGTGGTATGCCTAGCCATTTTTGGTGGATTTAAAATATTTGTCTTTTACTCATATCATTCAGCCTGTTAAATAATAAAATAACAGTTTTTTCTTTATCGATTGCTTCAAACATCAAAAATTATGAAATCCGAGTGCTTGTAGAGATGGCGCTGATTTCTCAACAAACTATAACACTCAAGTCTAAAGATGCAGCAGGTTCGAGTCCCTAAAAACAAGTTGATTTTTTTCTAGTAAATATTATCTTTACTTGTGGTACCTCATTTTGAAGTGTACAAATTCTTGACTGTTTTATTATATTATGGTTGTTTTAGACAATTAAAGAGTTTAAAAAAGTAATATTTTTACAATAACGCGTTCTTCACTCACAGCAAAATTAATATGTAAACCAAACTGTTTGCGTGCCAAATACTGTTGGAAACACTGAACGCAAGAGAACCAAAACGTCAACTGTAACATGAACATTTTATAAACCACATTAATATAAACCTAGAAATTCGTAAAATTAAAGGTTTTAAAATCACAAGAAATACGATATATAGTATCAAATACTATTTATATTGAACTAAATCACACGAATCGGCTTGGTTACAATTTTATTAATTGGTACCTTAGTTGCAACACTATTTTTCTGTGTTTCAATAAATCGCAGACAACGAAAATTTTTACCCCGGTGTTTTTTTTAAATCGAAAGTTAAAACAATATGAATTAAACAGAAGATAGAACGAAAACGTGGTCTATTCAAATAACTAGAAAGTCTTATAAAAGATGGACTACCTAAGAATATTTGGATGCAGCAATTCCATAAAGTCAGTGCTGAATCTCAGATAGCACACTCTTATCACATAGTAAAGCCAATCTGCGTACTTAGAGGCAGGAAGCTCCATTCTATGATTCCATCTCATATTTTCAAAATGGCGCCCGTGCGCCCGCCTCGCGCAAATCGAATCGCTCTGCGATTTTCCAATCTCGGGCGGGGCCAGTCTATGAAAATTTCCGATGCATTCAGGAAAATGCAAAGTTACAAAATGTATTTTATATTTATCCGGTGTAAAATAAATGTTGTGAAATAGAATTATTTTCAGTTAGCTATTTGGTGTTTTTATCTTTGAACTTCAATTGTTTATAGTGCGAGAATAACTTGTTAGGTCAATACAAAAGGATATTATAATTTAATCGAGTTCAGTGTCTATTGGTGGTGTGTATAAGGCCGTGAAGTACTGGCAGAGTAGAATAGTACCTTCCCTTGTATCAGGTGTCGTAAGAGGCGATTAAGATACTAGAACCGACGGATGGCGGTATATCCATGCAAAAAAGTCAGCAGCTTCCCCGTCGCGAAAGCTATGCACTGCGATTGCCAACACGCTTGTCCAGCGCGGCAATTATGGGCAACATGCCCCCTTCCTTAGGGAAGCCTACGTCCAACGGTGGATATCATCTCATCATCATACCAGCCATTTTAATGGATGATGATGGTGATGATAATGTGTGTATTTATTAGTATACATGATAGATAGATGTCACAACTTAATGCCTCTTTGCTCCTATTTTATGTTATTTGGGCCAGTCTATTCCTTCTAGGAAATGCTGCAAATTTTTGTGATTGCTGGCCATTTTCCCGGAGACTTATCACGCGTTTTAGACTCAATCTGCGTAGCAGACATATGACACGCGTTTTAATTGGTTGTATAATTTTTCTGTATTGCATAATTCTTTATTTCTTCCAGAAAATATGTTGTCTAGAAAATATCAACTTCACCCAGGTTCGAAATTGTATCTTTCAGGTTACTGAAAGACGCAGATTCGAGTTCTATCTAAGACCTTTGATATTTTATTTCTGGTTTTACATATAGTTTACAGGAAGAAGAATATGAATATATGGTACGAGGTACCAATCATACGAAGGTCGTCTGATTGGTACCTCGCTCTTACCTATTTACACGCCAAATAAGCAGTATTCGCATTGCTGTGTTTCGGTTTGAAGGGTGAAAGTGGCAGTGAATTATTGGTTAATATAAATTAATATCATCAAGCCACAAGGTTGGAATACGCTTCTAATATCCTTCTGATTTTACAAGGGTCAATAAGCTGCTGTGACGCTTACTATCACGCGGACTGATTGCTTGTTTTTCGATCTAGTAAATTAAAATAACTGTAAATATTTTAACTTGCTATAAATTAATCCATCCTAGTCTAGAAACCTGTCTATTTCCACTCAGAGGATACCGATACTAAGTAATCTAGATTTTACTGAATCACGATCGTTTATTTTCTAGCTTCCACTTTACTTTTAAAGTAGAGCTTACCCCCTTACCTCTTTGATTGCAGCCTTGGGGAATTAACTGGCGAGGTTGGAGCTGAAAGGATTATATCGATCCGATAAATCAGACCTCTTTTATTTCACCTCCCTAGTTTTAAACTGAGCATTCATTCCATTCAATGCCATTCGTTTCTTTTAGTTAACTTTTTTGAATTTCCACGTTCAGTTATAAATTTTTAAATTGACTCTAGATCAGAAATAAATTATCAAGTAATGCTCGGGAAGGTATTTCTGATTATTATCCGACAGAAAGATATTACAGTTTTCGGGCATAAGGTAGTTCAATAATAAGCGGCCTCACCCTATCTACCATCCGGTGGTGCTGGATTGATGTGGATTGGGATGGAAAATAAATAACCGACATAAGTTGAGAAAAAATTAATGTTGTCTAGAGAAATTAATGTTCTTATTATGGATCGCGATGGATAGTCATCTATCGGGGATGACGGGGGGACAGGGGAGTTTTTATGGCGTAGGAAAATAATTGGCCATATTTATTTATTTATATAATATAATTCATCCGTAATGATACAATTAAAGTATTTTTACTCTGTGTGTGTGTACAATGTTCGGCTCAATAAATCCGAGGTGGATTGATTTTTATGATAATATCTGATTCAATTTGGTACATATTAAAAAACCTGACTTTCATGCGGATAGAGTCGTACGAGCTACTGTAAGAATACAAATGTGGCAATCTCCAGTGATCGACGTTCAAACACTCGGGTAAATAATGGTACTGCTTTGTAAAACTGACACGAATTAAATGAGAGCTACAGCGTTGAGTGTTCTTACAAATTGAATTGATAAATATAAATGTCCATTCACTTCATGACAGATTTAATAGCAATAAAATTGTGATTGGAATTTCACAATTTTTACCAAAAACTTTTTGACAAAAAATGATTTATGAAATTTAGAGAAAGATTAAATTGTTGATTACGCGTAGTTAACCGCTTGTCTTCACTATGATAGCTTACTATCAGATGAACTGTGTTCTTGTAAGTCACCATCGTGGTTTTACAATTATTACTTTGTACTAATAAGGAACTAGCAGGGCCCCAAGGTTTGACCCGTGCTAAGTTGCTGAACTTTCATACTAACCTTGCACAGGGGGTGCAAGGGATAATATTTAAAAATAAAATTAAACGTGTTCCATGACTTTCAAAGAAGAACTTTTTGGATTTTATTCGAATAACACCAAAATCAGCAGAGTTTTATACTAACTTAGCACTTCAGTTTTACCCCCTTAGGGGGAGAATTTTTATAAATCCTTTCTTAGTGCTCCACTATTGCACCTTCACATCTTCACAACCTTAAAAAGTATTTTTTTAATCCTTTCTTAGTGCTTAATGCTCTGCTGCGTAATAAAAGTTACCCCTTTTCAAAAACACAAATTTCTAACGATCTCGATATTTGAGTCAGTCAGGTTCTCCTTTTTTATGTATATAAATAATTAAATATTAAATTAAACTCCCGCAACATCTGATACATAGGCCTGATTCTGTGATAAGACGCTTAAAGGGTGTGGGTGTTAAATACATATATTTAACACCCAGACACAAAACAAACATATCAATATCATCATATAAATATTTGTCCTGGGTGGGGATCGAACCCTGGATCTATAGTACACAAGTCAAGATCACTACTATTCGCCATCGGGCCCGTCATAATTAACTAAACAATAAACATAGTATTAAACCTTACAATTAGCCACAAAATCGGCAGTGCACGAAAATATAATTGGCAATTACTTAAAAAAAAAAATAACACGCTCGCCCAGCGAGGCAATTATGGGAAAAAAGCCTTCTCTCTTGGAGGGGCATATGTCCAGCAGTGGACTTTTAATAGCGGGTGTGATGATGATGAGATAGAACAATATAAAAGACGGTTTCTCAGGGGTTGACATTATTTTTTCTTTCACACAGCTTCTATTTACGGTGAAAAATAAGTCTAAGCCCGTTCACTGTATTCCAAACGACATCTAAAACAGTTATACAATACTTACTTCCTACAAACTTTATCCGTGTTAACCTGAATAAAACCTTCTTAGAATATAAATTAGAGCGTGTTCGCCGTGAAACGTTTCTAACACAGCTTACATGCAAATTCTACGAACAGGATGCGGCATGTTTTACGAGGACCTCCCTGAATATTGCAGGTCCAGCTGTGTGTTGCATACGCCGTTAATGTACTGCCGTATTGCAGGTGTTCACATTTCAGTGCAACGGAATAGTGACTTAATTAACACTGTAATATGGTGTATTCTGTAGTAATATTTTTAAGTTGAAAGTTACGATTTTAAACAATTGAATACATAAGCTGATACAGCTGATATATATATATATACAGGAGACATCTCATACATTGAACTGACTCAGTCAGATAACAGATGAATCACAAATACTACACTTAAATACATAATTATCTAATTATGTATTTAAGTATATATATAATTAATATATATTATATATTCTAAATCTAGACAGTAAACAAACACAAATGTCATCATATAAATATTTATCTTGAATGGGGATTAAATACAGGAACTATGACGTGCAAGATAGGAACACTGCAATCTGCCTCATCGGGCCCCTCAAATGAAAAATGTTGCAGAAACGGTGGCAAACTATTTCTTTTGACAGGTTGCAAGCATGCGCTTCGTAAATAGTTGATGTTACGGAAAAATCGTGTGTTACAAAATTGTTTCCTTTTAAAAAGAAAAACCTTTTGAAATATTTTTAACCTACACTCATGCACGCAGAGATTATAAATAGTCTGAAATAACACGCTATTTTTTAGGCCATTTATTATCCTGGAAGTATATATACTACCGTGGAATAGATTTGGCCTTTTATTTTTCTCTATTAAATCGGCTTGCCTAGACTTTTTCCCCGAATAACAAGAGATCCTCAGGAATGAGATATAAATAATGATCACGGAATCAAATGCGGCCGTAAAGCTAATTACAAATAATACAACACATAAAAAAATACTTTTATATTTTTATAATGTGTTTTTGTTGTTTATATATACGCGTATATTTCCAAATTCAGTTTCACATCCATTTCCCGTGTATACTTATAAGGGTACAAACAAAAATGTTAAAGGAAACAACATTTTTTAATCTAGTGTTCATTTTAAAACGAGTAGAACTAGATTGCGACGTAGCAGTTCATGTCCTGCCATCAACCCGACGGCCCTTGTCCAACTTGGATCGTTTCAGTCACAAACTAAAGTTTGTTCAGACCGCAATAACCCAGTCCCGCGGGATTAAATCCCGTTGTGTTTACTGACTGGAGACGGGATTAAGCCCCCGCCAATATCGGGTCTGGCACTTGAAATGCTTTGTTAAGTACGTATTTTAGGGATAGAAGGCGCAGCAATAATGTTTAGCGAGATTAAATTCGTATTCACGATGCGGGAATCATCAGCGATACTGTTCAAGATGAAACAAGTGTATTGCTTTAGATCTCTATTTTAAAAGGTCGTCAGCTTTAGTACCTAACCCTGACCTATTTCTATAGCAGATATTCGAATAGCAGTGTCTTTGTTACTGTGTTCTGGTTTGAAGGGTGAGATAGGCAGTGAAATAACTTGGTAATGTGACATTATATAATAAATAAATTAATTAAAAGTCACTCAATCAATGGTAAGTCACTCAAAGCACTTATGTTACGGACATAAGACAACAGAGGAATCACAAATAAACCTATTACTTAAATTCATATTTTTAACACCCAGACACAAAATAAACTCAAACATCATCGTATAAATATTTATCCCGGGTAGGAATCGAACCCATAATCCTTGGGGCACAAGATAATATCACTAAGATCTGCGCCATCAGGCCCGTCACAGGGTTGGCAGCGCGCTCGTGATATCCTTGTGATATTCCGAGCATCTATAGGCTGCTGTGATGGTTACTATCACGCGGACCGTATGCTTGTATGTGGACCTGATCTAATCTAAAAAAAAATCGGATTAAATTTTCAAGTAAAGATTTGCCTTTGACATCCGTCAGTTGGGTAAGGAAGCCTGTTGCATTTATCTTAAATGGTGATCGCCCGGTGGTCGCAATTCGACCATAAATCATAAAGTTTTTATGTTCGAAGTTTATTTCGTTTAATATAATAATACTATAATATATTCACACAACATCTCATACATTGACTTGACTCCGTGTTAAGTCGCTTAAAGCATTTGGCTTTAAGCGACTTAACACGGAGTCAGGTCAATGTGTTCATGAGATGTTGTGTGAATTTATTTATAAAACATTAATAAATTAGCGGTAGTTATTATCTTATACCTTACAGGTACCAAACAGAACTCACTTACTCTCTTTCTTATTATTTTTTATAGCTATAAATTTTATACTACGCTTTGTATCCTAAGTGTTATATCAAATAGTTGATCTGCCGTGGCATATATTGGCTATTGCTCAGTATGTGGCACATCCTTCTTTACATTGTAATTGCTATTTAAGTACGTCGTGGCGCATCTTGCGTTTTAATCTGCGAGTTGTATGTCTCTTGTCCATCAAGTCACTGTTTTAATTTGTTAGTCGCAATGCAGTTGCTCGTTTTTGACATACCAAGGAGCATTTACTTTATCTAAGTTTTAACGTAGAATACACAGTACAAGCAGGCGCAATGTTCATTTCGTCGGTTCGTTTATTGTGTATTTATTAGGCTGTAACCTGGGAAAAGTCCATTAAAAGCGTAATAAATCCCGCACGGCGCGTCCCGGGTCCCGAGCTTAATCCTCCGGACATTACCAATGTTGACAAACGCTTATATTAAACGCTGCAGTCTCCCGGGAAACGGGAGAGATTCATTTGACACCTCCTTGTGTTTTGTAATCATTTGAATGTTCATTTAGTTACTTTGTTGTCTAGAATAGGATAGATAGATGGCAAGATATAGGCTTCCTTAATAATACGGTAATTTTGCCTAAAATTGCAACGCTGGGCAAGCGTGTTGGCAATCGCAGAGCGCATCTTTCGCGGCGGGGATGCTACTACCTATCCCCACCCTTTGTATTTGAGGTACACTGTCTCAAATGGATATACTACATTCTGTTCTGGTACTGTAGTCGCCTCTTATGACCCCTAGTACAGAAGGAAAGTCTATCCTACTTTAGCTTCAGCTTCTGCAACAGTGATGCTGCTACCCATCCGATTTTACGGTTACAATGGCTTACTTTTCGACTTCGCAGGAACGCTCATGTCCTCTCGTTGCTATACAAGCTGTTGCTCTGTCCTTTCCCTCCTGCTTATCTTAGAAACCGCTTCGTGTTCCTTAGACAACCATGAAAAGTCCCAAAGATCGTCAGAGAATTTATCACGCAAAATGCTTCCGCATTTCACAACCTATAGAAAATCTTTTACGGTTCAAGTCGTTCGTTTGTGGAATGCGCTCCCCCTTGAATTGACATTTGCTCGTTCTCTTTCTATTTTTAAGAGAATGCTGCCTTCAGTATAGTATTATCGGTCACTTTGATTTCCTTTCTTCTGTAACTATGTCCTTTATACGTATTTGACTGTATGTGTATATTTATATATGTATGTTTATATGTATATTTGTTTGTTTGTTGTACTATATACGTTATTATATATTATATATATATCGTTTAAGACTGCCTATAGATAGCAATGGATTAGTCATATGTACTTACAACGTAAGGTTATTTTAATCTATTTTTGCCATCAAGTTAAAACTTGTAGTATGATTAGTGATATACCAAACCGTTCTTTATGAAGTAAATAGCTTTAAAGTGCCACTAAAATTAACACAAAATTACTGCCGGCCTGCATAATCGTCGGACCAATTTTCCCGCTAGCAGCACAGATCTTTATCATGGAATTAATTTACTGCCGAATAAAACCTTCCTAAAATCAGACCAGAGTATACAAAATTATAGTTTCGACTAAGTGGTTTTACGTACGACGGCCATTTGGATAGTTACGAGTACATTGCGTTCTTAGTTAACGGCTTTAGCTGTATTATAGTATTAGATCTTTGGATGTATACTATACATAATACAGTAATATGTTAAACATCACATTGTAATATCTGAAGAAATAAAATGTGCCGTATCTTTGTGATGTTTCAAATATATGAAGAGATATTAATTAGACATTTTGAATTCCAAACTTCTTCAAATAGTATTTTAAGACATGTTAAAGAGATCCCGGAACTAAAAAGCGATGGTAAAGTGTATAAATTTATACGAAGTGTATAGAAACCGTGCACAAAATGTCATGGGACATTTTAAATGTCTCTTGTCTCTAAAGACTTGACAATACCGTTAAGTTTAAAATAAGGGATGTGGAAACATTAAATATATATATGAGAGAAGTCTGGAAAAAATTAAGCGAACACAAAATAAATGTGATACTCATATAAGAGTTAAATTATCATCATCTTTACAGCCATTTAAAAACCAATGCTGGATATAAGCGACCCCCAAAAAAAGAAGAGTTTTGCCTATAATTCCTGCGCTCGGCAAGCGTGTTGGCGATCGCAGCTTTTGCGATGGGGTGCTGCTGCCCATCCAGGACTGAGCCTGTATATTTTAGTTACACTGTCTCGGATAGATATACCGCCATCTGTCGGTTCTGGTACCTAAGTCGCCTCTTACGACACCTGGTACAGGTGAAGGTACTATTTTATTCTGCCGGTAATATAACTTATATAAAAATCTATCTATTATCTTAAACTAGCTAACTCGAAAAAGGTTCAATCTTAACCATATATATACTTATATATAAATTGAGATAATTGAGAATGATATAGACTATCCCATCTCCAAGTTGTATCAAACTGTAACAGTAAGCAAAAATTTATTGAAATTGAAATAGTATCATTCTAGAAGTTATAGAAGTTGATCCCAGACAAAGAATCTTGAAGTAACCTCTCACAATTACTAAACTTATTTTTTTATTTGTCCTGACAAACAAGCATGCAGAAGCTTGGTAGTGGGCGTCAGTGAATCCTCGATACGCTCATAATATCACAAGTATATCACTACCGCGTTGCCGACCTTATGATTTGAAGATATAAAGTCACATTACCCAGAAAATTTACAGCGTCTGTCGCTGCTGTTTGGTGGTAAAAATAGATAAAAGGTACCAATGCAAACGATTTTTTCTATAAGATATACCTCACGTCTTTATAAAATCACAACATTTAAAAGGCCAATGTTCATTCCGTTTTTATTGCACTAACTTATGTAATGAACAAAGTTTTAGTTTTCACACCGACACGAGCTATGCGGTTCTGCAACAACTGCCTTTTTGCTCGTCCTAGTCAGATAGGAGCCGAGACAGCGGACCGTTTCATTAGCTTTTTACATGTATCTTCCCTAGTTTTTTCATTTAGTTTCGGCTCTAATTGACGTCATGTATTAAAATGGCCGTGAGGTACCGGCAGAGTCGTACTGAGGTAACAGAATGACAGACAGACAGATGGCGGTATATCCATTCGAAACAGAGTAGCTCAAATAGGTGGGGATGGGCAGATTCATCCCCGTCGCGGAAGCTGCGCTATTTGATTGCCACCACGCTTGTCTAGTGTAGCAATTAGAGGCAAAATTTCTACTTGGCCTATGTCCAGCAGTGGTCTTCTAATGGCTGATATATGATATGATCTAAATGTTTGGTTTTTTTTCTGTGTGATTCGGATTTAACAAACTATCAATTCATTCAAACGCCGCTTTGCCCAATACACTGCGAGAATATATTTACTGGTATAAGGATGAAATACAAAAAAGGTAGGTAATAATTAAATTCATCTTCATAAATAACACGACCCTGATGACCCAAGGGATCGTTAGAGTTCATCAACTGCGTAGGTAATTTAATTACCTACCTTACCTACCTTAAACTATTTTGTCGGCATCAGACGCGTTTCAAGACTAAATTCACTACAGGTTCATTGTGTGACTCTCTAGTACCTAAAAGGAAAACTGGTGGTGATATAGCTTCCATCAACACAAACCTAGTGGTTAGCGTTAACAACACCCTTCTTAATATCTGTTTCTATATATCTAATCATATGTGGATAAAGATTAAAAGCAACTGAGAAGTTAAGGTGTGGAAGTAGATTTTGGTGCTTATTGTAAAAAGAAATATTTAATATTTTAAAGTAATTATCATCATTGTCATTATATCAGCAGTATGATATCTACTACTGGACATAAACTCTACTCCAAAACTTTACGATTCAATCTGTTATTGGTTTTACGTGTCCTGTCTATAATCACTTCAACTGGTTACTTCGCTGGGCATTATATGTAACTATAATTCTTCTCATACTCCTAATTATGCATATTAATGTAGGCTTTCGATTTACTAGTTAAGGTAGGCTTATTTACATATTATGTTAGGTGAATCTCATGATCTCGAGGCTCATCAGGTTCATTAGTATCATAAATGTAATCTAGTACTTTCAATTATGAAAATACTATTGTTTTTATGTATACATTTTTTAACGATTCGTGTGTGCTTGTTGGGTCACTAGAATAAAGAAAAATTTATTTCTTTATTTTGCCTTTAAACACTGAGGTTTGTTAGACAAGAAGATGTTTTGCCACTTGTTATTTATGATTTGTTGTAGGATATATCAATTCACACAATTAATATTATTGTGCACCAATATAAGCATCACAGAAACTAATTTACAGCGAACAATATGTCAGAGTACTTTCATTTCGAAACACTATTGTGAGAGCCTAAACTATTTTGTAATTTCTTTGTCAGTTGCTCCTGAAGGAATATATCAAGTTGTCAAAGTACCCGAATGATTTTCTTAGTAATGAGTTGAACTGTGAACAATAAGCTTAATTTGAAATGGTAACCTTCTGTCCACACGCCTTTTTCAATAGTTATTTTTTAGAATTATACAGTAGCAGCTAAGAAACAGAAACACAAAAGAAACCACAATATCACATACATGACGCACTTGACTCCAAGACAAATTTCGTAAGAGGAATCATAAATATAATACTTAAATAAAACAATTAATACAGTGGTTCTGTACCCCATATATTATGTATACAAATGTTTATGAAATATACGGATCGAACCCACGCACAAGATAGGATCATTACCATCTTCGCTATCGGGCCTATTAAATTAATACGTCATAATGTAATAGGAAATATCAGTTCAATAGAACACAGACGTCGGTAAATACGGAACATATACAATTACTTTTTAATTCTGGAATAAATACAATAAAAGCACAGGCAAGTTATATTTTAAATAAGGTAGAAGACGACATTTTAATAATGAGTAGAAAGTGACATTAAAGTTAAAGAAAAGCCATTTCGTCGTAGTGATAAACACAAGCAAAAAAAGTAAATATCATTGCAATAGAACCAAAGACAATTATAATTACACATAGACACCGTTAAATTGTCTTTCATATTAACTGTGAACCTCCTTTTTACCCTATTAAAGATGATTTCCAAAAAAAAATACTTTAAAAGTGTTTACAAACTTCAAAAACAGCAAAGTTTTAAATTAACTTTGCACCCCCGTTTTATCCCTTTAACAGCAACATTTCAAGTTTCTAACCCTTATAGTTTAGGCCCTCCGTTAAAATGTCAGTCATATTAATATATATACATTGTTTAACAGATTTTTATTTTTATGTTTAGGTACAATTAACGACCGGAGAATTAAAGAAAAGAGGTATTTTATTATAATATTGTCGCGCCATGCCCATAATTGTCGCGCTGGGCAACCGTGTTGGTAATCGCAGAGCGCAGTTTTCGCGACGGGGATGCTGCTGCCCATCCCCGGCCTGTGCATTTACCATTTATTTCGGTTTTGGTACCTTAGTTACCACTTACGACGCCTGGCGCGGGGGGCAGTACTATTCCACTCTGCCGGTTCTATGTAATATGTTTTTAATAGCATCATCATCATACCAGTCATTGCAAGTCCACTGCTGGACATAGGCCTCCCCAAAAAAGGGAATTTTGCCCATAATTGCCGCGCTGGGCAAACGTGTTGGCAATTACAGAGCGCAGCTTTCGCGGTAAAGATGCTGCTGCCTATTTCTGTCCTGTGCATTTAAGCTGCTCTGTTTCGGAAGATTTACCTTACGACACCTGGTACATGTGGAGGTACTATTCTACCTACCTCACGGCATATGTTTCTATAAGAATCGCAATATCAGAAGCAACTTAAATAAGTTATACACACGCCAATATGTCACAACATAATCATAAACTCTGAATTATACCTAAACCGAGTACTTTACGAAACCCTAAGTCTGTAAATGTCTACTGATCTGTCAATCCGGGAAATTGCGCCTTAACACGTCCACGCAAAGCTTGTATTGATTCTCGTGACAGGTACCGCTCGTAAAAGTGGGAGTCGTATATTTTATGGCATGGCCTAGGTCCGCACGGGTGGGGTGTAGTATGGAACACGGGACGGGAGTGCAGCGATAATAATTTGATGGGGAATCAATAAATTATTTATGAGATATTCTTGGTTTGTCTAATAAATTATTTAATGTTTTGTTTATTGCTATCATTAATTAATTATTTATTATTATAATTTAAATTTTGCTTAAATCTTAGTCTTGTAGTAGTCTAGACGTCATTATAATGATTAAATGAATAAATAAGGTATAATATTGCAAGTTTGCGTCATGGCAGTATTAGCATGGCTAATACACTCTTACATATCAGGATGAATATATATTTCAACTTAACAGAATATACTATATCTTTCATACCTACTTACTCTTTGCCGAGAGGTACCGGCAGAGTGGAATAGTACTACCCCCTGTGCCAATCGTCATAAGAGGCGACTAAAGTACCAGAACTGAAAGATGGCGGTATATCTATCTGAAACAGTGCAGTTTAAATGCACCGGGTGGGGATGGGCAGCAGCATCGCTGTCGCGAAAACTGCGCTCTGAGATAACCAATACGCTTGCCCAGCACAACACACTTTTCTTGAAGATGCCTATATCTAGCTGTGGACTCTCAATGGCTAGTATGATGATGATGATATCTTGGACTTAATTGTAACTTCATAGAGCGTAGTCAAACGCATTCGCAATTCCCCAATATTGCGCTAATTCTTCTTAATACGCTGGCGCAATAGCTACAAGACTTTATTTTGTTTGCTTCTGTATGTTATGTTCCCTAATTTTTTGTCGGTTTAAAATTTGTTTCATAATGTCGGACAATATATCATTTACTGGTCGTCAATTGTAATAAAAAAATATTGAATCTGTTAAACAATTAATGTAGATTCAACCTTGAAAGTGGAACGTAATCAATGTAATTAAATATATTAATAAAATAATTATACCATTCATATGTCCATGTTTTAAATTTTCCTGTCAATTGAAATATTGTATTGTATACGTATTTTCAGTTTCAATTGCATTCCAAATTTAATTTAATTTGAACGTCAGTGTAGAAATTTGTCTTTTGAATTGTCTGACATTTTTACTTTCAAGAGCCTACAAAAGTAAGTCATATATATCTATATTTCAAGCAAAAAATCGGGCTGGTTCACCAAAATTGTCTACCAACAGAGGTTTGTCAAGTACTAAATACTTATAGCATACACACTTAAAAGTTAATTAAAATAATTAGTTAATTAATAACCAATTAAATTAATAATAAAAAAATTTTGAATAGTTGTGTTTTGGTTTGAACGATGAGAGAGGCTGAGAAATTACATTAAGTCACAGGATTGGTGACGCGCTTGCAATGATAAGAGCGTTTTCAGGCTATGGCGATGTTTAGAAATATTAAAGTATACTTCTTGAAAACTAAGTAGAAAAAAAAACTCCTAGCTTCAAATCGTTACTCTTCACGTCACTTCATATTTGTGGCCAGTGGTCATATCGCGTGGGATAATCAGGGGCTGTAAACTTGTCACTTGCGGTCTTCGACCTCGGTGTAATTGACTAACAACGTTACACTGTGTCCAATTTGACCAATCAGCGGGAATGCCTGAAGAACTGGTACTCCACAGAATTAGACAAATAAACAATTATTTGTATTTGGTTTGAAGGGATCTTTCCGTATGTATTAAATAATCTTAATAGCTTTATGCACTTCTATTCCACATTGAGTTTAACTTTGTCGAATTTCACGTTCATCCGTTCGCACAACAAAAGGAATTTTATATAATATATACATGAATATAACTTATACTTGATTTAAATAGTCATTGGATTATCGATCACAAGATGACGAATTTAACGATATTCTTTAATATAAAGTGCAATTTTATTTTCTAGTAAATAAAAATGTATTAATATATATATATTTATTATATATTGTTCTAAAAAAAATTATGCGTTCCATAAAAGAGACATATCTGACCCGAAGGTCCCCAGAATGGTTGCAGCATTTCCATGCTGCACAGCAAGCGAGATCCTCTACATCAGAAAAGCCCCGGAGCGGAAGTCCAATCCCCGGTCCACCAAACGCCTTCCTAATTCTTCGATAAAGCAGTTTCCTTCTTTATTCCATACACCAGATGCTTCAATAGTAGCTGGCACGGAAGAATAATTAGCTTTGCTAATAAACTGTATTTATTAAATTTGCTGTATTCGTAAATAAAAATATGTATTTTTTATTTATTAAAGGTTCACAGACTATTGTTTCTTTATTATGAAGTAACTATTATTCTTATAAAATTTTGCAAAAGAAAAGATATGTAAAAATGTTCATGACATTACAAAAATATATAAATATGAAAAAATTATAATTTAATTTACTGTTAAAATTAAATTGGCTTTATATATCTTATGTGAAAAGGTATGTGTGTGTGTATGTACTTGTCCTGCAGTATGATTATAAATATTATATTAAAACTATAATAACGCGTCTTCATTAAAGATCTGTATTAAATATTATGTTATAATACTTTATGTTCTTCTGTTCATCTTATCCAATGGACTTTACTTATGCTAAATTTAACCTCGTTTAATGCAAGAAAATAGATCAAAGAAGCACAATATTTCCTGACTTGCACCACACAACACTGTTTGTCGATGAAAGCTGAGAATAAATTTAAACATCGCATCAAGTACCACTCGGCAAACGAAATAATCCAAATAGAGATTCGCAAAAGATATTTTTGTCATCGCGGTACCGATGTGTATTTGTCAAAATAAAAACACTTTTATTTATTTTAAGCCCTTATTGACTAGTCGATAAAACGTATCTTTACGAATTGTATACAAATAAAGAAGAGTAGAGACCTTAAAATGCGACTTAGGCACCGGAAGCAACAGATGGCGCTATATCCAAATATTTGCGAAGTTACGCTCTTCGATTGCCTCCGTGCCTATCCAGCGCGGCAATTATAAGCAAAATTTAGTCTTTCTTGGGCAGGCTTGGCAACAGTGGGCATTCTACGTCTTCTATAATGATGATGATGATAAATATAGAAAAAGATACAGGAGAGTGATGTAATGTAAAGTTAGAAATAGAATTACAAAAGTGCTTTATCAGGCAAACGTTTAATGAAGCAATTATCCGAAATTGAATTGAAACGATATAGGTTGACTGAATTGAAGTTATTATTAGACACGGTCTGATGCGGGTTCCCGCGCTCGTACATGGAGAGAATAATGAATGTGGAAGAAGCAAGTGTGAGAAAATCTCGACTCACACAGATGGGTAAGGTGTCTGTTTGAATGCACAAGCATACATTTTTTATTTGGGGAAACCAGAAATGTCATAAAAATCTCTGGGCGTCTGGTACACCAGCAGAGTAGAATAGGCGTCTTAAGAGGTGAATCTGACAGATTGTATACTCATCCTAACTGGGGTAGTTCACTAAGTAATTGGCGAAGATGGACAAAAGCATCCTCGTCGTAAAGCTTTCAGTTCTACAGTATTGCTACCACGCCTGCTCAACGTGGATATACATACAAAAGACCTTCAATGCAAACAATTAAGCAGGTCTATGTTTAGCAGTGGTTTCCCAACGGCTGATATGATGATGATAACTTTTACTACAGGTAGATCTTATATAAAATTCATCTGCATTCGTACCTTACTCTCATCTATTTTTACCGCAAAACAGTAGTGTTTGCATTGCTGTGTTTTGATTTAAAAGGTGAAAGAGGCAGTGCAAATTACTGGATAATATGACATATCTTCAAGTCCCAAGGTTGACAATTCAATAATGATATCCTTGTCGATAGGCTGCGATGACGCTTACTATAACGACGACCGTATAATTACCGAATTAGTCGTACAAAAATGTGCTCATAAAATACTTAATTAAATGTGTAGAAAAAAGGCCAGTTATTAATCATAATTATGATCTAATTTGATAGATAGTAACCACGTTTCTCACCTCGATCGGTAAGTAATAAAAGGGTGCGATGAGTTGTTCGCGAGAATTTATCGTGTCGCCGGCAATGTCTGGCGTAATTAATATTAATTTGTTCGCCGGTTGCGGGTGCAGAACATCGGATGGGAAATTAGACGCTCGTAATAAATGGAGACAGGTGACGTTTGCCTTATATTGTCTTGGTTATAAATGTTATACTGCTACCTTATATAGACTCCGGCTTGTTGGAAGTGTAAGTAGTTATAATATATAAAAACTATGTTATGAAATCTGTATGGAACACAAATAGAGTAAATGAAATATAACTGAATAAAATGAAAAAATGTAACTCATTAAGTACCTTTAGATCCGATCTAACCATTAAAGAATAATTACTGGGAGCGACTTCATGCAATGCACAAGCAGTTCTATAAATAAATGTACTTTTGAAAGCTAAACCTTTAATGGTTCTAGATGCTTTAACAGATAAGTGAAATTATTTCTATTATTAAATCACATTCAGTTATTTATTGATGGCTTAAAGAGAGTTAACTTTAGATGTACAATTTCAATGCAGATGGTAGTGATCCTATCTTATGCGCCAATAGTCGTGGGTTCGCTTCCCTGCCAGAGCAAATATTTATATGCTAATATTTGAGTTTGCTCTGTTTCTGGTTATTAAATATGTGTATTAAAGTAGTATATTTGTGATTCTTCTTTTATCTAGCGTCCGTAACACAAGTGCTTTAAGCGACTTACCACGGAGTCAGGTCAATGTATGAGATGTTGTGGGAAATTATTATTATTTAAAATATTAAAAAAGAAAAATTATTTAACAAAACATATACTTGAATGCTGATATTTTATAATGAACATAAGGGTTTGTCTTGAGTAAAATATTTAATTAACTTATCCTTACTAATATTATCAATGTAAAAATGTGTGCGCATGTCTGGATATACGCTTTATGCTTGTTACTCATTTCCCCTCGAGCAGCTGAACAGATCTAAGTGAAAATTTGAGACTATCTAAAATCTGGACTTACACATAGACTTTTTATCCCGAAAAAATATTTCCTAAAATAGATCTAAAATTATAGTAAAAACTAGAGTTCTATGAGAGGCCTCTCATCTATGAGAGGCCCCGCCCTCTTTTTCGGTGGCGCTGGAATTGACGTCTGAGTAGTCCAGCTCTAGGTTCGTCCGAAAAAACAAAAAATAAATAATAATAAGCGTTGGCTGGGTTTAGTCGAGGTCTTGTAAGACTAGATAATTCGAGCAACACTTCTCGCCAAACCCTCAGATATATTAAATACATTTTTTACTTACATTGCAGTTCGCTTACTTTTATTTAGCGATTACTTACGATGTCACGTGTACATTAATAAATGATCTTTTAAGTTATTTATGAATAATACTGGCAGAGTAGAATAGTACCTTCCACTGCACCAGGTGTATGAGGCGATACTACTGCCCATCCTGCCCTGTTCATTTGAGCTGTACATTTCTGGATAGAAATACCGCCATCTGTCGGTTCTGGTACCGTGGCAATACGGTAACATACATCCCCATCCATCCAATATATGAAAGCCGAGTCAAAAAGCGAGCCTTCGCCAAAACTTTGTCACTCAAGTGCAGGTGTGAAAAAGGATACATTCAGAATTTGATTAAACTTTAATTCCTCTGGGCCGCGCCTTTAACTTGTCAAGAGTCAGTTTCTAATGTATTAGTTTTGAGTTCTTTTATTGCTGGCATCTTTTAGGGTCCGCCGACTGGGTCAACTGAATAAATAAAGACGCGGACGAGATTTACTGTATTTTGTATACAACTGGAGCTCGGTAGACTTCGTTCTTGCTCGTCTTAGAGAGTCCGCTTACTTTTTTAATCGAATTCTGTTCAGAAATTGTACAGTAGTAGTTATTTTGAATTTCTTATCTGTTTTATATATAAAAATATCAGGTTTTAATCCGGGCTATACTTTTAAAACCACAGACTTAATTTTAAATTGCTTACTATGTACTCGATTTGATCCAACTTGAGTTATAGTATAGATAATATCTCAAGTTACAGTCGCAATATTTTGTTTTCTGGTAAATATATAAGTATTATAAATAAATGAATTCCCACAACATGTCATACTTTGACCTGATTCCGTGATAAGTCACTTGAAACACTTGTGTTACGGACATAAATATAATTTTATAAATATTTGTAGTGGGTGTGACCAATGGTGGCAATCACAGAGTGCAGCTTTCGAGACGGTTATGCTACTGCCGATCCCGCTCTATGAATTAGAGCTACTCTCTTTCGGATGGATATACCGCGGTTGGGAGGTATTATATGCTCTGCCGGTACCTTGCAGCTAAAAAATATAAAAAAATTGCTGATATTTTACTACAAACAAATAATTTAATTTTATTTATTTGTAAAGCATACAAACTTACTCAATTCGTAATCGTCACACTTGCCATTGGATGTCCACTGCTGGACATAAGTCTCTCCAAGAAATGAGGTTTTTTGCCCATAATTGCCATACTGGGCAAGCGTGTTAGCAATATCAGAGCACAGCTATCACGATGGGGATGCTGCTGCCCATCCCCGCCCTGTGAATTTGACCTCGATGCACTGCTTCGGATGGATATACCGCCATCTGTCAGTTCTGGTACCTTAGTCACCTCTTACGACTCCTGGTGCAGTGGGAGGTACTATTCTATTCTGCTGGTACCTCACGGCACTGCCGGAACCTCACGGTACTCAATAAAAAAATGTATACTTAGAATTACTTCCTATTTATACACACGAACAGAGTCAAAGTCGAATACTTGTTTTGGTATACTGTAGTTTTTTTCTTATTAAAAATCAATTTGTCCCCGCGGCCGACAATAACACGTATGTTTATATAATTACATCGGCGACGTCGTGCAAATTGGCACAGCGATTATGCTGCCATCTGGTAACATGTTCCACTAGAGTAAACAGCATACATTTCCAAGTTTTCAATCACTGGAGATTTGGTTCTTTTCACCTGTACAATAATTGATTTGGTATTTTGATATACTTTAAGAGAAGATACAAAACTTTTTGGTATTACAAAGCTGTAATGAAATTAGTATATAATTAAATTAAGGAAATATATGGAAAATGCCGCGAAGTATCGGCAAAGTAGAATAGGACCTCCCCCTGTTCCATGTGTCTAAAGAGGCGACTGAGGTATCAGAACCGATTGATGGCGGTATATCCGAATCAAGAATGTAGTTTAAATGCATAGGATGGGGATAGGCAGCAGCATTCTCACCTCGAAAAATGCGCTCTGCAATTGCTAACATGCTTGCCCAGCGAGGTAATTATGAGCGAACTTCCCCTTTTATTGGGGAGGCTTATGTTCAACAGTGGAGTTCCAATGGCCTTTATGATGATGATAGAAAATTACAGTAAATTTCTTGATAATTTTAATCATAGGTCCAATGCTAGAGATCGGCCTGCCCAAAAAAACTGCTAACCCATATCTTTTTAACCCACACAATATATATAGTATGTTAAAAACTCTGCTTGCTCTACCTGAATAAAAGATTTATTAATAAATAATGATATGGCCAATAGAAAAATTTTAGAAACAAATACCTAATGTATTATACGGACATTCCCGTTGCGAAGCTACGAGTTTGGTGATTGCAACCACGCTTGCCCAGCGCGGCAATTATGGTCAAACACGGCTTTTCTGGGTTAGTCTTTTTTCAGCGTTGGACGTTTCATGGCTACTATGCTGATGATGATAAAATCTATGGAATCAGAAACGTCACCTAACATGAATTAATTAATGATTCCTACCTTATTTCAGTTACTATCAAGTAACCGACAACTTGGAACTTATTTGACTTAGCCGGACCTGGCAAAGAAGGAGGTACACTGCTAGTGCCTCACGGTACGTATGATAGGGGATCGTGCTATGTGTTATATACAAAAGTACATATGCGTGAATTAGATGATACAACGTATTTATACACTTTTCAGTAAGAGCGAAGAACTTGTTCCAAATTACTTCCAGAAACAGTATTTTTACTAAACAATGACGTTTAGCCTGTAACACATTGAAGATCCTATTAAAATATAAGCAATTATACTACAATAATACTGCTTCCATTCTATGAGCCTATTGATACAATCTAAAGCACTAAACCACTACAGAGATTAATTAGTATCTGTTGTATACTACAAAGGTTCAAGTTTCAATCTGACGCCAACCAAGCCATCAAGGTAATGGCGCTGTGTTTCCGAAAACGACCGCAATCAGAGGGTCCATTGGGGCCCTTTCATTTGTCACCGAGATTAATGTACCTTCGTCTGAATGACATTTATATCTCGGACACAGCATCTTCCAGTCACGCGGCTCAATACATTTAGTGATTAAATGGGAGAAAGTTAGTCTATATTTATATTATGCGCACTATTCGTTTTTGTTTTGAGGAGTATATCTGTACATTATACCAGCCATTGGTAGCCCATTACAAGCCCACTGCTGGACATAAGCCTCTCCCATAATTGGTAAGCGTGTTGGTAATCGCAGAGCCCAGCTATCGCGACGGGGATGCTGCTGCCCATCCCGGCCCTGTGCATTTGAGCTGCACTGTTTCGGATGGATATACCGCCATCTGTCGGTTCTGGTACCACAGTTATCTCTTACCATACCTCCATACCTATCCCCAATAAAAAGGGAAGTTCGCTCATAATTACCTCGCTGGGCAAGCATGTTAGCATGTTTCTTTCACCAAATAGTAATGTTTCGATTTGAAGGGTGAAAGAGACTGTGAATTTACTGGGTAATGCGACATATCTTTAAATCACGTGATTGGCAATACTGACATCTTTGCTGTTGTTGTCATGGTCTAATTAAAAAAAACTGGCTCAACATTACGGGCACACGAATTTTCTTTATTATCTGTTTTTGGAGAAGTTTCCGTAAAGCCTTCCGCAAATACTGAGTAAAATAAAATATGATTGGGTTCATAAAATTAATATATCATTAAATTATACCGCGAAATTCAAGAAGGATTTTTCGTAATCAGTTCCAATGTGCTGATTGCGAATAACCAATTAAAATTTAGAACTGCTTTCATATTTTATATTTAAGTGCCCATCATCTGGTCGTTATTGAAAATTAAAAAGGTGAATGGTGTGAAAGAATTTCCGTTAAACGCAGTTAAATGATTGTATTAATGATTTAGAGGAAACAATAAACGAGGAGATTAAAGAAGTTAATATCGATATATAATATGCTAGTTGACATTTTAAAAATAATTTGAAGCAACGTTATTGCATATTCCCTAATTTGCTCTGTAGTCTGTAGATATAGATTGGGAGTTCACAGCTAGGCTACCCCTAAAAATTTTGCCCATAATTTCCGCGCTGGGCAAGCCTGTTGGCAATCGCAGAGCGCAGCTTTCATGACGGTGATGCTGCTGCCTAACCCCACTCTGTACAGTTGAGCTATACTATTCCAGATGAATATAACGCCATCAGTCGGTTCTGGTACCTCAGTCACCTCTTAAGACACTCTGCCGGTACCTCACGGCTAAATAACATTATTGATCAGAAAATTTTAAGAGAACTCCTCTTCTATATATTTATACAGATTTATCTGGAACTATACTGTCTGTTTCACAGGAGAGGTGTTGAAAAGACTTTCAGTGCTCTGAGATGTGACCAATACGTATTGTCCGCAAGTAATAAAGACAAATGCCTTGTGATAGGACAAGCGTGGAAGCTCGATTAGTCTGGAGAGCCAATTCTCTGATTAATGTTACAATTAACAATTGATTGCCGCTAGAGCTCTTCTGTCGCGTTATTGACGGTCTGGTGATATAACGGTCGATTAAACGACAATATAACTTGGAATACAGATTTTTTTTCACTAAGATGAACCTGTTTACATATACGTTTATCTAGGTGGTGAGAAAAAGATATGAATACGCCATTGCGATGTTGGGACGAACAAGTGTGTTTTTCTGCTTACTTCAAAAATTATATGATTTCTATTGTCATATATAATCGTGATATATCGGCGGAGTAGAATTTTAGTTTTCTCTTTACCGTAGTCATAAGAAATGCATACATACATCACGCCTGTTTCGGGGTAGAAGGATACAATATACTGGAGGACTTATTACAATATTAGCATACTTTTCTCGCCTCTCTATTGTTTTCACAACATTATATTTGACACCACAATTATCTCTTATTACCCTGTTCTTTAATCTATATCTTAAACACATACCATACATACATAAGAGGCGATTGAATTACCTCAAGCGACAGGTGGTAGTATATCTATCCGAAACAGCATAACTCAAATACAACAGAGTAGGGATGGGCAGTAGCATCCCTGTCGCAAGGCAAAAGTGGCCAAAAAACCGATTGGAAACTTTTAACCATCTCTACACTTTCTTCATCCACGATAAAATTGTCTCCGATTGAAGTTGGTATTAAAACTGTTTAATTAAATGTTAATTTGCTTATTTACATTCTATTTTGTATTTATTTACACTTATAGTTCTCAAACGATGGGCGGGATAGGTGACCCATGTCAAACTATTTGACATTTCCCGGAGAGTAAGTGAATAATAAAGGGATAAAGTGCCTTCTCAAGTTACATAACAGGAGTAAGTTTTATCCCTGGGGAAATAAACGCGTGCCCTTACTTTGATGTTGTTCGGAAAAGTTTTTTATTCGAATGCATCTTTCAATAAACTAAAACAGATAAACTTCGTATATAAAACTGTTTATGGACATAAAACAAAATTGTTTATCAGATTTTTGGGCAGTGGTCCAAACGGTCTGCTTATCATATAGTTGGACCATTATACCAGGTGTCCTAATTGGCAATTAAGGAATCAGAGCTGATAGATATGAGTACCTGAATCCGCATGAGCTCAACATCAAGGAGGTAATGAGCAACAGCATTCGCATTGCTCTACGTTATGCTTTTGCAAAAATTTCTTAACGTGATTATAAAATAGTTTAAACAAAGACTATTACTGATCTTATTTGAAATTGATTGACGATGGACTTGTCTTGTTTGTGGTGCTTACATATAACAAACCTTACGGTATTCACGAGGGAACTGCCGTATCTTGCGATGCTTTCGTGGACCAATACCTATGCATACACATCCAAACAACAATGTCAATCTTTATTCAAGACACGGAATAAACCGAGTCCGTCTCTTATTGAGGAAGTATTGCAGCTTCAAGGCACGTTCACATCTTGAAGCACTTACGTAAACCTTCACAAAGCTTCTTAAAGCTTGGGTTTACAGACATGTAGGTTAGCAGCTCATGGCATTTTCAGTGAGTGCTGGCTCCGGAGGTATTTAATAGTGGGGTAAACTAACCTCAACAAATAGCTGAAGGCACCTGGGTCTTCTAGACTATAGAAGACATTGCGCACGAGGTGAGGCACTAGCTAGACTGGCAGGTACAATCTTATGAAAACATGTAGCCGCCGACTTTAACATAGAGACACTGCAAGAAACAACTCCAGCGGGATCTGCTTCCCGTAGGCTAGTCTTTGAACCTGTAGTATACAATAGTCCTGACAGAACCCGCTGTTTATCTGTAAATCTTATCGACTCGGGTCCTGTAGATAGGAACATCTATATGGTCAAGGAAAAATTAACATAATTCCCTCACAATTTGTTCAAATAGTGTCGTGCAAACAATTTGACACTGAAAAGAAAAGCATTCATCAAGCCGAATAGCGGCCGTGAAATTTCCATTTCATTAGCGCTCGAGTTTCTTTTGAGGACACTCAATAAGGAGGCTGCGTTGAATCGGAAAAGTTTGCGAACTCTAGGGCTGTCCCCTATAATGAATTGCCTGTGTGAGGACCAAAGGGCTGCTGTCCCATTTAAGTTCTCTTAACATTAAAAAAGGTACTTTAGCGCCGTATTTTACTGAGTTTCTAGTCGGGGCCACGCCAGAGCTGTTAACTAACTTTCTACCGGCGAGTTTGTTTGCGGAGATTTTTCTTTATATTATGCCTTGGATTAAAAGCTTTGTTCTACCATAGGCTCTTAAACCTACTAAGTTTTATCAAAATGGAGAAGCAAACTGTAGAATAGCCGTATAGTTTATATTGTCTGTATTAACTAAATTTAAATAAACTGTCAAATGTATTTAGTACTTCAATCAAAGATGACAACGTAATTGCAATCATATTCTTGACCTGAAGATTGACCTGATTCCTTGATAAGTTGCTTAAAGCACTTGTTATACGGACTTCAGACAACAGAAGAATTAGAACTATTCTTCTTAAATATATATATTTAACACCCTGACCATAAACAAACCAAGATTTCATTGTATACATATATGTCCTGGGCCCCATGTCCTTTGGCGCACAAGACACGATCACTAACATGTTTGGGACTGTTGAAAATATATAATAATAGATAAAGAAAGAATTTGTTTTATTAAATTTAATTAATAATTAATAAATATATTAAATTTGAGACAGAAGATT
Source organism: Heortia vitessoides (assembly GCA_020976665.1). Classification (NCBI taxonomy): domain Eukaryota; kingdom Metazoa; phylum Arthropoda; class Insecta; order Lepidoptera; family Crambidae; genus Heortia; species Heortia vitessoides. The sequence continues at coordinate 16,722,441 of JACJUM010003129.1, forward strand.
TAAAATAGGCATTAATTATATTTAAAAATGTACAAGAGGTAATTCGTGGCTTGGGGCGTAAGCTTTGTCGAAATATACGTATATGTACATTTAAGAACTGTGGACTTTCTGAACTACTGCATTAGAGATTATGTAAGACTTTTCTTCTATCGATTTTTTTCTCCTTTGTTGGCAACCCTAGCCTTGCCGCAATATGGCAGCCATTGTCGGCAACTCACAAAGCTTTATTCATGCCGGAGTTGAAAGCGTTTAAGTTACCAAGAAAATTGCCAAGTACTAAAACTTGGTTAAACACAGTCAAGTTAAGATATGCACGAATGCCAATTTGGCCTATCGCAAACAGGAAACAGCTATTTATTGTAAAAGCAAAGAGGTAAAATTCGAAGCTTTCTTTGTTGTCATTGTATTCAATATTTTAGGTATTTTCTATTTGTGAATTCGCTTGAAAGTTCGTAAGTTTAGCTAAGGACTTTTAGAACCTTTATTTGCTAGCAATGGGATTTTTCGGAATAAAATCAAGAAATATAAATGAAGTGTGACTTTGATAAGTGTTTACGCAACTGGTAAAACTGTTATTGAAGAATGATTTGATTCTGAAGCCACCGAATTAATTTCAGGTGTAGATAACACCAAACTGTGTTTCCAAATTCTGTTACATCGACAGTTTTCCTTTCAAAATAAAACCATATGAATACGTCACAAAATCACTAATCAGTTTTAATAGACACATTAAAAACGACAAACAAACTCGTTCGTTAAAATTGCACATATACATGACCTCATACAAAAGGTCGTCTTTATTGGTATCTCACTATCACCTAGTTCTACCGCCAAATAGCAATATTCGCTGTTTTCAGGTCTGAAGGGTGAAAGGCAGTGAATTTGTATATGTGATATCCTTGTAAGATTGCGAGCGTCTATAGGCTGCAGTGGCGCTGACTACCACACGGACTATATGCTTGTTTGTTGTCCTGGTCTAATAAAAAGCAGCATCAACATCGATTAATGCCGATAATGGGCAGCTGCTCTTGAAGGCTGTAACTAATATGGCGGGAACACATAAGATTAACGATGGCCAAACCAAATGGACATGTCCATTTGTAAGCAAACAAGTTTTTAACCTATTCCTTTATATATCACCTTGAGTTTAAGAACCCTCGTGTTGGTTAGGGTTCCTTCTGTTGAACCACAGGGACTTAAGTTTTTTATTAGTTAAAAATTATTTCATGCCGTTGGTCTATTGAAACGTGTGTGGGGAATGAATAGGGAAATTACTTTATCGGAGAGTTGGAAAGACGAGCAGTGGTCCATTTATATTCCTTTTAATACTTATTGATTTATTGCTTGTCTTTGGTTTGGTATTGTTATATTTTAAATAAAACAATAGATTAACCAGTTCGTCTCTTTTGTTTTACCTTATTACATCATCATACCCGCCATCCACTGCTGGACATAGGTTTCCCTAGAACAAGGAGAATTTTTGCCTATAATTGCAGCGTTAGGCAATCATCATACCATTACCATTGTTTTTGATAGATATATCGCTGTTTGTCGGTTCTGGTACCTTCGTCGCCTTTAGGACACCTGTTACAGGGAGAGGTGCTATTCTACCCTGGCGGTACCATAAGGCATGCGTGTTGGCAATTGCAGAGCGCAGTTTTCGCGACGAAGGTTTCGTAGTTGCATCTTACGACATATAGTTAGGGATTGGTACTATTCTAATCTGCCGGTACTTCACGTTACTTCACTTCAGTTAATATGCCATATGCCTTAGTATACACAAAGGAATTATTTACAAAGTAAATAAATCCAAAAATCATGACAACTGCCAGCATCTTATATAGGATAAATACTAAGAAATTCGCATTACTAATCTCAAAGAAAATAATTAACAACTAGAAATTATCGTCACGAAGAGACAATTTAAATTATCCAGAAATCCAAACTGGTAATATATATTAGAATAGAACTGTCTCCCGCAAGACACTAGCTAGAGAGTTAGACGACACCTTGTATTATTGCGCGTGACACTCTGACACTTAACAAATGTAACGAACAGAAATTTAAATCTAACAAACGCTCCGAGTGTATACACGTTAGAATCTAGGATTTGATTTATGTATCTGACATTATATTTATGTGTACTGAAAGTTTATTATTGTTTTTAATGAGACATCAATAATAAATTACTATTATAATATTTCTCATGCTTTTTAAATATTTATAATTACTAGCTATCCCGGAAATCATTGTTCTGCCAATTAAATTATATAAAATTACTAAAATTACTATGAAAAAATTGGAGTTGGTGATGGAAGGGTGAAGATTTAGGGTTGAATGTATTATTTAATGCCCCTTATCACTTGTAAGTTTAAAAAATAGATAGTAGCCGATTCTCAGACTTCATAAGAATCGGTCGTTTCGGGGTAGGATCGGAACGAACGAAGAAGATAATAATAATAAATATTATTATTTTAGGCAATAAAAAACCATATGCAGTAATGAATATTTCCTACCAGGGTTAACAGGCTAGTTGTTTCCATTTACTTTGATCGTGGTGAATCATATTGTTTTCAATTCATTATTCTTCTTTAAACATTGGAAGGAGGCATTAACGGATCGTTTCTACAAATATTTTCAATTTGGTCGTTCTGTCTTTCGATGTCTATTTTTAAGCACAAAGTTTTTTTATTAATCTGAAGTATTGATGCCTGTTATATATATTATTTTCTATAAACATGGCTTCTATATCATCATCATCATCATACCAGTCATTGAAAGTCCACTGCTGGACTCCCGAAGAAACGGGGAATGTTGCCCATAATTGCTGCGCTGGGCAAGCGTGCTAGCAATCGTAGAGCGCAGCTTTCACGAAGATACTGCTGCCCATCCTTGCCCTATACATTTGAGCGGCAATGTTTAGGATGGATAAACCGTCATCTGTCGGTTCTGGTACCTTAGTCGCCTCTTACGACACTCGGTACAGGCGTAGGTACTATTCAACTCTGCCGGTACCTCACGGTAAATCACGGAATAAGGTTAATGTATAAGAAGTTGTGAGGGAGAACAATTTAATTCCTTTATTACATTTCTGTTTTTGTTTTATACAATCAATTACATACAATCTAGTTCTTTTTTACAAAAAAAAATATGTCACTCAAAAGAACCAGATGTTGTCTATATTTCGCTGTCAGGATTTTTATCTGTAGCCGTATATATAATTTTGATTATCAATATTTTAGCTTACTAGTATCATTTATAAGTTTAAGGGTAAAAAATCATCGAGATGTTTTTAAACACTAAATAACACTTCTATGGTTGCCAAGAATAGCCAAAACACGCTAATGAATGCGCAATAGGAAACAGGAAAATAAATATGACAAAAAAATTCAAGACTATTTGCCAGTGGACAGCACATAGAAAACTGATCCGCGCAGATTATACTAAAACCCAACGTCAGAGACAAGACGTCGGGATGTCGCGTTTAAACTGAGATTACCAACACAATTGGGTGTATCTTGAAGGCTCTACGTCAGACGTCATGAAGGCACTCGGTTAGGTCGATCTGTGGATATTGTTCGCGACAGTGAGACACTTCTCTTTACTTAATACAATGGAGTAGTTGGAACGTTAAGTTTTTCTTTATGTTCATTGTTTTGTTTGAGTTTTAGGACTTATTTTTAAACCTGAATTGATTTACTTTTTGCCACGTACCACGTCTTAGTGACGTAGACCTCATACAGAGGTGGTACGTGAGAAGAGAGAGTGCAGCTTTTTCGACGGGGATGTTACTGCCCATCCCCGCCCTGTGCATTTGAGCTACGCTGTTACGGATGGATCTATCGCCATCTGTCAGTTCTGGTACCTTAGTCACCTCTTATGACACCTGGTACAGAGAGAGGTACTACTCCACCGGTACAACACATAAATGAATTATATATAAAATGTATAGCAATTAAAGCAAATACTTTTTACAAGGGTAACATCATCTGAAACATAATAACTTACCTTCATCATAATAGTCGTAGAATGCAAAACATAGGCCACCCTAAGAAAGGGGGATATTTTACTATCCAGCACCGCAATGGTGCTGGGCAGGCATTTTGGCAATCGCAGTTTCGAATGTATATATACCACATCTGTCGGTCCCGGTAGCTTAGTCGCCTCTTGCTGCACCTAATCCTGGGGAGGTACTATTCTAATCTACCTTATACCCCATGTCATATCTTATGACATATATGACTGTGTGACTATGTGTCTGTTTTCGTTACTGAACCAGTAAAGTCATGTTTTTTCACCAATTCTCAAATCCCTAACATGAAAATTTTAAATCAAATATTCCATTTCTTTTTTCAACAAGTTTATTACAACATTCTATAAAAACTCCGTGTTTAATGTTGCATTTATGAAACTGAGAGAGATAAAAAGACACGATTTAACATCTTAATTTATCACCTTGACGGGCCCGATGGCGCAGATGGTAGTGATCCTGTCTTGTGCACCAGGGGTCGTGGGTTCGATTCCCACCCAGAGCAAATATTTATATGATGATATTTGTGTTTGCTCTGTGTATGGGTGTAAAATATATGTATTTAAGTAGTATATTTGTGATTCCTCTGTTGTCTGGCGTCCGTAACACAAGTGCTTTAAGCGACTTACCACGGAGTCAGGTCAATGTAGGAGATGTTGTGGGAATTTATTATTATTATTATCAGTGATATATGTTAACGCTGTCGTTTTGTAATAGGAATGTATAATTTCTTATTAATGTGATAAATATTTAAAATAACTAAAATAATTAAACGTTCAAACCGTCACTTTTATAAAATACAAGTGTTGTTTTTGTATGTTCATTTATAGGAGATAATTGCACCTGTTCCTTTGAATGCGACAAAAAATATCTGCAATTATCAGCCTTGTCTCATCAATTACTCAATAAAATTTCAGCGTAAAGTATAAATTATTAAATAACATTTTAGTTAAGAAGAAAATGAAAATTAATTAAAAGAATGTGTTATAAAAAACGGAGTGAAATTAAGACAGTATAATAATTGAATTTTAAAAAAATCAACCATATTTAGACGTTTTATTATTTGAACGTAATATGTATATTTCTTTATTACATTTTTCCTTTAAAACTATGTACAGAAATCTTTTTCTACTTATGAGTATTGCGGTACGTTTCTCTGGCAATGTATCTGATATCTTCTTTTTTTAACGCGCTTTTAGGTTGGGTTGTATCTCTGTCTGTTTATTTTTTTACTATGATTTGAATTATTCTTAAATTAAATTTTATTACAATTTTTTGTCGACCTAATTACTTATGATTGATTGTTCGACTTTCTACTGAAGTAATATAAACATATTAAAAACTATTTCTACTTTTTAGTTTGAGTAGCTTTGAAAGCGTGTTTTTTTAGTTATTGTTTAAATTTTAAAATATGTTCACAAGATGAATTTATATTTTTTTAAATAACAAGCGTGATAAAATTTACGATTTCACGTCAAAGTTATCAATTTATCCTATCCTTAAAATACATTATGTTATTTTTAACTAGTGCATGTAAAAATAAACAGTAGTAGCTCATTAGTCCAATTTCATAAAAAAAACTTGCAACTCTCACCAAAAAAGCAAAAACATAAAAGGTATTTACATTGAGGCATTAAATAACAATGAGAAAATATTTCTGCCACCGTCATTTTCAAATGGAGAAAGTCTGAATTTCGGGAATTAAACCTTTCACAATGAATGCTGAAACGAAAACAAAGTTTCGAAAATGGACTCCAAACTTTCTGTTAAAATAATACTAAAATGAAAACGGTTTTACCTTTTACATTATGACAGATTTTGAAATCTACCTTTTCAGTTGGGTCTTTTTTGTGGCCTTGTTGTTGGGTGGAAAGCTTGCAGAGTATTAAGTTTGTACCTATTTGCAAAGGAGACTGAGGTATCGGAATAGATTGCGGTATACAAATTTATAATGTCATCATATCAGCCGCATGACACCAACTTCTGGACAAACCCCTCTCTTAATACTCTCCAATAGAACTGGAGGGGCAGTGAGGAAGCGGTAAAGCTTTGGGGTATCGGTAAAGCAGAATAGTACCTACCTTTCTACCAGGTGTCGTAAGAACAGTAAAGATAGCGGTATATCCATCCGAAACATTATAGCTCAAATGCACCAGGCGGGAATGAACAAAATCTACCTAGTCGTGATCCTACGCTCTGCGACTGCCACCACGCTTGACCAGTGCGGCAATTATGGGCAACATTCCTCCTTCTTAGGGAGGTCCAGCGGTGGACGTTCTGCGGCTGTTATCAGGACCGGTTCCGGAACGTGATCTTGTAGTCAGAATGACTGTTGCATACATATAGGTTGGAGTACTGAAAAAAACATAAGCTAATTTTTTATTCTGAAAAAACTTAGTATTCTCGTAGGATTTACAATAAACAACAACTGGAGTACAACATAAAATCAATAGATAGTGTGATTTTAAAAACGCGATTTTATAAGTTAATCTAATCTAAATAAAAATTAAATACTTCAATCTGATTCTAACTTTTCTATCTCAAATAACTTCTATAATAAAGGTTGTGAGTTTGTTGTTACCAACTACGCTTTTTTGACTGACCCGATGGCGCAGATGGTAGATATCTTTATGCCAAGTGTCGCGGGTTCGATCCTCACTCATGGCAAATATTTATATGTTGATATTTGTTTTTGTTCTGTGTCTGGGTGTTGCACAGTGTGTTTAAGTATTACATTTGTCTGATGTCCGTAACACAAGTCCTTTAAGCACCTTACCACGGACCTGACGTCAATGTATGAGATGTTGTGAATTTACCTTACGTTAACTGTATCTTAAACCATCTTCGTAAATTTGTCAAGAAGAGATATTAGATTGTAGTACGAACTATAGAAAATTCACGCAGGAAGCTGCGGGTAAAAGATAGACATTCTCATAAACCAACACAAAAAGTAGTAATCATCTATTGCTGGTAGTACTAATATTATATAAAGACTATAGTAAATTAAATGTACATTATATAATGAAGTTTATATTTTAGTAAGGATTCTTATTCGCATTACCTATATTATATAATGACATTAAGGAATAATCTCAAGGAAAACTGCAGACGATATTTCGACTAATCGATTTTTTCGAACCAAAATAAGGAAGGCTTTTTCATCGAACCTAATATTACCACTTCAAAAAACGTGTTCACGACGTTCCCCATAAAAGAGTCAATAACAAAAACTATGCCAGTAGAATTTCTTTTGTTCGCAACACACTTCGCACCCATTCGGCACTCGTGGCCACGAGTTCAAGGACACCGCGTTAAAAATGGCGCAGTCACGTCGGGCTAACGCCTGTGTTGCCATCATCAAATTGAATAAAGTGACGTATCCTGTCCCTAATTCGGTGGTGATGCTTGTGGTATTTCGGAGATGAGTAATACGCGAATTAAAATAACTTACTACGAGCCAGTAGCGACTACTTAGTAGAACAGTTGTGAAATTACAACTTAATAATTTTCATTATCATCATCATCATTATATGCGCCATAGAAAGTCCACTGTTAGACATAGGCCTCCCCAGTATAGGGAGAATTTTGCCCATAATTGCCGCGCTGGGCAAGCGTGGTGACAATCGCAGAGCGCAACTTTCGCGACGGGGATGCTGCTTCCCATCCCCACCCAGTAGTATTTGAGTTGTACTGTTTCAGATGGTTATACCGCCATCTGTCTGTCCCAATACCTCAGTCGCCTTTTACGGCACCTGGTACAGAGGGAGGTACTATTCTAACCCGGTACCCCACGACGCTAATAATTTTAATAATAAGAAAAGTTTGCACGGATGTTTGTTACTAAACTGAAATTTCACACAGGATACACATATATTTCACATCGAAAGAATGTACTGATTAAAATAAAATACATTAGAACAACTTTAGGTAAATGACGAAGCCACTGATTTCCTCTCTTTGCCTATCGGTCCGAAGGCTGTGGTTATATTTTTTTAGCCAGTCTAATTCAGCTTGACATTAAAATTTCAAACTTTGACCCAAAAATTTTCATTCGTCATAGACGATGTTAAAACTAAGATTGAGAGAAGATTTTGAGGTGGTCGGGGCATATACAGCCAGGTGAATGATAGTGAAATAAGAAAAGTGAATGGTGAGGCTAAAATTAATAAAGCAGTTCTCAAAAGGTAATCCTTAAATAACATACGCTGCCCAAATTGTAGATATTAATAAATGCCAAGAAAAGAAATAAAATGTATGTGTTATTTTATATCAGTAGTCATTAGAAAATTGTATTAATTAGGAATGTAAGTGATAAAACTATCAATATAAAATCAAGGCATATCTGTCCTTACAAAAATAAATTAACAAAGAGATATCCAAACCAAACTGGATGATCCATTGTGACAACAAAAGACAAATCAATGCGACAGTTACCAATTCCAGACAAAAGAGGCTGGAATAAGAAACGATGAAAATTATTGAATCCGTTTAGAAAAGAATGAATAATCAAATGGATAATCAGAATGAATGAAACCTCGGAGAGTGCTTTGTTCTACCATCACTGCACAGCTTTTATTCTACGCTTCAAATTTGACGAGAAAAGATATTTACACAGACTTCGTTTTTCAGACTTTAATTAGTAATCGGTTTATTTTACCTCGTATAATACTGTGGTATTTTCTGTAAGCCATGCTAAAACGCGATCTGCTATAAATTTTCTATTCTTTCAGGAGTAAGATCAAAACTTATGCTGTAATTACAAATAGTATGAAGTTCTCTTTCTTTATCATGAAGTCATTTATTTCTCTCAGTATCCTTGATATAACCTATAGTTACAAATCCTAGACTATCGAAAAACCTAAAGGAAAAACTATAAGGTTTGGTCTTTATATCTTATAACAGTCGTAGAACGTCCACTGCGGGACGCCTCCCTCAGAAAGGGGGGTAATATGGGGGCCTAAAATATACAGACATAGTCGATATACCGCCATATACCGCCGCGTTTGTCGCCAGTTACGGCAGTGAAAGCGCTCACGGGAAGTAATGAAACACACTCTCTACAAAAGAATTAATATTAATTAATATAATTTTTATAATATTCACACAACATCTCATACATTGACATGGCTCCCTGGTAAGTCGCATAAAGCACTTGTGTTACAGACTTCAGACAACAGAGGAATCAAACCTATAATACTTAAATACATATATTTAACACCCAGTTAAAGGACGAACATGAATATTATTATATAAATATTTGTCTGTGGTGGGGATCGAACCACCGACCCCTGGCGCATAAGATAGGATATAGAAGATAACCTAGATACCGACTATAGCGTCGTCTACCGGGCTGTTTTGTAAATCTTTGAAACACAAAAAAAATCATTCCAATATGAATAGATTGTCCAAGATTTAAGGAGAAGTTCAGTGACATACACACGTACAGTAATATATATAAATATATATATATATATATATATATATATAAAGATAGATAATAATAAACTTTTACTGTAAGCTCGTCGCATATCCCAAATGTACACTTTTCTGCTTTTTTATTACCGGCATACAATTTTAATAGTCTCCTAGGTGATCTAGAACTCAACAATGTTGTTTATGAGGATTTCTCTATGTTTCAGGTATGGCCGGTGATTTAACTTCCTGCTAGTCAACATTATTTCGCTTGGGGTAACTACATAGTTGATATCTGCGGCTTCGACGTTCGGATTTTTTGCGCTGAAATGTTTTTTTACTTCGTAATATTAATATAAATCATGGTAAAATCTGTCCAGCCATTTTACAGAAAGATTATTATTAAACATATGAATAATTAAAAAAAAGAAATCCACAGAACATAACCTTATTTTCATAGATACTAGTCCTTTAAATAGTATAGTTTGATTAAAATGACAAACAAACGTGTCTGTAACTGTTTTAATGGTTTTTATTATTAGGTTAGTTGATTTTAAATGTTTTATATATGGAATCTTTTTATATGATCAATATTTAAAATATAATGGTAATTAGTAATTACCATTTAATTTAAGTCTGTCATTCTAATCATGCTATATTTAAAAGAGCATAGGAAGATATCTTTAATTTATCTAATATTATAAACTTAAAAGTTAACGAGTATAGATGTGTGATTACATGGTTCGATATATATATTACTTTTTATGTAATCAGTGTAATACATAGGCTATTATTTACATAGATTTGTCAAAAATAATTAATGTTTTTTGCGGCCCAAACGCCTGTCAAATTTCGTTAGCAATACTGCTCATCATCGTGTTGTCTCAAGCATTAACTTAGGGTACTTTTATCATTTATTTATTCGCATAGGAGCGGGAACTCCGATTGTAAAGTCGTAGAGCGTTATTAGTTAAACATATTTCTTAGGGTACCTACATTAGAAATTTCATAGTACTAGTGTTATTTTAAATACAGAAAAAAAGAATCTTCGTGCATATTCCTTATTACGTTTAAAAGGTAACAAATAACTACTAGCCATAGGAAGTCTACTGTTGGACATAGGCCTCCCTTAGGAGATTATTGCCCGTAATTGCCACATTGGGCAAGCGTGGTGGCAACTGCAGAACGCAACTTCGCATGTAGGTTGCGACTGCCCATCCTCACCCTGTAGCACTGTTACGGAGAGATATACTTGTGGATCCCAGTACCTTAGTCGCCTCTTACAGAGGTACAAAAGGAGGTACTATTCCTACCCTACAACTAATGCGCTCGACCTGTAAAAGTCTAGGTAAATAAACAAAATTTAGACCGAAACAGGTTTTATTTGAACAACAATAGCTTTGTACACAAATTAAAGCCTGTATTTGCGCTCCAAAGTCATATTGAAGGAGCCGTAAGCCAGTGAAGCCTGAATCTGAAGTAAGCAACAAGATCTCGTTATTCTGGCGAGCCCTCGAGTCCGAGCGCAGTCTTCGTTCTACAAGGCTCCTTAGTGTCTTCACAAGGGAAGTACGCATCTAGTTCGACGATTTTAAATATATATATTTTTCGAGCTCACCGCCCCCAACTTTCTTTGTCCGCGAGGCTTTTATCGCATCTCGATGGAGAAAACAGCCAGTTATTTTGTATTCGCCTACCATACGGCAAGTCGAATGCCACTATGGTAGTACAAAAAAGGCTTTCCTTTAGAGTTTACCGTGTCGAAACTAAAGTACTAAAAACTTAGTGTTCTGGGTTTTCACGGTAAGTATTACTCGTATATATGTACGTCCCAAATAAATGTATGTGTATATAATAAATTTACACAACACCTAATATCTGACTCCGACTTATATCGTATGAAGCACTCGTGTTACAATTCTCAGAGAACAGAGTAATCACAAATATAATACTCAAATACATATTTAACAGCCACACACAGAACGAACACATCATGCAAATCTCAAGATCGCCATATCATCAGAAATCGAATAAAATTGAAAATATTACCTTCCTTTTAATATTTAAGCAAAAAAAAAATTATAAATTATTAATTACAGTTTGATCCAACTTGAGAGCTAGGATAGTTTATATTTCAATTTATAATCGCAATATTTATTTTTTCATGATATATGTAGTTAAGACGGCAAGGTCTGTCGGGTCAGCTAGTTGAGTATACATTTGAAAAGGGATGGCGCAGATAGTAGTGATCCTGTCTCGTGAGCCAAAGGTCGTGAGTTTAATCCGCAACCCAAAAAAATATTTATGTGATGATGTTTATGTTTGTGTCTGTGTCTAGGTGTTCGATATTCAAGTGGTATATTTATGATTCCTCTGTTGTTTGATGTGTGTAACAGAAATTATTTAAGTGACTTAACACGGAAACAAGTCAATTTAAAAGATGTTGTGGTAGTTTCATTATAAAAAGAGTGAAAGAAACATAAAAAATAACATGTGCAGATATTTTCTTACAAAGTAAACTTGCAGACGTATACACTAATAACAATTTTAATAACAGTATATATTGCGTAATAGGAAATCAAACAGGCCAAGTGTACTTATGCGGTTCGGAGTATACCCGAAGGAGTCTTTTGAGTGTGCAAGTTGCTAGTTAAACTGTTCCTCCGACCGTATCCGCAGAGCCTTGAAGGCTCCTTGAGCGTCTGAACGAGGGAAGTTTGCCTCTAGTTTGCTATATGAAAGGAATTATACGCTCGTTGGTTCAATCCAATATGTAGAAGAGCATTAAAGTAATGATTGATTTTGAAATAGTTTAGTTTGTTGGTGTAAGACAGTGGTAGTTTTAGGTTGTAGCCGTGAGGTACCTGTACTAAGTGTCGTAAGAGGCGAATAAGGTGCCAGTACTGGCAGAAGGCGGTATATCCATCCAAAAAAGTGCAGCTCAAATCCACATGCTGGAATGAGCACCAGCATTCCCGTCGGGAAAAAGCTGCGCTCTGCGGTTGACCACACGCAGCGCGGCAATTATGGGCAAAAATCCCTATTCTTAGGCAGGCCTAAGTTCAGCAGTGGACTTCTATTGGCTTCAATGATGACGATGATGATGATGTATGTCTCTTCAGCTTTTTTGTTAACGTGTACATTTAATTTTATACATTTTACTCAACTTTCTTTCTGCTATTGCCATTTCTAAGCACACTCCTGTACTACAATAGAGTTCATAAATAAAGTTGACACAAAGCAAGCAACCTGCTTCAAAACGGGCAACTAACTGGAAAATAAGCCAAATATTAATCCCTAGTTAAATAGCTAGAGAAGGAATGACTTCTGAATGCTGTGACTGTATAAATGTCAAGTGAGGTATTGAGGTTGCGAACAAAGAGAATAGTTACCAGGTTAATAAAGAGTATGTAATTATATAGGAAAGGAAAGGTGTATAGAAATAAAAATTAACCTTATTTAGTATCAAGAACCGTTCAAATTCCTTTGTAACCACTCAATTCTTACGCTTATAAGAGACAAGTAATATATATGTAAATCATCTGTTGCCTGACGTTCGACGTCGTAACACAAGTGCTTTAAGCGACTTATCACGGAGTCAGGTCAATGTATGAGATGTTGTGGAAATAAATTAAAAATTAAAAAAATATTATTTAATTTTAACATTCTTGCGTACAAGGGGCGTCAACCTCAATAAGCAATGCAACTTGTCTTCTTTAAGATGTTCAATAAAATACTCGTTTTGCATACACGCTTTCACCAACCACTTAATATAATGATATTTGTAAACAAGTGTATAAGAAGAATACGAAGTAGAACCCGTAATTGGAAAGTAACTTTGACCAATAAAAAACATTGACCCTATGCTTCACAGAGTGCGTGTATACATATGCTAACATATTTATATATAAAAATTATGTGTCTCGTTGATTGTCCGGGATTAACTTCTAAAATAAAAAAGCGTTTTTAACATATTATTGCTGTGTACAGTTTGATAGAACTTGGGATAGTATATATCTCAATTTGTTGACGATTAATTTTTTTTCATTATAATATACATATTTATTATATTATACAAATATATAGTACAGTTAGTATTGTATAAGGAATGATACTTTGGTACGCAAGCTTCGAATGTGCATAGTGCTAATGTAAATTGTAAACTAAATAAGTACTTCGATTTTATTAGTGTTATACTTGCAACATAACTTAGTAGTAGTTCACTTTAAGCACTTGTGTTACGGACGCTAGACAACAAAAGAATCACAAATATAATACTTTAATACATATTTTTAATACCACAAATATTATCATATAAATATTTGTCCTCGGTGGGGATCGAACACACGACTCCTGGTCCCTAAGATATCACTGCGCGATCGCATCAGGAATGAGGAGATTCGTAACAGAACCAAAGCTACCGACATAATTTGGCAAGTTAGTAAGTTGAAGTGGCAGTGGGCAGGGCAATTGGTACTCAGAACCGATGGGCGATGGAGTTGCGAGGTTCTTGAGTGGAGACCATGTATCGGCAAACAGCGTAGGGCGTCTATCCGCAAGATGGACGGACGATCTGACTAAAACTGCAGGATCGCGCTGGACACAGGCCGCATGCAACCGGTTTATTAGAGATTACTTATGCCTATGTTCAGCAATGAATGTCTTATGGTTGATAATATGGTGATAATGTTGAATAATAATACTTTAATTCGAACCAATATTCCCCTAAAATTATAACCAAAATTTATAGACAGTCACTATATTTCAATATATAATTTAATTTTGTTTATGAGAAGAAAACATTGATTATGCAATACTGTTCTTGTAACATTCAGCTACTTTATTAGATAACTGCGACCCGAGCATGTATATTTTTGTATAACATTGATATCAATCCATAGTATAGCTGGTATGAACCAGCAATATTACCAGCGGTACCATCGCTAAATCAAATAAATGGTAAGAAAAACTGTCAACGTGTCCCTTTCTTTAGTTCTACGATCGTGAGCTACTGTATTATTTAGGGCAATAAAATAGCCCTGTAAAAGTTACAAGTTCTTGTTGCTGAAGGTCTCTCGATGTTTCTTGTTATACAGAATCATAACTCATATTATGACTCTTTAATAAATAAAGGTTCTATGAGGCAAGAAAAGAAAAAGGATACAGAACTTCATGATTTTATTTTATTTTCCTCTTTACTAGATTTTCACTAAAGGGGATATGGTGCTATATGCCGTAACAGAAGTTTTAAAAGATAATATTAATCCAAAGTATAGCTCTGGAATTGTAATTTTCATGTAAAAGACAAACAAAGTTTATTATTATCTATTATTATGTTATTATAGAACCATGTAACCGTAGGTTATGTAAGTCGATAAAATTTATTTTTGGGGAGAAAATTGTTTCAGAACGTTGGAGGCATGCGTTCTTTTATATGCAAACAAAAGTTCACACAACATCTCATAAATTAACCAGGTTCTGATAACTCGTAAAATCATTTGCAATACGAATATCAGGCAGAAATTACAAATATAATAATAATAATAAGTCTTAATTAATCAATAAAATACAGATTTTTTTATGTTGAAAAATATACATTATGTCCCCTCTTGAGTATAGGCCTCCTCCAGTGTCCTCAATTTGTTTCTATCGTCAGCTGTTTTCAACCAATCCTTTCTTGAAAATTTTAAAATGTCATCTAACCAGCGAGTTTATGGTCTACCTTTTTGTCTTTTCCCTTCAGGACCATTTCATTTTGTTACTCGCTTTGGTCATCTATCGTCAAAGGAGCGGGCGATATATCCTGCCCATTTCCACTTCCACAGACTCTGTGCGTGTTTCAGTGTGTCAATTAAATTGGTTTTCTGTCTAATGCTTGAGCAGTTCTGTTTATCTACGATCTAGATGCCATGGATGGATATACTGCCATCTGTCGGTTCTCGTACCTTTGTTCGCCTTTTACGATACCTGGTACAGGGGAAGCTACTATTCTACTCTGTCGGTACCGCGCGGTCTTATGCGTTTGTACTTATAAATATTAAACTGAGCGCAATAGTATAGAATATTCATGACTCTAAAGATGAAAATGAAAAAGATACTCATTGGCTTAAGTCTTTGGAATTAGCCACGATCTCACCAAATGGAACGCGAATAAGCGGATTTTTATAAAGCACAAGAAGTTAAATTATTCGTATATATCATTCAGACAACGAATTGAAAAGAAAAAGAAGTAAAGTTTATATAAATTTCCACGCAAGTCCGATTTGGATCACCTCGACACGCGTAGTCGGTCTACAAAGTAATTCGTCACGACAGAATACCGAAACTCGAAGGACTCCGCCTAAAATAGACGGCCCTGGCATTTGGAACGCGACTCATGCCCGTTTATGTTATTTTATTATATTGGAGTAATCAAATATTACAAAGGAACATGACTTTCGTTAATTGTGACCCTTTGACTTTATACTTTTAAATATTGTAGCTTTGGATCGAAAGGATGCAATCGATGTTTCGATCTGACCTAAAATATTTCTACATTCGCCGAGAAATTTTGGTTTCTACTGAATTATACTATACTTGCAAGTATAGTATAATTAAGTAGCGCCCCGCGGCTTCACCTGTGTTAAGTTGTAGAACTTTCATACTAACTTTGCCCCCCTCTTTTACTCCCTTAAGAAATGAATAAAAAAAAATTGGTCTTTTATGACCTTTACTAAAGAACCTTCATAAATTTGAGAAAAACCTTAACGAAAGAGGTTTGATACATTTTTAAGAACTTTTATGAATACTATTAAAATAACTGCAAAAACAACAAATTTTGAAACAATAACATTTTTTACACCAGGTCAACTAACAAACATATAGTCTAGGATAGTAAGCGTGATAAGTATATCACAAGAATACCATTATCGCGTTGCTAACCTTGTGACTTGAAGACATTACCCAGTAATTTCACTGTCTAACTTCCATTTTAAACCGGAAATCGATCACTGCTATTTGTCGGTAGAAATAGGTGAGAATGAACCAATGCAGACCACCATTGTCTACCTCTTAACTGTACGATTAATGTTTAATACTTTACCAAATATGTTATCAGACTTAACATCACTTACAACTTGAACATCAAAGTCGTCAGACGAAATTATTTGCGACACTTGTCTAATTGGACTATTATTAAGTTTGAAGTGGAGAAACGAGGATTCAGACCTCCTTGCCATAATGTAAATTAAATAAAAGCCTCTTACAGTTCGTTTGGCAAAATAAAATCAGTATAATGAAATCTTGTTGGCTTGTGTTAACTCGGAAAAATAATTAAAGTTGAAAGATCTAATTTCGGAGTACCGCTTTGATAATCTCATCATTTGTGGTTTATGCTACATTTTATTTTGTACAAAGCTATTAAAAATCTATTTTGTATGTACCTTATAGTGACTTGAATAATGTTTCGAAATTCAGTTATTTTATTTATTTTACAGTTATTTTATTTATATAGCATGTTGAAGTGGGTGAAGTCGTAAGGTTCTGGAATGGAGACCACGTACCGGCAAAGCGCAGCGTAGGATGTCCATCCACAAGGTGGACAGACGATCTGATTAAAACTGCAGAATTGCGGTGTTGCGTCCAGCCACACCTGGCCGCATACAAGTCCTATTGGAAACCACTAGGAGAGGCCTATGTCCAGCAGTGGACGTTTTGCGGCTGATATAATGATAAGTTTATTAATAATAGGTACTATAAATAAGAAAATACGTATATCTCTTTGTTCTTTTTCACAGCTTGAACGGTGAGTTCTATGGATCAGGATAAATGTGTATTTTATGAAACATTTGCGTTTGTTCGGTCTATAAGTGTGAAAATAATATTATTATATATAATATTAATATAATTATGTTTGGGATATTATATAAATTTAGTTGCATAGATTAAGCAGTTCAGTTCTCGACTTTTTTTAGATGTAACGAACCAAATGCTGGTAGACTCCGACGTTTGTCGCCGCTTCAGGCGCAGTCTATTTCCAGGGGAACTTCGCTTGACTATTTTGCGTTCTATCCCATACCTTAATTGCGAGCCATGTGTAATACTGTTAAACACAAACATATAGACAAACAATGAAAACATATTTATTCTATAAATGATCTCAAGTAAGAAGCGTTAATGCATCAGACCGAAGATATACCGTTAAGAATGTTTAACTGTAGTATGTGCTACAGTATTTTCGAAACAAAGCCGTTACAGCCAAAGCCGCTATCTGTTTCAAACTTGCCCATCAAACTTCCCCTGTCGCGTCACAGTTAGCTGAAACGCTGGCACAACTTTATTGAGGCTGCTAGACAGCAACTCGATGTTTTATGACTTGCTCCCTGTTTATAGCAAACGTTTCAAGTTTGTTATACATAACACAAGTTGTAAAAGGTCAGACGTAACAATTAAACTCTATGTACAGATAGCGTTTCTTATATGGTTCCCGGAAAAAGTCTATGTCGCTCCCTGACATCATAACTGCACAAAAAATCATGCTGATTACCATGGAAAAAAATTAAAAGCTAGATCTATCCCACGGGAACATGCTGTCAGAATAAAGAATAGCTTTTGCGGTACTCTAGACTATCAATGATGTATTTCTAATTTTCTAGGAAGTATGATAGACTTTTTTGATCACTTCATCTTTAAAGTTGTTGATTACTACACATCGAATAGTCAATTCATTCATCATTATCATCATAATACCAGCTATTGGAAGTCCACTGCTGGACATAAGCTTCTCAAAAAAAGAGGTTTTTTTGCCCATAATTGCCGCGCTGAGTAAGCATGTTGGCAATCGCAGAGCGCAGCTATCGCGACGGGAGATACTGCTACCCATCCCCGCTCTGTGTATTTCACGTTTCTCTCCATCACGTATCGTATACAAAATCCAATCTTTATTTTGTAAAGTTCCATAACCGTGTTAAAATTCTATTTAGGTCTAATTAATATTGAACATTAAAATACAGTTTTCAGAATTATCATGGCATTGTATCACCAATATAAATATTGACGTTATATTTGCAAGAAAAAATATTTCTAATACAAACCGTTCCTGTGAGACCAATCCGTTATTCAATAAAACAGCCTTCCAGAAAATCCTATAAATTCCCGGTGTATTTGTGGCAAAAAGCGGGAATCAAATAAATCCAATTGCGGCGGACAGTTGCGTTGTGCGTCTTTCAATGTCTGTTTACACAGAAATCTTTATTTGATTTGTAAATGTTATTTCTTGTTATGTTATTCTTATTTCTGTATTTTGATTGAATAATTGAAAGAAAGAGCTATCGTTTCTTTTATCAGTCTCGATCAATCAATTCTGCTTTTTATATTTATAAAAGAACCTCTATGAAGGTCGTCTGCATTGATATTTCTAGTGCTACTACAACGCTTGCACGTCGCGACAACTATGAGCAACATTTTTCCTTTGTTGAAGAGACCTATGTCCAACAGTGGACTTCCAATAGCTTCCATGATGATGATGATATTTAGATGCACATAATATAAAATGTATAACAAGACATTAAAAACAGTTTTTAACGAAAACGTAATTCTGGAGATATAACTAAAAATAACGACTCGCTTTGTAACAGACTAATATAATGATAGCGCAGTTGTTAGTGATCCTGTCTTGTCCGCCAATGGTTCGATCACTATCCAGAGCAAATATTTATAGGATGATTTTTTGTATTTTACCAGCGTTAATTTCTCCGTTGTCTGATATCCGTAACACGAGTACTTTGAGCTGCCTATCTCGGAGTCAGCTCAACGTATTAGATGTCGTATAAATCTAAAAAAGTAGTTTCATTATGGAAAATAACTATATATGTACAGATAAAGTCACGGGACAATACAGTGCATAACAAAGTAAAACTAAAAATATCGGGAAAATATAGAAAATTTTATTTAAAAAAATATAAAAAAACAGCAAAACCAAATCAGAAAATAAGAAATCACGCAGATTTCAACCGCAAGATTTTGTCTGACTAAAATTTGCTAAATTAACATCTCTATTACACTATAATAAAACATTCCTTACATACAAAGTTATTGAAACTTGAGTATAAACAACGCACAACGCAGGAACAAAAACAGACTTTCCAACTAAATAAACGAGCGGACGGTTAAACCAGGAAACAAAAGACTATTCAGTGACACCACAAAAACGGCTAATACTCTGAGCGTTTCCAGCTGTCTGGGCAAAAGACCCGCTTTTCAAATTATGCTCATTAATTAGGACAAAGAATTGCGGTGAGTTGCTGCTGGAAATTGTTTAGAGAGGGAAACGAATTGTGAATGTTTGCCCAGAAGTTTGACGCATATACTATACGGTGTTCTGGCTTGAATGTTTGGTACTTTTCTACATCATTAATCTTTAATATTATTATATATATAATCTTTAATATTTAATTATAAACTACATACCATGTGTCTTAAGAGGTGGCTAAAATAAAATAAACTACAGATGGCGGTACATCCACCCAAAACTCTGCGATTGTCATTAAGCTTGTCCATCGCAGCAATTATAGGCAAAGTTCCCCTATTCTTGGGGCGCGCGGTATCCTACAGTGGAATTTCAATGGCTGATATTACGATTAATATTTAAATATAAAAAATTTAAACTTTTTTTTTATTAATTATCCCTAACCGCTGGCACCTTTGAGTAAAAAAAAAACTCTTCACTTTACGATTCTACGATGAGCAGACAGAGCCATAGCATATCTTAGGACTGGATTGCCATCGCTGGATGGGTTTTAATTAATTTTACTGCAGGTTTATTCCAGAATGCATTAGCAATAAGTTCGTGAACTCAATCATTACCACATCACTAAAGCTAGTATTTCCCATAATTGCCGCCTTAGGCAGGACTAGTGGCAAATGCCGAGGGTTGCTTGGTTGTAGCCCCATTTTTTGTTGTTAATAAACCGTAACCTGGCGATTGCGGTACCTCTACTTTTTACTCACACGGTACTTAATTCAAGAAGTTATTACAAGCACTTTTGGATCGTCAGTAAGTAATTAAAACATTCATACTTCAAAACCACGAACTAATAGATTCCATTTTCATAATACTGACGACAACATACAACGTATGTACGTTTTACCGTCATCATATCAGTTGCAAGACGTGGATATAGGCCTCCCCAAGTAATCTCCAATAGGACCGGTTGTATGCGGCCAGTGTCCAGCGTGATCCTGCGGTTTTAGACAGACCGTCTGTCCATCTTGCGGGTGGACGCTATACGCTGCGATTGCCGGTACGTGGTCTCCATTCTACATATGTACACAGGAATATATGACTAGCTATATACTTATCCTTAATCAGAATTGAACCGTTATGATATAATAATACAAATACCACATCAACCAGATCAAATTGATTGTAAGCGAACCCCAGGCGTAAAGAAATAATTACCAATTTCATCACATTCCCTTGTACTTGTGTTCCAATTTCAGAAAGCTGGAACCTTCCTTTCTGCCAGTCATTAGTACAGCTTTAGGGATGTACAAATGAGAATATGTCGATACAAATTTATTATTTCTTATATTTATTATTTGATACAACTAAGTCACAACTTATATTAAATTCTTACTGCCACACTCACATTTCAAATTAGAAGTTTTATGTTAATAGTCGATAGTTGGATAGTTTTTTAGGTTATTCGCTAAATAATAATGTTCACATAACATCTGAAATATTGACCTGCCTCCTAGGTATGTTGCTTTAAGCACTTGCGTTACTGACATCAGACAACAGGGATATTATAAATATATACTTAGATACATATTTTAATATTCAGACACAGAATTAACACAAATATGTTTATTTGTCTTGGGTGGGGATTGAATCCATAATTTTTGCCGCATAAGATAGGATCAGTATGGTCGGCGCCAACAGGCCCGTCAATTCACTAATTCATGCTGCTTATATTTTTTACCTTATTGAATAGGTACACTGCCATATTTCAGTTCTACTATTAAAATTACAACATACCGATAGACATACAATAATGGAAGGTAATTTTCAATTATTAGCTTTAAATACGTCAAACAATTAAATAGAAGGAAATGACAGAAACTAGATAAAGAAAATTGTACCAGACAATAAAGTTAGATAAGTACAATTAAATCTGACAGTACTAAACAATTATAATATATTTTTAAAAAGATATCGATACTTTTTAGTACATTTGTAATTAAAGTCGATAGCCTAAAGACAGTATATCGATAAATGACTACAGCCCTAGCCATTTGTCTCGTCCCTTCGGTCAAAAGGTCGATCGGTGTCCATTATTCACACCTCCCGTCCCTAGAGGGTCTAGAATATTCCTCATTGTACTTTCTGAATGACTAAGGGTTTTGTTTAGGGCTTCCAAGGTTCCCTTAAATTAATGCTGGAGTAAGTAACTTGATCTAATTTATGTTTCGGCACCCTTCTAACGATATTTTAGGCACTTTATGTGTGTACCAATATGAATCTTTCAGATATTTGAAAACCAGTAATGGAACAATAATTACCTGTGAATATTAATAAATAATAAATTTTAATTTTCTTATTTATTCCTGGTCGCCAAAGAAGCACACAACCCACGAGATAGTAAGCGTCAACGCAGCCTCTAGACGCTCATGATATTACTAGCGCGTATAATATATACAAATATTGTATTGCTCGGCGGTAGAAATGGGTGAGAGTAAGGTACCAATCCAGGTGACCTTTGTGTGCGGTCTACCCCATGTGTCAAATTTATTACCAACTAGTATTAAATTGATATAATAATCTATATCATCTTATTATAAATATAATGGCTACTTCTGCATATAGGTCTCAATTATCCCCACAAAGACCGTTCGATCTATCGAGTATCGAGTATTTATCGGACGATATATAGGTTCAAAATAATGAGACGAATTTTATTAGAGGAGCATGTAAAATCAAATTTCCTTTTAATGGTTGGATTTGGACGCCGAATAATCCTGAGGGATCCATCCCGCAGATTATCGGAGATTACGGAGATTACGCATGTAATCGTATCAGGAGTAAGGCAGCGAACAGTATTCGGTTGGTTGGTAGCCCAAAATGTATTATAACTTAGTTCATTTTTAAATTAAATAATTTTTTAAATGTGTTGCATTGCGCAGTGGTGCCCACTATCCAGGTTTATCGTGAGCATTTTAGTAGATAAAATTTAGACTAATGTAATAGTTCCATTTGATTTTTCTTATACATGTTTCCTTTCCAATTATTCCCTATTTAATTAGAATAGTTATTAATATTTGCATACATTTTCTTTTGTTTTCATTTCATTTTGATGGATTAAGAAATCTACTTCTGTTATCAACACTATTCAAGCGGTCGAAAATAAAAATTTATGACCGAGGTCGAACTTCGAAAGGTGTTGATTAGTAATTATTTAGGACTAAACTAAATAAATCTCTAATGGTACCGGCAGAGTAGAGTAGTACCTCCCGCTGTACCAGGTGACGTAGGGGCGTATCCACCCTAAGCGGTGTAACTCAAATGCAACAGGACGGGTATGAGCAGCAGCATTCCCGTCGCTAAGCTACGCTCTGCGATTGCCACCACGGTTGCCCAGCGCGGCAATTATGGGCAATTTCCCCCTGATTTGGCAAGGCCTATGTCTTGTTGTGGATGTGTTACGGCTGCTATGACGATGATGCTGAAACTAAATAATATTAACAATAAGAAAATTGGTATTTTTCAACTTTACAAACAAAATGAATCGTTGTATATACACGCATGGCACTAGAACAACAAAATATTTTCCTATCGTGTTTGTAATAAAAATAAAAGAAAAATGAAACACTATCTATTTTTTTATATGGTCTATTCAGAAGTTAGATATCCTAGGACGAGATTAAACAATTATTCCCGAATGACGGGATCAACGAGGTAAAATTTTACTATGTAGCCCAGGTATGATAACATCTGTCATCCTGTTCGTTGATTATCCTTTCCCCTTCTTTTTGGATAGATGTCACAATTATACCGCAGATTAATGTTCGTGGCCCAAAATTCTATGATCCGAGGACATTTTATCTGTACCCTTTTTTAGTCTGCGCGCCCATAAATCGCCAGAATCTGCCCGATTTCGACAAAAACCGTCTCAGACCATTCATCACGCTCGAAGTGATCTATCATAAGCTCAAGACATGTTTTTGTACAAATTTATTTTCCCGTGAGATTTATATCCGAACACTTTGTACATTTCTTACATTTGTATCTTGAAGTGGAGGATTTTGCTAGTGTTCCTATCTTGTATGCCAAAGGTTGTGGGTTCAATTTTGTTTTGTTCTATGTCTAGGTGCTATACTTAAAATACGCGTGAAATAGTGACTTTGAGGAGTATGGTAGCCTTTCACGATAAATGCATTATCCAACACTGAAATAATTTTCTAAAGCAGATCAACGTTTCCTAATATAAGCGCGTTCAAACAAACAAACTATTTAGCTTAATAATATAAGCATAGAGTTGAATTTCCTCTGTTCTGATATCTATGTCACGACTGCGTTAAACTTCTTATCACAAAGTTAGGTCAACGTATGATTATGAGTTCTTCTGGACATACCGGAACCGATAGATGGCGTTACATCCACCTGGAACAACGTACCTCAAATGCAATGGGCATGGTCAAAATTCTTCCTTCCTTAGGACAGTAGCAGCATCCAGTAGTAGACCATCTACGACTGCTATGATTACCATACGACTATACTAATCTAAATTAATGAAAAGAGGTATGAAGCTATATATATATAATTATTAGATTAATTAAATAAAAATATATTAATATATATAATAATTTAGAACGAAAATACTATTCAAGACTATATCAACAATACTCTACTTAATTTCGCTACGTATTTTCCTCGAGCCTCATATGGAATGAAATGGTATACCATTTTATATTTCCAGTCGTCACTACCCGTCAAATGAAAGCGGTTCTAAAAATATAATCTCTTAACCGCACCAACGTCTCAAAGGTGTTCGAGACCTAGTTCTAGGTATCCAGGTCAGGCAAACACTAGGACTTTCTTGCATCGCCTGAGTAACGAGTTGGGACTCGAGTTTTAAAATCTCTGAGTTGATACTTTTACGTTCTTTAGATTTAGCAATGGTTCTGGCATGTTTCGAGCTCGTACGAGTAATTCTTTTTCTTTTTATGTTTTAGTTACATTCAAAAATAACGAATGCATGATGTGCTTGTAAGTTGAATGCACGTTTCTTCAAAAGCCAAGAACTTATGATCTGAGAACAAAACACATTTGAAAAGTAAATACTTAATAACATTAACAAGTTCTGTATGATACCGACAAAGCGAAATAGTACCGCTCTTTCTACCAGGTATTGTAAGAGGCTTCTATGGTATCAAAACCGACAGATAGCGGTATATCCATGCAAAAAGTGTAGCTTAAATGTGGATGACTGTCGCAAAAGCTACGCTCTGCGATTTCCACGCTAGGCAAGCGTGTTGGCAATTGCAGAGCGCAGCTTTTGCGACGGGGATGCTGCTGCTCATCCCCGTCCTGTGTATTTGAGCTGCAATGTTTTGGATGGATATACCGCCATCTGTCGGTTCGGGTACCCTAGTCGTCTCTTACCCTGTACCAGGTGTCGTACAGGGAAAGGTACTCTTCTACTCTGCTGGTACCTTGCTCACCAAATATTTAATATATAAAGTTAATTTGTTCATATGAGTATGATCAATCAATATTAGGTTGAGTTCTATTGATTTCTCATACTCTTAGAGAAAATAATTGTAAAACTGTTACTAAAAAAAACAATATCTAAAACACTGAACAAGAAACATTAATTATTTTTGTATTTTTATTATATGAAGGAAAGAAAAATAACGAATAAATGACATAAATCTACCACAAGAGAAAACAAACAAACTTTCCCAATCATAAATTCTAAAAAGCAACACTAACAGCCAGTTCGTCGAACAAAATTATGGATTAAACCAGGTCTTGGGAGGTAATATCGGCCGCTCTGGAATTGGAAAACTTTTAATACACCTGTGCTGGATATTGGAAAATGTTGGAATACTCGTGTTATTCCAATAATGTCGCCCGCGATTTTTCAACTGTGGCGAGGCACTTGCAATTGCACTTATTTTAATCAAGTTTTGCTCACTCTAAGCAGTTTAATGCAACTTTAAAGATATAATAGTTTATATTTTAATTTATTGTCACGATAAATTTTTATTGCACATTATGTTTTTCTTATATGGCAATAATTTTTATGGCAGAAAGTTTATGGCAGTTGCCGGGTCAGCTAGTTACGAGGGGGTATGAAAACAGAGAATGTGATTGTTAAAAAATAATTGCACTAGTTAACATAATTGTTATATAGTCTGAATAGTATGTAAGGGAAGATGTTATCTAAATGAATTCATTCAGGTGACTACCGCAAATACTTACGAAAGCCATTTACGAAAGCGCTGAAAGCATTCCAAATAACATCACCCATTAAGTTCGGTAATCGAAACATCAAATGTATTTAGTTGTATTCTCTTTCGGAATTCAATTGATTCAGCCAATCCGCAAACTATTCGCAGTTTGCATTTTCGCATTCATAGTTTCAACCATTCAGAAACTGAACTAGTTGACCAATTTGAGCATTAGCGATAACTTCAGATACAGACTTATTGAACACTTAAGCTCCCTGATGGGGATACATTTTAGTACTTTATCACAGTAAGGCCACGATAAAGATTATTGAATGTAATATTGCTGTGATAAGAAACTAAGAGTTGGGATGGAAAATAAATAACCGTTGAATGTTTTATTTATTTAATAAATATATAATACTAGCAGCGACCCGCGGTTTATCCTGCCCTAAATTGCTCTATTGTTATTGGTCTTAGCGGGATGTTATATAGAAGGGTTTTACCTTCTTGATATGTGGGCTAGGTAATAATGATTTTTTCCAAGGCCGTGCGTTGATATGTCAGTGTGTCAGTCAGTCGGCTTTCCCTTTTATATAAATAAATATAACATTTATTGAAATAACTTTGAAAATTACAAAACTTGTATACAAAGATTGGATCCCCATTTACCCACTTAAGGAATGAATTTGCAAAAAAACCTTCACAAGTGTTCATGACCTTCAATAATAAACTTTCATACTAAATTAAACATGAAAATCTTCAAAAATTCCTATGTTTCATACTAACTTTGCAACTCTTTCTGAAGTAATTATCAAAAATAATTATTTGATTCTCACCCTTACAGTTGAGGCCCTGCGTTCATGTGTTAGTTAGTTTGTCGGCTTCACATTTTAGATATAAAGATGTTTTTTATTACGCCCGGTCGACAAACAAGCAAACATACGTCTGGATGATAGTAGTAGTAGACCGTCACAGCAGCCTATAGACGCTCGTAATAACACTTACGCGGTGCCAACCTTGTGACTTGAAGATATTATGCCACATTACCCAGTAACTTCACGAATGCTCTCACACATCAGACACAGCATTTCAAACACTGCTATTTTGCGGTAGAAATAGTTGAGAGTGAGTTTCTATACATTTTTTCTTCAACATCATCTTATTAGCTATATAATGTCTGCTACCTGACTTAAGATATTATCTAATATTGTTATTCAGTCGTCTCTTACAACACAACAATTTGGAATAAATGGGTAACGTGACACTGTTTTACACAATATCCTAACGATGTCGCAGATAAAACTACGTCTTAAGTTCGCTATATGTGAACATACATGGTAGGTACAAACAAAATAATGTTTAAATTGCAAGTTTGCAGATTGCAGTTTGCAAACTCAGTCATACCATTCACAATTTATCCGTCCGCAGCACAAAGTATCAAAGGCGTTTAATTTTCAGCGCTGCCAGTAAGTGAAACACGTGCCGCGCGTTTGCAGGTTAAAAAACCTTTTTTCGAAACGTCGCCTGCACTTGTGAACGGTTTAATTTGACAGCTAGGAACTAGACCGAGCTTTTGATTCAGGTTCCATTTTTGAATGTTTCGAATTCGAAATATTCTTTGTTTAAGCCGGTCGTAGTTCGAAAACATTTGAAATAAGAACTTATAAACAATCGCTAGCATATATCTAATTTCTATTCTCTAAGTATTATAGACTTGGGTTATAGAAGACTAGTGCTTTATACTGAAGTCCTTGCTATAACAGATGTTTTTAGCTAAAATTCAGCACTCAGAGACTAGAGCAATTTAATTTAGAAAAACTAATTGCACTGTGATTGAGTTGGATTTAGTGATTGTACCATATGGTTATGGTATGGTAGAATAGTACCTCCCTCTATACCAGGTATCATAAGAGGCGACTAAGGCAGCAAGACACCGAGACAGTGTAGCTCAAATGCATAGAGATGGGCAGCAGAATCCCCGTTGCGAAAGCTTTGCTCTGCGATTGCCAGTACGCTTGCTCAGCGCGGTAATTATGAGCAAATTTGCCCCTATCTTGGGTAGGCCTATGTCCAGCAGTGGACTTTCAATGGCTGTTATGATGATGATGATGATAGTGATTGTATCACCGGTTAGTGACTAGTTGTTGATCTGATCCTCTTGTAAGTTTACTTTTTGTAGGGTCCAAAATTAATTATTTAGTTCTTATGTGAATCCCTTGAGAGACATTTTGGAACTCCCTTTTAGTAGCACCTTCAGCCTAATCGAATTTGCTTCTGGAATGAAAGCTTTTTGCTTTAGAGAAAATTTCACGCGTCTAAAAGGGTCTAATGGCTTTTTTATCTCAGGTATAAAAACGTGTATTTGAATCACTTAAACATTATAATCATGACCTTCCTTTTGCGTGTGTTCAAAAAATGGGAATAGCGCCTAACAAATAATGCTATTTTGTTAAAAAAAAATTGATTTATTATTTTTGATTAACAACAATTGTGGTTAATTAATACAAATTCTTAGAAGCTAGAATTTATAATCACCTATGGGTCCCTATAAAAGAGAAAATATCTTCATTTAATAAGACTTTATAAATATAATGGGAGATAAATGTAGCTTGAACAGGTTTCTTCTAATCAATCCGTCTCTTCTTTGCACTTATTTTGCGGTCTACTGGACTGCTTGCCTTACACTTACCAACACAGTTCCTCTAGGAAACGCATCAAACACTTATAGTTGTTAGTCGCTTTCCGGAGTGACCTCGGAGACACGATGTATCACTGACTACATATTGTCAGCTCCGGACAGCCGCTTCTTACGCAGTGTCTAAGACAGACATAGTTAGTTACTTTAAAATGATTAACTTAATATGATGATATAAAAAAAAATAAAATGTTTTTCTCTAAAAAGATAGATAACGCTACATATCAAGTGACCTCAGAACCTGATGACCTGAACTAAAGCGAAAGGTTAGTTAAAACGTTGAACAAAAATGTACAAAAATAAATAAACAACGTACTAAAGACGTTAAATGAGTAGTTTATTAATGAGTGGTTTTTAGAGTAGATTAGTAGTTTTAATATGAGTTGTGAACGCATATAATATGAAAAAAATAATCAACGTATTTTGTATGTGCGTGTAAAAGTCAATTTAGATTATATGCAATAAAGTTCTTCAATTGAACAAATAGGTATTAGAGCTTTTTTTTAAACATGACTGCCGTCACCACAGGAGTGAAACATATATTTACACCAGATTTAAAACGGGAGATACCTGAAAAGAGTCTGATAGGAAAACTACTGAGTTTTTTTTATTAATATCTAATGGCTGCTATTGTTTGTAACCCGCATAATAAGTACGATAGATCTTTATATATGCAGGCTTAATAGTTCATTTGAATATAGTTTCCGTTATGAGTTAAAACCTAGTCAGGGAGACTGGAAATAGGAACCCTAAAGTTATATAGGGGTTGTAGGGAGATGGGGGGGGGAACTTTCGGACCGAATTCAAAGTGTAAAATTAATTTCACCTTATCTTACAAGCGGTTTATTCGGATGGAACCTACATTAGGCGCTGTTTTAGAGCTGAGCGTTTAATGGAATTTGGACCTAAATGAATTAGTTTAAAAGTAGAAAATGCTTTGAGCGTGAGCATCATAATTTTGTATGATTTAATTTATTTTGCTCAAATTGGAGGATATAGAGATTTTGGATATAGGCTTGCGAATAATTTCAAATCATTATCATCACCGTCACACCAGTCATAGAAAGTCCATAGTTTGACATAGGCCTCCCCAAGATAGGGGGATTTTTTGTATAGTTGCCACGCTGGGCAGGCCTGGTGGCAATCGCAGAACATAACTTCGCGGCTAGGATGCTGCTCCTCACCCAATAGTATTTAAGCTGCGCTGTTCTGGACAGGTATAATACCGCCATCCCTCGATCCCGGTATCTTAATCGCCTCTTACGACACCTGGTACAGAGGGATGTACTACTATACTCTGCCGATACCTCACAGCAAGAACCTCCATGCTCATTTTTATTCCAATATCTTTAAAACGGTAATGCCTCATACTAACTTTGCACCCCCGTTTTACTTCCTTGGGGGAAAAATTTATTAGTTGTTTTCTTAGTGCTACCCTACGTTATAAAATTCCTTTTATACCCTGTGCAAAATTTCAAGTTTCTAACTCTTACACTACACGGCCCTGCGTTAATACGTCAGTCAGCTCTGTTTATATAAACACATTATGTGTAAGTGTTTATTTAAATTTCTCTATCAATACAAAGTCTTCACCATCACTTGATTTTTTTTGTTTTTCACTAGTTTGTGACCCAATGTAAATTCCGGCGGGACGCGAAATAACATGAAGTCAACGCTGACAAAGTTGTTGGTCAAAAGCTAGTTCCATATAAAATAACAAACAGTCTCACGCATACATAGTCTCGTGTGCTTACACTTGAATGTAGTTACCGGAAACTTTCACATACGTGCCTCTATCGATCGTACGTCGCGGGCTCCGCGAGGTTAGTTGGAGCGATCCCATTTTACGCTTGCTTCGGTTCGATTTCAATCCTTGAAATCCGTTAATCCAACTCTAAATTAACAGAAGTCCAAAAAAGAACTAACGGTTTGCAAAAAGAGTCGATTTTTAATGATGATTATTTCTAAGTTCTTTGTACAGAATATGGTATGATTTTCTCTGATGTCTCTATTTAAATTAGCCGATCGTTTTTTCATCCACAAAAGGTATAATAAAAATATATCTCTATATACAAAAATGTCGTGTCATGGTGAGTATTCTAGGACGTACTTCTACACTGATTTTAATAGGTTTTTTTGCGTACTGTGTACAGTTTTTGTTTTTTGTGGACAGTTTGTTCCAACTTAGGAGATATGATAACTTCTATCTCAATTTGTAGTTTAAATGTTTTTTTCATCATTCACATAGTTAAGATTGGGAAACGCCTTCCGGTTTACCGAGTAACATATAGTTACTGTATATGGCCGTGGCCAGCAGAGCAGAATAATACCTCCCTCTGTACCAGTATCTGTCATAAGAGGTGACTAAAGTACCAAAATGGACATAAACACCCCGTAGTTCGAATGTTACGATTTTCGATTGCCATCACGGCTGTAAGGCGCGGCAACTATAAGCAAAACTACCTAATAATCTTTGGGGAGGCCTATGCCTGATCATGATTATGGTGAATATATATAACTGTATGTATGCTGATATATATAATAGCTAAGATTTATTAGTTGCATCCAAGCGCGCACTTACTTTTATAAATTAGTGAAAAAAAATCATTACTTAATTAATTTATTACACTTTCTGTCTACAGCAGCTCTATCATTCGTATATGATATAAAATAACATTATACCAACGTTTAACAATAACTAGCCATCAAAAATAAAAGAAACACAAATCATTAAAATTATTTCCTCAATAAATATTCAATATCTATACACACAATCTGTGATGTTTCAAATTAATTTAAAGTGCAATAATAATTTACTGTACAATTGGAATCACTTCAACATTCCAATTCCTTTTACCGTTGTTGCATAATGTAGTTATGCTACAATTCCTGCATTATGTTATACATACTAAATTATGTTATATCATATCATCCATTGAAGTCCATTGTTGGACATAGATCTTCCAAAGATTAAGTGGCAATCGCAGTGAGTCAGACTGCCTAAAACGATTCCTGCCTAAAACATATTTAATGAATTCATAGACAATATAGTTGAACGCGGCCGTTTCAGCCACCATAAACCGCCAATTCACATAATCCAGAATATGGTTTTATGTATTAGGGCGATAAATAGCACATCCCCGGTCGATTTAGCTATTGATAACAAATGCCCGGGTAAAATCGCTTTTAATCTGTTAGATATAAGGTTCAATATTTCCCGTAGCCAATAATGGCAATTTATCTATTCTGAATATGAAAGCGGCTATTCTGAATTTAAATTAGGTTTATGAGTTCACAGAACAGTTTTAGCGTGCACAGAAAATAACCCCTAGTTTGAGTTTTTTTAGCTTCCTTCATATTCATCATTATTTTTTACTTTATCATCAGTATCATGTCTATTTTTATTCATATATAATAAATATACTAGCGACCCGACTCAGCTTCGCACGGGTACAATGAAAAAAAAAATGGTTATTGCAAGTTATCCATTAGAGAAAGGCGTATGCCACCAGGGATTTTTTGTAGACTTTTTAATGGTGGTGGTGGTGTAATTAGACCAGGACGACAAACTAGAACAACATTTTCTTTTTTAATATTGTAATGTTTAAAGTACTACGTGTTTCGGTAAGTATTAGGAACGATCTGAATAACAGGCTATTATTTTATTATAAATAGCAATATTAGGATAATGATGAGTGATACAAAATTACTTATCACAAACTTCCCGTGCTTCAGACTGTAGACTCGTCTGTCGACTTGGTTTAATTAAAAAAAAATCCAATTAAATTTAAAAGAGTACAGTCTCATGATTCTACAGATCTGACTATTCAAACTCTATTTCATAGAATCAGAAATAATTAGCTACAATTCTAAGCTTATGTTCAAAAGCAGTAATCATTACCAAATTTGCCGTGCCGCTTATTAGCGGATGTGACGGAATAAAGCTCGAATGAAAGCTCCCCGGTTTTGCGCTCGTAATTATTTTTATCGATGGCATACGTTGCTTGTGAGAAAAATGTACATAGCTTCAGGTATATTTCGAACTAGCTTTTCCCCTTAACTGTGTCTGCTAGATCTTCACATCTCATCATCAAGGACCTCTTGTTGTTCTGGCTTGAAGTTTAGGTAAGTTTCTAATGTAATAAAACCAATTAACCGGTATATTACCACATCTTTTTGTATATAATATATATAATATAATAATTTATATAATGTACTATTATAGTTCTGAAGAATTGTACATTTTAGAAAGGTCTACAAAAAGTTTAAGGTGGTATATTGACATTTCAAGCCAGGGTGGGTCGCTTGTATATATAAAAATCAACAATTAAATACTTTTTGGAACCGAAATTATAGCAATAATACAGCGATAAAGGCTGTAGCAATTTATGTTGAGACGGTTACTGTGCCGACCCTCCGGACACTAATACCCTAATTACGATGAGTCTAGAGCTAATTTGAACACTAAGAGATGTCCTAATTAGGTTTCCGTCCAATTTGAATGGTAATTTTCTTCAAATTATTAAATCCACATTAATTCAAATTTTACACATTAATTGAACGATCGAACGTCTTTTTATTGAATCTGTTTATTCTGTGCCTCCGACAAAGTATAGTACACACTCCGAGACATGGTGATCGATCATCATAAAAAAGCATGACAGCGTAATAAATAAATCATCGTTACAGCCATTGGAAGTCCACTGGTGGACAAAGGCCTTCCCAAGAAAGGGAAAATTTTGCTCATTATTACCATGCTGGACAAGCGTGTTGGCAATCCAAGAGCGCAGCTTTCACGACGGAGATGCTGCTGTCCATCTCAACCCTTGTTTTTGGAGCTACACCATCTCGGATGGATATACCACCATTTGTCGGTTCTTTTACTTCGGTCGCCTCTAACGACTCCTGTACCAACAGGGGAAGGTACTGTTCTATACTAGTTTTTTTTATATACATAATTACTTCAATTAAGTGACACATAGGTAACAAATGAAGTTAACATTAATTGTGTTTAGACTTTAGTCATATTATGTTTTCTTTGGGTATTTTAAAAAACGAAAAATATAAATAAAGTTTTCAGGCGACGATATTTGATCACCGGGTGATCGGATATTAAATGAATAAAAGTCCGAGAATCGAACTGAAAACTTAAACAAATATTCTTTACACCATTTCTTTTTACCTACCTTAAAACATCACAAAGAGTTATGCCAATGAGCTGCCACATATTTCTTGGTGAATAAACGTTATTATGTTAGATTCGGGACCAATTTGAACATTTCACGCGAGCAGTTCTCGCTCGGGGGAGCTTCTACAAAAAATAGCCTGCGACAAGTCTCAGCCATCTTTAAATGTAGGGCCACAACATTGGCGTTTACTATTTAATTCAAATTTACAAATGATCTTAAACACGGGCAGGAGAGTACAAACACATGTTTTATTTAACTTAAAAATTGTATTACTACACACACACTTTTAATTTTTTCCAATAATTTCTACGTTAAGCAGGCGTGGTGGTAATATCAGAGCGCAATTTCGTGACGAGGATGCTTCTACCCATCGTTATGATTCCATCCCTTTTACTATCGGTATACCGCCATCTCTCGGTATCTGTACTTTAATTACCAGAGGAAAATATTTTTCTACCCTGATAGAGGTGGACCTAAATATTAGGAAGCCGCGGAAAAACATTTTTCTGCTGGTTTCCAATGTAGTAAAAATTGGTTGTTTTTCAAAGGCAATAATTTAAAGAGTACCTGTAAGAAGTATAAAAGCAAAAGCTTGAGGTGATATATGTAGACTGAAATCTCAACCTACAATTTCTCCCCTATTAAGCCTCTAATTAAAAATTATATTTTATATTTTACACGACCTTTGTAATATATATTGTTAGCTGTTCTCACGTGAAAATTAGTTTAGCAACGAGATATTACTTACACATACAGACAACTAAAACTTTAAATTTTGTATTAGATAATATAGTCACATATTTGAATAATAAATATATAAATAGGCTCACCCGACATCTCATACGTTGACCTTTCTAAGTGATAAGTAGCTTAAAACACTTGTAGAACAAATACTAGACAACGAAAGAATCATGAACATAATACTTAAATACATATATTTAACACCCAGACACAGTACAAACACAGATTAATTATCACAAAAATATTTGTCACGGATGGGGATCAGACCCATGATCGTTATCGCAAAAAATAGAGAGACTGCCGAATGTGCTATCATGCCAGTCAATTCGAGCAATTCGAGGATTTTTTTAACTTAATTCAAAAACAATAATGTCGATGAAGCTAAAATTGAATTAGTAAATTATATTTATAAAGGGGGTACTCAGTCTTAATTAAACTCGTAATACCTATATTATAAGTCAAAAGGGTATCAAGTAGCGATCAACGATAAAAATAATACTACATCGCTCTACCTTGCCTATAAATGAAATGAAATGCTTGTAAATTAAAGCGAACAAGCACTGTGCATTTTATTGTGCAGATATATCCCTCGTTCCTTCAAGGAAAGAATCGAATGGTAATTCTAAAAATCGACTCGTAAATAGCTCGTTGTACTATTCAGTGCGTTTATGAATCCGCTTCCGCTCGGTCCGCCTTCGTGGCCCCACATCTCTCCGGGGAGGGTAAAATATTCGACGTTGTTTTATTCATCTCTTCAACTTCTTTATTGGACACTTTGGAATCGGACGGGCTTTTTCTTGAACTTGATGCTTAGTACTTGGGCTGTGTGCTACAAAGGCTTACTTCGTTCTTAACTCAGCGAATTATTACGTCACTAAAGGGTGTTATTGATTTGCAAAAGGTAGTGATCCTGTCTTATAGGAAAGGGGTTGTAGGTTCGTTCCCCAGAACAAACATTTATGAGATCAAACTTGCTTTAATTCTGTATTTATTAAAAGTAATAATTTATGAAAATGTATAAGATATTGTGAGAATATTTAGGCGTGTCACTTATATATGTTTTGTAGTCAGTGACTTAATGTATACATAAATCACGCCTGCACCCCATCGGAGTAGGCAGAGATTATTGATCTCCACCTCCATCCTTCTTTATTAAAGGTGGTCAATATTGCATGCCCATTTTGCACAAAATTAGAGTGATACGGCACTACTACAGAAGAAAAATTTTATATATATACGTTTTTTTTATATAACTAAGTCGTCACACAAGCATAGAGCCTGCTTTAGACTCCTGGCCCAGAGGTTAATACTCATGGCTTGGCAATAATTATGAGGCTGTATAATTACAGACCATAGCACAGAAGACATTTAAAAAAAAAACTTTGAAATTTCCACGTTTGAAAACTCGCAAGGCAAGGACGTCACAATAAATGTTATTACCATCTGAAAGTAGAATTTATGGGCAAGATAAATTACACCTGAACGTGATATTCTGCAGATAATAAACCAATTTAACTGTCATGAAAGTTTCGCTCCGCCTCCCACCCGTTGGGGAAGGGAGTCGCCGTCGTTGTACCGACTTCGCACTTGGTGGTTACATACTGGAAGATTTAGTAATTATCTATATTAATTGCAATAAATTACATTGACGTTTTTTCTGCGTATAGTTAAATATATTTAAACTTAGAGCCTGACATTTTGTCACATAATTTTTGCATTTGAATTTGAATGCAACATTACAGAATGCTGCAAGAATCAACATATAAAAAATCATGTATCACAGTGTTTGTCAGCTGTCAGGTGAACTTGGAAGCTAATGAAATAATTTCGATAATATTTTGCTAACTGTGTACAGATCGATCTAACTTTATAGTTGCAAAATTATTGTTTACAATCTTTCTTATAAAACGTAAATTTTACATAAGTTATAATTCCTTTCTCCTATTAACTTTCAGCAAATAAAATTTAAAAATGAATACACACTGCTCTAACCTATTTGAATAATGAACCTAGAAAAATAGATATATAGGAGATAATAACATTAGAGATTTAGGAATTTAAATTTGGACGTTCCATTGGTACCAAATCACTATAGTGCCAATTGTTTTGGATTATAAACTAGTACCACCAGTTTTGAATTAGAAACTAGTAGAACCAGTTTTGGATTAGAAACTAGTACAACTAGTTTTGGATTAGAAACTAGCACAACTAGTTCTTAATCTAAAACAACTAATTTTGAATGTTTTCAGTATGAGTTTCCTAATACCACTGAGCTTCACAGTTATGCATGCGCTGTTTTTATTGTTCTATCACATTAAGTAAATTACTTGTGAAAAACACGTCCGCGTTTATGTAATTTTCATTCCGTATTACCTACCCTGCACGAATGTTCACATTTTTCAGCGTGCCTCCAGCCCATGTAAATTCTGACCGCATTATGAAATGTAACCTTCTCCCGGGAAATTCTTTCGCTAAATTCGGAACATTTTTTGCGATACCCCGGCACGGATCCCTCAATGTTTCTGGAACTGGTGGATTCTTTACGATTTTGTTGATGTATAAATCGTGTTGTAAACGGAATATTCGGGTGAAGTGTACGGTTAAATGATTGAAAATTGTTCGCTGATAGTCTATATCAATTTCCTTACTCTCTTTCTTACTCTTCTTCAGTATATGTACCTAGAAAACAGTTTTCATTTGGCCAGTGAAACGGATTTGTTCGGATAATCCTTACTAATTGAAAACAAAGTAATACATTATCTATGTCTTTTACAAATACAGATTATATTAGTACTGTTATTCTTACATATTTTTACTGCCTAACAGAAATATCAACCGCATATAAGAATGAGAGAGGCAGTGAAATTGCTGAGTGATGTTACATAGTGCGAGAAGTCATGTCATAATTAAATACTGTCTATGAATTTGGCGTCTATAGCCTATGTTTAACATTATGCGGCCTCATGAAAATGTGTCCAAGAATAAAATCAATTTATTCGGAAGAGTTGTCTTTTTCTATTACCAAAGAAGCCGTACGGTACCAGCAGAATTGAAAAGTAACCTCCCACTGTACCAAGTGTCGTAGGAAGCAACTAAGGTACTCTACCAATACCTCGCAGCCACTCTGGTAATATAAAAAAGAAATAACACAACTCCTCCAAATTCATAGCATAAAACCTTGTATACAATATACAATACCAGCATTACTGTAAATGGAAATTTATAATGTATCCCAACAAAATACCCCAGAGAACAGGGTAAATTGGCGCCTGTCCCATTAACTGGCAACACTTTACTTCAGCGCCATTATTAGTCCGTATTGAATTATGCAAGCGGCGCCGACGTCACTTCTAATTTCGAATAAAAAGAACTGTGTTGCCAGCCTAATAAAATCAGAATGCTGCAAGTTTTATTGGTTGCCCGCTTGTTATTGTGTATATGTCGTGTGACACGGTAAATGAAGTTTATAATCGAAATGTTCAAAAATAAATAAGCATTTTAATCTTATGCAACGATGCCTGTGACACAATATTTTTTTAAACTTCGCGTTACAGTTCCTACTAAACTGATTTTTTAAAATAAAAATGAAACTTAAAATACACGTTATTTAAGTATGCCCATTACTATGATATCGCGAATGGTCAAAAATTAAACAAATGAAATCAATAATATTTCTATAATAGAAAATTCCATTATATTTATAATACTGATGACCCTGATGAACCTAAGAAATCTCGAGAGTCCTCTAATATATAAATTAGGCCTACCTTAAACTAGTCTGCTTGCACCGGATGGGTCTTAAAAATAAGTTTACTGTAAATTTTTCTGCAATTATAATTAGTCTTATGACAACTTTAATTGAATTGCATTGCATTATCCAGGTGTTGAATAAAATATTTAGTATTCATTCAAAATTTTAGGACCTCAGTTCATAACAGACATCAGTTCCGAAAGCTACGTGCCATACCTATCTACAGAAAATAATTTGATCTTAGTATGTATTTTGATAGCAAGAGCTAATTTAAGACAAGTTAGTATTGGCTAATCGATAAAATCTAGGCACGAGCGAAAATGTATTTACATTTAACTTCATATTAAAACAGTAGTGCGCGGCGGTTTCACCCGCGTATTGTAGAACTTTTATGTTAAATTTGCAACCCCCCAATATTTTACACTTTATAACTTTCAATGAAAAACCTTTAAATTAGATTTCATTCGAATAAATTCAAAAGCAGCAGTTTCAATCTAACTTACGCACTTATAAAAGGAACCCTTGTGTAAAATTCAAGTTTGTACCCTTAGTCAGTCAGTCAGCTTTTTCTTACACATATATATATGTATATATATATATTAATTCCTAACTCAGGTTCTTGAACAACTCTTCATACCCACACGCTTTCAAAATAAATTAGCAAGAAGGCTTTTTAGCAATATAACATTTGCTATTATATATATATATAGGTAAATAGCTCCCAAACTCTACTTAGCTTTTTAGGTATGTACCAATTACCTACTAACTAGAAAACTTTATTCGTTTTCGAAGTCAAAAACAAAGGCTGAACTTAATTCTGAAAGTTGCCAAAACTGTTTTCATCACGATACAAAGCTCTTAAGCTAATATTACAACAATACAATTGGGTACAGTAATGTGTAAATATTACGCGATGAAAGCCTCGTTCACTACCAAAAGCCTCTCGCGTGTTGATTAAACGCTTTTATTAGCTCCCTCCCAAAACCTTCCAGCGTTTAATTTCATTATTAACGTCGTATTTACACAACCTGCAAGTAGGCCGTTAAGTTACAGCAAGAAATAGCACAACTTTTTGAATCTTATAGAAAAAAAATCGTGTGTTTAATCATAGATGGCGTTATGTGGTATATTGATTTTGTGTAGTATGGCATTGAGTTTTGATTCGTCATTAAAAACTATTATGTTGACTGCTTGAGTACTGGCATGCCGTGAGGTACCGGCAGAGTAGAACAGTACCTACCTCGGTTCTAGGTGAGGTGGGCAGCAGTATCCCCGTACCGAAAGCTGCGCTCTGCAATTGCCTACATGCTTGCCAACAACGCAGTTCCCATGACCTCTATAGGGTGTGTTCATGCTTTATTTGGACTAACAGTGCGATCTATAAATGCGTTATATAAAGATATTGTCGCTCGTTATCGAGCGGCGTACCCTAATTTCTTCGGTGTTACTAAAACGGACGTTAAAAATACCTACGTCTCCAATACTTTAAGAATAAAGTTATGCTAATAAAATGAAAACTCAAATTAGTGAAAATAATGGCATATAATTCTGCTATTTATAGCCAGTGAATTTATTTATTATATAATAATTATATATAAATCAACACATCGATCTGACTCCGAAATATGTTATTTAGAGCACTTGTGGTACGGAACAGAGGGGTAGGACATATTTAACTAATTTAATACATATTTAACATCAAGACACAATTAAACACAAATATTCATCTTAAAAAATCTCAACGAGCTTCGGTGAACAATGTGTTGGTTCCTTCAGATTGACCTCAAACTGAGAAAATTTATTAGGCAGAAATTTTAAGGGACATTTACTTTATGGCGAACCTCTTGAAGTAATCAATGCGATAAAAACAAGAAAAAATTCCAGCTAATGCTTTTTATCTTAGACCATAAAAAATATATAACTTTACTGAAATAAGCAATATCTAAAAGAAAAAAAACATATATCTTGAATCCCAAGACATCAAAATCATTTTAGTCGCTTCTCGTAGTAGTTCCACAATTATATTCCAATTAGGGAAAATTTATACACACTACAATAAACTTTCAACTAGTTCTCTGAAACTGCGCGGTGAAACTAGTGAAACGAAACTGAAACCGTAATCAAACGAGCATTCGAGTTCGGAACTATTTGCTAATTCGTGACGTCATGCCGCCTCAGACTGAGGATATTCAAATTTGATGCAAATGGCGCCTCAGTTCGTTAATTGCAGGAAAATTAGTCTGCATTGACAAGCCGGGCCTGTTAAGCTTCTCGGATCACGCTATGGAGTCCGCAGTGTAATTGTTTTGATAATTTCTGTCGAATGCCTTCGTTAAATACAGTTCATTTATAATAAACACATCACTTTAGAAGTTGTCTTTTTTACAAATTATTTAACCTCTAAAATAATTATGTTTATTATAAAAATATTACTATAATTATCGAAGATACTCCAGTTAACAAGCCTGACACGAGTATTTCTAGTAAAAATAACTTTTAAATCAGCATTTTTTAATGCATAGAACCTGTAACCGTAGGCCTATAAAGCCCTCTTTATACCGGATGGGCCGAGCCCACCCCAAAATGGTCTAGTGCTCACCCAAGGATGTTGGGCTACCGACTTGAAAAATTTTACGTTGAGTATCGACGACTGAATGCGACATCGTATCGGCAATGGTTTGTCAGGGGCCAGGTCTCCCCTGAAATTACATTTAAATACTAGTCATTTTAACAGCCATTGGAAGTCCACTACTGGACATAGGATATATAAGTAAGTTGGAATTTTGCCGCGCTGGGCAAGCGTGTTGGGAATCACAGAGCGCAGCTTTCGCTACTAACTACTAAACTACACTGTCAAGGATAGATATAACGCCATCTACCGGTACCTCAGTCGCCTCTTACGACATCTGGTTATTAAGGTACTGTTCTTCTCTGTCGACAAATCTAGATACTAGTTCTATTTTATATCTGCAACTTGCCGCAATGTCCTTGTTAGAACCTTAACTGTTCGTAAAACACTTGTCTCCACAACCGATGAAAGCGTTTACTTAGAAAGCGGTGAAGTTAATATTACTTTTTATTTTTGTTTCAGGTAATAAACATAACGGAGCGGAATGGGTTTGAAGCATGAACCCGCACGAGCTGCAGTTTGTATATATTTTAAATAGTTGCTATAAACATAATAAAAGGCCTGATAGCCGAGATAGTAGTGATCCTATCTTTGAGCTATTCGTGGGTTCGTCTCCCACCGAAGGCATTTATAAAGTAAATATTGTGTTTGTTCTGTGTCTGGCTTTTAAACATGTATTTAAGTATTACATTTAGTATCTATCTATCTATACGAAATCTATCCGAAACAGTGTAGCCTAAATGCACAGGGCGGGAATGGGCAGTAGCATCCTTATCACAAAAATGCATTCGGCGATTACCAACACGCATGCCCTGTGTGGCATTATATTTTCTTGGGGAGGACTACGTCCAACAATAGACTACCAATAGCTGATATAATGATAATGATGAATAGATGAATAAATAAAATATATACACTGAAAAAGAGTGATATTTGAATCTTTACGCGTAACTATATATAGGAGCGTCATAGGCTTAAACAATGTTTAAAATAATAACATACATAAGTTGGGAGCCGTTCCTCCAGCAAACACACACTAGATCCTCAGAATTAATAAATACCATTCGTATTTATAAAAATATTATTTTATTTCATACACTGCTAATAAGAAAAGTTAATGACTACATAACATCACGCTACAACCACGCAAAGGTAATATAAATCATAAAAAGAGTGATAAAAATGCATATTTAAAAACATCGGTAATTCATTAAGTTATATGTTAATTTTAATCATAATAGTATGATGAAATTAATCTCCATTATATTCTACAAACAATTTTTAATGTATTTTACTATTACACGATTGGTTATGCAAAAATAAAAATCACGAAGAACATAAATCAAATTTTATTTACCGCTCAATTGATTACTAACCAGTTAAATTACTTGTTCACGAATACATTTACATTTACTATACAATTTAATAACGATAAAAGTATTATTTAAATGTACAATTTATGACGTATCAACAAAAATCTAGTCATTAAAATCGTTAACGAAACTTTGCCGAACCAACCTTTATTTTAAGATTAAACAGAAAATCACTAACGACCATCCGAAAAAATTCGAGAACGTCAAAATGGCGCGAATTAAAAATGGCGGAGAATTCGAAAATTAATTTATTCGCTAGTGGCCAGTGTACATGTATAAATTCATGAAAAGAGGTCGGGTGGGGTGGAAATAGGAGCGGCCTGGAATGACCTGCGTGAACTTTGACCTAGAAAATACCTAAACCGAGAACAAAGGTCGACGACTGTGCCGCTCGATATTTTATTTATATTTATAGTAGAATTTAAGACTTGATAAAATGGTAATTTAAATAAATACATTGTATGACAGGGGCGTGATTTGTATAATAGCGGAAAGTCATGCTAGCGTATGATTGTAGGTTATAAAATTTGTGTTCGATTGGACACGGCAACGGTATTATGTGGTATTTATTGCAACTTCGACACGCGATTAAATAAAACTTGGCAATAGATTATCGACAAATGGAAAAAAATATTTAAATTTACTGAAACAAAGATTTGATTATTGCATAACGTAATGCGCATATTATTTTATTGCATCATTTAAATATTATAGTTTAAATATTAAATTTAATCAATAATGTACTTTTAGTTATTATATTATATGTATAATATTCGCTATATCCCATTTAAATGTCACTATAATCATCACCATACCTGTCATTAGGCGTCCACTGCTGGATATAGGCTTCTACAAGAAAAGAGGTTTTTTGCCCTGAAATTACCGCGTTTGGCAAGCGTGTTGGCAAATATATAGCATAACTTTCGCGACGGGGATGCTGCTACCCATCTCCCATTTAAGGTACACTATTTCGAATGAATATACCGCTATCTATCAGCTCTGGTACCTTAGTTGCCTCTTATGATATGGTGCAGTGGGGTGTAATATTCTTCACTGCTGGTACCTCACGGCAAATAAATAAATAAATATATTTATAATAACAATAAAGATAATATCACAAATTAAATTTATATCGCACTCCTGAATGAAAAATGGGGGTAAATCCATCCGTAACATTGTAACTCAAATGTAAAGGACGGGGATAACCAGCAGCGAAAGTTGCGCTTTCGTCATTGCCAAGACGCTTGCCCAGCGCAGGAAAAATAGGCAAAATTCCCTATACACAAAATTTCATAAAAAGACCTATGTCCAGCAGTAGATATCTCTATCTTTTTTAGCTGCGCGAAATAAATTGATCTATAATTACATAAGTGATAATATTACATAGTGAATCATGACCTAATTTTAACCTCTGGACACCACTAGTTTTAATCGTATCTAAATCCGCAACGCATTGATCGGATAGACCGCAGTACAAACAATTGGCACTCAAAAATAACGACCGCTCTCAAATATCCAATAGGTTATGCACGCAAAACAATTAGTTCACGTAAACAAAGAAATTCAGCGAACATTTCTATTGAGCCATCAATCAATCATCAGCCGTGGTTGTTCAGCCAACCGAACCAATTTGTTGATACAGTTGTATCACAACATTATAGATTTGTGCCGTCATGTACCGAAAGAATACAATAGTACCTCCCGTTGCACCATATCATAAGAAGCGACTAATATACCAGATCCGACAGATGGCGGTATATCCATCCGAAACCAGCTCAAATGCACAGCGCGG
Organism: Heortia vitessoides; assembly: GCA_020976665.1. Classification (NCBI taxonomy): domain Eukaryota; kingdom Metazoa; phylum Arthropoda; class Insecta; order Lepidoptera; family Crambidae; genus Heortia; species Heortia vitessoides. The sequence goes on from JACJUM010003129.1 coordinate 16,766,484, forward strand.
GGATGGGCAGCAGCATTCCTTGCGGTCTACGATAGCCAATACGCTTGCCCCGTGCGGCAAAAATGGGCAAACAACTTCTTTCCTGGTTGTCTGGTATGATGAATACAGCTTTGGTAGAGCAATATTCATTTCAACAGGAATATACTTAATATAGATACGCCTGCCAGATGTGGCTTGTCTACTAAGATGTGATTTGTATTCGATCAAATAGAAATATTTCGGTAACTGTCATAAAATTATTCGGTATTGGCTGAAATAAGAAATTTCTTGAGGTTAGTTGACAGACGGGTTATATGGCGCAAATATTTCGGTAACTGTCATAACATTTTTCGGTATTGGCTGAAATAAGAATTTTCTTGAGGTTATTTGACAGGCGGGCTATATGGCACAAATAGTAGTAATTCTATCTTGTGCACCAAAGCTTCGATCCCCTTTACAAACATTTATAATTAAAATGTTAAGTGTGTATTTAATTATTGTCTATGATATCCGTTACACAAGTGCTTAAGCGATTTATTTCAACACAAAGTTCAATGAACTAGAAATTGTGAGAATTAACTTTCTCGATGGAGCCAGCATAATAATTAGCACAATATTGAAAGCTACATACTTCTTCTTCCAGGATTAACGAGAATTTCTGAGGAATATTGAGATATAAATAAAAGACTTCAATGACCTAGTCAGAGAAATCTAATGAATGGAGTGAAATTAATGTATGGATGTTAAATGATTTTTTTATCGAAACAAAAATCTTCTGGTGTTTCTTTTTTTAATCCGATATAAACAAAATATAACCGAACTGAATATAAACAATATTTCCTTACCAATAACATCAACTTACGTACCAAATCAAATGTAGACGATTAAAACTTCATACATTGCAGTTCAATTTCTTGCTTGTTACTGAGTTACCCAAACAATCACGCGATTGAGGGTATGTGGCTAAAATTATACTCATTACTGACATAATTCGTAATAAGGTTATGCAAATCCAGTTTAACGGCTTCTGGTTGGAAAAAAAGTCTACTTAATTTTTTTTATTTTTTTTTAATGAGAAAGAGTTATGTTTGCGATACGAAACGACACAATTTTACTATAGTAAAAAATAAAATCAACCACAGCAAATGCATGTTTATATTCGTAATTACAGTTCTAATAGTTCCAATTACAAAAATACAATAATCTTTGTAACATTATGTAGACCACATTCTAAGGTCGTCTGATTTGGTACCTCACTTTCCCCAATTTCTACCGCGAAATAACAGTGTTTGCATTGCTGTGTTCTAGTTTGACGGCTGAGAGAGGCAGTGAAATTACTGGGTTATGTAACATTATACATTCAAGTCACAAGGTTGGCAACGCGCTAGTGATATCCTTGTGATTTTACGTCTACAGACTGCCGTGGTTACTATCACGCAATATATGCTTATTTGTCGACCTGTTCTAATACCAAATGTGACTTCATAAACGACACCTTCTTTGAACCTTACGGATTCGTCAGCCGTCAGTTCTACTTGCTATTTGGTTTACCCATTGCCACTTAAACTTACTAATCTATTAGGCTAGCAGTAACTTTTGTTCATTTCCGGTTCTCCTCGCTACTATTTTTATATGTAATATGAATATACCGTAGTACCAATTTTTATTAAATTCGACTTAATACCTATGCCATCATTTAAGCCATTGGAAGTCCATTGCTAGACATAATCCTCCCCAATAAAGTAGGAATTTAGTCCATAATTGCCATGCTGGGCAAACCTGTTGGCGATTGCAGAGTGCAGCTTCCGCGACCGGGATGTAGCTGCTTATCCCCACCCTCTGCATTTGAGCTTATTGGGATAGATATACCACCACCTGACGGTTCTGGTATCTTAGTCGCCTCTTACGACACCCGATACAGAGAGAGGTACTCTTCGATTTTGCCAGTACCTCTTGTCTTAGGGTTCAAATTCACCAAGTTATAATACTTTTAAACTAGGAAAATGCTTCACGGATACAATGCAAAAAGTTTTTACACCTTAAAAATTTAAACCTGAATAAGTCGAGTCCCAAAACCTTATGGTGTTAACTAGCATATAGTAAACGCATAAGTGTGAGCAAATATTACCACATTGGGACATCATATCAAGCGGACCAATACATAATACATTATGTATGAAGGATAGCCTAGTTCGTGTTCTACATTTGGTAATATTGGGGTTGAGATAGGATGCCGCAGTATCGACCTTCTTGACCTCATATATGTGAATTGGAGAATAAACATATCTGTAATAGAAAGTTAATAAGATATTATACATGTAGATGTTACAAATTATTCTTACAAGAACTTGTATTAACTTTTCTACTCTGCCTTACGGCTAATAAAAACGATACCTACTTCAAGAAAATAGCTCATTAAAAATGGCACAAGTGTATTCGTTAGATATTCAAAATGGTAGAATCAACGTTATGTTTAAATGTAGATTGACAAGCACCGTTCTTGTCTCGACGATGCTTCGCTGAAGTATCCTCGAAAGTGTAAGGGGAAAATTCAAATACGTGCTTAAATATTAATGTGTTTATTGTTGGAAAGGGTTTTACTGACGGTAAACATTGCTAATAGCTTTGTACCTGAAATTAAAGGCAAACGTTTCTATAGATTTTGGTGGTATCTTCTATATTGACGTCATATTTATGGCGTTCTATTGGACGTTTTAGTAAGGCAGTTTTAGTCACAGGCAGGCCCAACAGTTTTAGTAAGGTACCGGCAAGGTAGATTAGTACCTCCCACTGCATCAGGTGTCGTAGAAAGCGACTAGGGTATCAAAACCGACAAATGGCGGCACTTCGATTTAAAACAGTGAAGCTCAAATGCGCAAGGTAAGATTGGGCAGCAGCATCCTCGTCACAGAAAGCTGCGCTCTGCGAGGCAACGCGCTTGCCTAGAGCGAAATTATCCTTTTTAAACGGTTTTATTTAGCTCACCCTGTTTGTTTTATTCTTGGGTCAAATTTAGTAATTCAAATTTTACCCTCTTCCTGTCAACCGATTAATCTGAAATTTTGTATACACTTTGGATTTTGGTGACAATACAATTATGTTTATTCATTATCATTATAAATTCAAAATGGCCGCCGCTACAAAATGGCGGATAATTTATGTTTTATTAATCCCATCAATATGGGTATCAAATGAAAGGGCTTAACAAGCGGAATATAATATACTATAAAAAATTGAAATCCAAGATGGCGGCCGCTACAAAATGGCGGATAACGTAGGTTTTATCAATCCCATCAATATGGGTATCAAATGAAAGTGCTCAACAAGTAGAATACAATTTACTATGCAAAATTGAAATCTAAGATGGCCGCCGCTACCAAATGGCTGATAACAATATTTTATCAATCCAATATCAAATAGAATGCGAAATAAAAACTAAAAACTAGTAAATAAAATTGACGTGCCCCACCTATTTTTTTTAGAGTAGGCTATGTCCTACAGTAGACTTCCAATAGCTGGAATAATAATAACTTTCTGTGAGAACAGTTGTTTTTTATTTTAATGATAATGAATACAATTTGACGTTACAATTGATTCAAACATAGTCTTCAGCATTGTATTATGTTATGTTTTATTAATTGTAAGACAGTTTTAGTAAAACGTAATTGATCACATAATTATAGCGGTCGTAGAACGTCCACTGCTGGACCTATCTCGGCGAGTTAGCTAAAATACTCAAAATTTTTTCATAATTGATGGCTCTGTGACTCATAATGCAGTCTTAGTCTGCATGAAAGTCGCTGACCTGTTGCGATATGGTAAAGTATACGAATTGTTTTTGGCGTTTCCTCATCATTTACATAAAATTAATTCGTAATAACTATATATCTACCTCCATTTATGATGAAGTATAACCCATAATCTATCCTGTATTCAATTAACAAAATAATATGTAGTAGAAAAAAGACGCCATCTTGTTGGCGATATGTTTGTCTATGACAACTTCTAAATCAAGTTTTTAGTTCGTTCCTTGTAACTTGTTAATTGAAGAGGTTTTGGTCCTCTCAAATCTCTTAAGATGGATTAAACTGTACAGAGTTGGCAAATAATTATTAATTCAATTCAGTAGTTAAATTTCATCCCGGACAATCACTTTTACACGTAATTTTCATGTATTTGTATGTTAAAAGACAGCGAAAAGCATTTACAGGCAGAAGTCTAGTCATATTTTAAGCTATAAATTTATATATGAAATTGTTATGCTGCCATAACAAAGTCTATTTCAGAATAAATTCATAGACATTCAGTGAATCCGTAAAGTTAGAATGAATGATGCCACAATATTTATAAAACGAATTTCAAAACATTTGTATGAAATATTTAATATTAAATCACATACCAAAATATCCGACCGACTAATCAACATAGAGAATGTTCGGAACAGTCAGAATTTCCTATTAGCAAAGTATTATTGGAAGCGTTCGCCAAAGTCGAGAGCTTTATGAAGTAACTCACCAGTGACGGGTCTGACCACAGGGCTAGGGAGAATACTATATCATAGAAAACCGCTTAATTGATGAGTTTCGGGCCAGTGTGGAGCTGTACACATAATATATACAATATCCTTGATAATTTAGTCAAGCATGTACATTATGTGGATGAGATGCTTGTAAAATCTCGCTCGCTGCAGTGAATATACTTTAAAGACACTCTGTACTGTATTTACTTTTAACTGAGGACCTCATTCAATGGTCGTTTGAATTTGTACCTCTCTCTCAACATTTTTACTAAATAGCAGTGTTCGCGTTGCTGTTTCGGTTAAAAATGTGTAAGAAGCATTAAATTACTGATCAATGTGACTTAATATTTGTTAGTCACAAGGTTGGCAACGCAAGCGATATTCTTGTGATATTACAATCGTCTATATGCTGCGGTCTATATGTTTGCTTGTAGACCTGCTCTTTTAAAAAAAGTTTCTTAATTACTAAAAATATTCTGTAGACCGGTAAAGGAATTGAATTCCTCGCATTCGAAGTCCGCACACTGCATTTGAACTGCAATGTTTTGGATGGATATAACGCCATCTATCCGTTCTGGTATCTTAGTCGACAATGCCTGACACAAAGGAAGATACTATTCCACTCTGCCGGTAACTCTCTACTTTGCCGGTACCTCTAGTACCGTTTCAATTACTAGTTACTATTTGATGATTCGCGAACAAAATTGCGACCCGCTCTAAACCTTCCTCTGAAACTCATTTATCCGTAATTAACTCAGAACACTGCATTGGATTCAATTAACAACGCGTATTGTGCTGTCTAATGGTATTTAGCTGTGCTAGCTATTGTATTCAAGTCATGTGCTGTATATTTGATTTCAGAATTAATTAATTTTCAATGTAATTTCTCTAATTTGGCATAAATTAATTGAATGGCATGTGTTTGTTTTATTTTAAACTAGATATTTTATTGATTAATTAATATCGAAGCCTATTTTGCATTGTAACGTAGTAATTAAATATGGATTAGTTGATGAATGCTCCTAATATTTATTTTGTAGTTACTAAGATTACGCGTATTATTCTCAGTTCTTGCTTCTTCTTAAAAAGTAAAGTCATTTCTTATAGAGATAAAGGACTTGAATTTACTTTTTAAGAATTTTTATAATATATTAATAATAATTTTTATTCTTTACCTTCATACTTAAGAGTTAATAAATAACTTCGCATATATGAAGTATTTGAATCAAGTTTCAAGTGCGTTGGAGACTGGAGTCTGAAATAAGCTTAACTTACTAAGCTTATAATTTTCAAATCACCAGGCCTCTCTATAGGTACAAAAGAATATACTTATATATTAGGGTATGTATTAATTTATGTAAAATTAGAAAATCGGGAAACTTTATGATATTGTAAGTGTGTTAGTGTTGTTGTATGTGTCTGTCTTATTGTGTGTGTATGGGTGTGTGTATTTATCAAAGTTTTTGAATTTTGTTACTAATAGAAATAGTCTATCTATATTATATCTTAATATATAAGTCTGTAAGGCCTGCTTTCAGAAATTAAAGATTATATAATATGTGCATATTAATTTGATAATAGTGATATCAGCCTTAGTACGTCTATTAATTATAAAACAATACATTGGAATCCATCTATTTCATTTTTTTTTTCAAATTACAACACTTTAGACAAGGCAGACTTTATACAAAGCGTATTGGACCTCAAACATTGGTACCTAACTCTAATGATTTCTACCGCCAAATAGCAGTCTTTGCATTGCTATGTTCCAGTTTAAAAGGTGAGAGGCAGTAAAATTACTGAGTAATGTGATATAATGTATTCAAGTCACAAGGTTGGCGTGACGTCAGTGATATCGTTGTGATATTCCGAGCTCATAGAGTCTATAGGCTGCGGTGACGCGAACTATCACGCGGACATTTTGCTTGTCCTCGTCTAATCAACACAATCGTAAATTTAGACGAAGTCATTTCATTTATAAATTCTATTAGTATTGAAATCAGTTTATCAATTATCAGCCATCGGAAGTCCACTGCTGGACAAAGCCCTCCCCAAGAAAAGAAGACTTTTTCTCCATAATTGCCGCGCTGGGAAATCGTGTTATCGCAGATCACAGCTTTCCTGATGGGGTGCTGCTACCCATCCCCGCCCTGTGCATTTGAGCTACACTGCTTTGGTTAGATAGACCTCCGTCTGCCAGTTCTATGATCTTAGTCACCTCCTATGATACCTGTTAAAGGATAAGGTACTATTTTACTCTGCTGGTACCTCACGGCTTCAAATTAAAATCAGTAATCAGTGTTAAACGACAAATTTATTTAAAACATGAACCAAAATCTAAATTCATTCGTCAACTTTCGAGAAATCATATTAGCTGAATAAGCAAAGATTTACGGTAATAATTTTATCTTTTCAAAATGGCTGAGTCAAGTTTATTTTGTGACATTCACGTGATTACGAGAGCACGTTATGCCTTGGTAATTCTAGCGGAATAATTGGAATAAATGCTTACAAGTGAAATCGAACGAATAATTTGATTTTATATTTTAATGCTTTAACTAATTTGAAAATCTTTTCATAGTGTGCAAATGTATCGTGGAGTACTGGTGGAGTAAAATAATGAGTTACAAGAATCTACAGTGTAATAATACAATAAACAGTGTAGAGAAAACTGCGTTCTATGATTGCTAACACGCGCGATAATTATTGGCGAAATTCCCCTTTTTTGGGGAGGCCTATGTCCAACAATAGACTTCCAATGGCTGTCATGATAATGAGGATGATGAAATGTTCGTGTAAATCAGCTAAAATAAGACGATAATTGTTGGAAATATAATAAAGCAAACATAGAGGATAGAAATTTGGATAACCAAGGCTAAACAGTTACAGTTACAGTACATCAAAGATATATATCTTGCTAAATTCAAACTATTATAGAATTTGACGGGGCCGATAGCACATTTGGTAGTGTATGTATTTTGCGGTTGAGAGGTTCCCAGGATGAACATAATCTGTTTGTGTCCGTTTTATGTCAAATAATAATAATATAAAAACCTTTAATTCAAATCTTTCTTAATATAAAACTAAAAATAGAATTTAAAACTGTATTTATTATATATTATTATTTATAGACTTATTCTAGTATTTTTAGCCTGTTTTCTGTAGATCTCTCGGCCAATCTACAAAAGCCTCCTCTAACCCTGTCCACCCTGACTTTCCTGAGCCAATATGTTCCATATCACTCCTTTATATCTAGTATTATATATTCTTTGTAGTTTGATATCCGTAACGTACGTTCAAGTTACTACTCGGTTGCATATCTGCGTATCTTTACAAATATATGTATTAATATATATCTCAAAAATCATTTTTAATTACTCCCCTTTGTTATAAAAGGAAATCCAGAGAAAATTTAGTATTTCTTAATTTATATATCTATAATTTAAAAATTTATATATCTATATTAATAAAATTTAATCTTTTCAGTTGTAGAGATTGCAATTGTGTATGTACTTTTATTAATTAATGTATTTCTTTTAAATTGTTACTTTATTGTTACGTTAAATATCAAAATTTGGTGTACAATACAGGGTAAAATAAAATAAACATCTGCCACTACCTATCGAAGTATCAGACTACAGATGCGCGATATACGACCTGATACAATTATAGATCGCGTAGCTGGCCTAACGAGGCCACTCCCGTTCGCCTGAATGCAATTAGATTATTTCCTGTCCAACCTCCGCTTGTGCCTGGCAGTTTCCTATAGTATTTTTATATCAGTGTTTGGAATAAACATGATCACAAGTTTATGGTAGAACTAGCTAAGCGGTTTATTAGGGAAAATATGTCATCGATTATCCCTTGGAAATAAAATGATTTCTCGTAATGAAATTTAATCTATGTATTAATCTAAGGTATCAGCTGATTCCATAATTAATTTTATTAAAATCACCCAAGTCGTGTAGACGTGAAGAAGTAACAAACACGAAGTCACAAACTTTCACCTCTATAATATTAATATGATCTCTTAGCAACGTTTTTGACAAGATGCAGTAAGTATGGGTTACTTTGACACTCTGAGTCAACTTTAGCTTACAACTATATTTTGCAATGAGATATTACAGACCTTTTTTCTTCGCGAACTGATGATGACCGTGAAATTTGCATAAAGCTAATTAATAAATTCCCACAACATCTCATACATTGACCTGACTCCGTGGTTAGACGCTTAAAGCACTTGTGTTACGGACGCCAGACAACAGAGGAATCACAAATATACTACTTAAATACATATATTTTACACCCATACACAGAGCAAACACAAATATCATCATATAAATATTTGCTCTGGGTGGGAATCGAACCCACGACCCCTGGTGCACAAGACAGGATCACTACCATCTGCGCCATCGGGCCCGTCAATTCTTTTATGTCGTAGTTTCGGCAGAGTAGAATAAAACCTCCCCTGTACCAGGTGCCGTAAGAGGCTACTTAGGTATCAGAACCGACAGATGACGGTATATCCATTAGAAACAGTGTAGCTCAAATGCATAGGCCAGGCATCACTGTTGCGACAGCTGCGCTCTGCGATTGCCAACACGCTTGCCTAGTGCGGAAATTATGGGCAAATTTGCCCCCTTTCTTGGGGAGATCTATGTCCAGCAGTGGACTTCCAATAGCTGATGTGATTGATGTTGACGGTGATGACAATTTTAAAAAATGATCTAAAAATATATAAAGTTCATCAAAATACCCACACGACTCTTTGAATGAAACATAGCAACCTTAAATGGAGTAAACATGGATTGTCTATTGAATGATAAAAGAGTTTTGACAAAATTCCATAAACTAATAAAGGTTCAACGCGTCCATTATAATCTTCTATTCTGTAGATATAATCAGGTCTAGTTGCTTGCACTGAAGACTGCATGCTTTATGCAAAAACAAGTTATCATAGTTACACCTCACCCTTCAACATGCAACAAGTCATATCCTCGGGCGTGCAGAGCGCTCACCCTGAATGATATTAACCTACATCCGTCGCTGTACAATGTTAAATCTGTTAGAGACATGTTTGAACTTGCGTCCGGTGTTACTCCTGCTAACGAGATGCGGTGTAATAGAATTTGTGAAATGGGAATAGAAGTTTTGCGGTAACTAGTTATAGCATGTTTGCTACTCATGAAGTTGTTATTTCGTTGCATGGTTTGATGTATAAGTCGTTGTATCTATTCTACATGAAGAAGGGAAAAATATGAAATTGCGTGAATCTTCTGTAGATTAAGTACTAAGCAGGTTTGAAAAAAAACGGTTTTAAATAGGATAGACATTGAAGTAGACCTTTATAAAATAAAATATTGCATATAGTTTATATACTATCAATATATTTCCTATTACATTAAACGTCAAGGAAAAGTTGGAGTTTGTCAAAACTATCCATTTCCACACTCTCATTTAAATCTAAATTGCTGTGTCCATCTTTCATCAGTTGTTCTATTTCCACCAAACTTTTGTAATCTGAATCTGGCATTATTTTATTTAGTAACATCAAAATAAAAATCATAAAAAGTGTAGTAATAAAAATCACACCTGGTAGTCCAATAACAACAACTAAAGATGGTACTAATTTAAATAAACTATTCCCAAATGCCCAGAAGTATGCACAAATTAATGAGCTACCTACACCTTTGTATGACATAGGAAAGATTTCTCCTAACAGAGAAAAGGGAAGTGCCGTAGTACCCAATGACATGAACATTACAAAAGCAGTCACCAAAGTTAGAAATAGCCATAAGTAATCTTTAACAAACCAATCCAGACTCTGAAGGAACAAAAACAGTGACGTCAACCCTAAAAAAACAATGGAACAAGAACCCGTGAATAAAAATAAAGTTTTCCTTTTTACAATTTGAATCAGAACGCAAGCTGTCAACGAACAAATTAACGTCAAGACGTCAAGTATGATCGTCCCAATATACTTTCCATTTAGATTGAAGATATTTCTTAATGAATAATTTGCCAGAATATTCTCGCCACTCACGCCAACGAAACTAAATATCAGTATCATAATTGAGAGTGGCTTAAGAAAATCTGCCTTTGATAAAGATTTGAGGTAATCTAAAATCTTCTCTCGTAACGAAAATCTCTTTATCGGCTTCAAAGCTTTCAGTTGCAATTTCATTTTTTGTTTCATCAGCAAACTGTTTATTTCGTTTATTGCGTCGTCATCTCGACCTCTTAACCAGTAAAAATTTTCTGTTCCTTTCATTAGATGTCCATTGCCCACCAGCCAGTAAGGACTTTCTGGCCAAAAGTATATTACAATCAGGCTGCCCATTGCCGTTGTGGTACCTAATAATGAAATAACTTGGGTGCAAGAAAGCATACCACATACATGACAAAGAAGTACCCCTAAGGAGATCATCGCTGTTTCCAATATAAGAAATACTCCTCTATATTTTGGACTGCAAAATTCTGATATTATTACATTGCTTATAGTCACAGCACCACCTAAAGATACACTATGTAATATGTGAACTATCATCAGCGTAATGAAGTGATTCGTGGTAAAACTTATGAGCCAGCTCAGAAGAACTGGCATCGTAGTCACAATGGCCGCGATTCGTCTGCCCTTTTTCTGCATCGTGAAGGGAATAATCACGATTGATGGGATGAAAGCCATCTCGCCAGCGATCTCTGAAAGGGATATAAATTTCACTTAGAGCGCGCCCAGTCCTTATCTTTCCTTTTTAATTATTCCCAAGTTATTCTTAGTAACAAGATACTTTTTTAAGAATCTTTTATTCAACACCCCTGGAGTTTGGATTAAAATTTTTGCGTTGTATCTCAAAAAGTTTTTTCATTTGGAATATTTAATGTTTTCCTTACCAATATAGCGAAGTGATTCACTGTCGATAATCGCCTGGTTGGTGTTTGATGGAGTGTCTTGAAGTAAAGAGATGTAGCCTAAGCTTAAACCACAACTCAGAACTGTGCTTAGGACTCCACTAACGACAAACATCTGGAAACAAATGCGAGATAGGTTTCAACTATTTAATGATTTGGTCAGGATTTATCAGCGCAATACAAGTGAAATTGTCAGTGACAGCTTTAAATAATAATTAAATACAAGTCATTTGTCAACTGAAGGATTGAAAATCTGACTGTGTACTGTAAGCAAGTTACAAAAGCCTTTTCTATTGGAGTTCTTTATTATTTTATATATCCTGCAGCTGATATGATTATAAAATACATACAAACTATATTTTTATATCTATCATTGATCTTACCTGATTCACTAGCGGTATTCTAAACACATCCATTTCATAAACAACACTGCACTTGACCGCTAATACAGAAAACGTTGAAGAATATCACATTATTGATATTGTTTTGAACGCGGAATGGCTGTGAGCCATCGTTAGCGATGGTTTTCGACAAATGAACGACTACACGTAATTCGTGTCCGTCCTTTTTTCCAGCTATACAAATAAAACGTCACTATAAACAGTTTGAGTAGTTCAAAATAATGGATTACATACTGTTGTAATATTAAATATTACTACGATTATTAAATTTGTACCGTACACTTTTAAATTTTATATTATATATACAAATGGATTAAAATAAATTTTAACTGAGAATTTTTTTATGCAAGAAAATAAATTTATAACATAAGGTAGACCTTACTATTTCTACAGATAAATAGCAATGTTCACATTGCTGTGTTTTGGTCTGAAGCGTGAGAGATGCAGTTGACAGGATAATTTGGCATTATGTCCTCATGTCACAAGGTTAGCAACGCGTTAGTGATAGAATGAATTGATATATAGACTACAGTGACGCTTACTATCGCGCGGACTCTATGCTAGTTTTCTCGACCTGGTCTAATAATGATAAAAAGAATGTTTGCCTAAATGTTCCCTAATAAAAAGACAACAACTTTCTGAATCACCATAAGTAAAAGATATATTTCATGATCCTTCTTGGCAATCCAATCATGACAAGACAGGTCTGTTATAGAAATCATATATATATATATATAAAATACTTAGATACATATTTAACGCATGACAAACACAAATATTTTCATATAAATATTTGTTATGGGTGGGGATCGAACCCACGACCTTTGGGGTACAAGATAGAGTCACTACAATCTGCGACATAGGCTCGTCATATCAGTTATATCTTCAGTATACAAAGTTGACCCATTGCTTATTTATGTATGAGAAATGAAGTTTAGTGTTCAATTTTTTCTCCAAGATAATTTATGTGAAGCGTTGAGGTGAAAGAGAAGTTATTAGGTAAATACCTGACGTCTGATTTGGTCTGAATGATGATCTTAAATAAGTCTTAAAACTTAATCTTAAAACATATATTCTAAACGAAAAATTCCACTAAATTCAAATTACAATTGCCCCCGTAATCCCGCCGGGGTCCCGCAACAATTGCGCTAAGTACAGAACAATAAAACAAGAGCACAATGAGAACGATGGCAGACGGGATCACGCCGGCTGTAACTAATGCCGGGGTGACTGGCGGGAATAAACCATCTTTTATTTTTCATATCACACCGCGGGCTTTTCTTTTTAAATCGGAGAAATTGTTTAGCTTGTTTATTTTTTATTGTTCTGGATATACAATTCGAAATTCATTCCATTTATTATATTTAGTCACATTTATTTCTTTTGTTTAAATACAGTTCTATTCTTCTTGGTGCTTTTAACTACCATCATAAAAACTATTAACTAAATTTCAAATAGAAATTAAAAAACTTCGCGATCTCTGAAACGCACTTTTGCAACTGTTGCGTTTTTTTATTAGATCAGGTCGACAAACAAGCCTACAGACCACTACAGATCACTTGATACGTCACCGCAGCCTATAGATGATCGTTATATTACAAGGACATCACTAGCGCGTTGCCGTTTAAATATATTACATATGTTACCCAGTAATTTGACTAACTATCTTGATAGGATCACTACCAAATGCGACGCCAGGCGTTTCAAATGTTTGAATTTAGAACAGAGCTTTTAGAACAGATTAAATTTAGAGCTTTTGTACTGAAGATAAGTAAGCTTCACCGCAGTCTAAAGAAGCTTGTAATATCACAAAGACATCACTAGCGCCTGCTAATCTTGCGATTTAAAAATATTATGTCACATTCTATCTACCAACTGTCACCATCAACGGCGACAACGGGCCTGTCAAATGTTTAAATTTAGAACATATTTAAATTAAAGCTTAAATACGAAATAAAATATAGACGGTTAATAAAAAAAAAGGGATAATTTCATAGCTAAGCACACAATATGAGCGTAAAACATTGGAAAGGCATAAAGTGCTCGAGATATTGCCAAGTATAAATAGCACCGCAATATATCCACGCTCGTCCCGGCACAATTTCCTACCTCCCCCCGCCTCCCTGCTCCCCTCAATCCCTGAGGAAACAGCCGGGCCGCAAACACATGCACTTTAATACTGGAGCGAGTGCAGTTAATTACTATTAAACTTATCCAGGGAAAACATATAATATAATATATAAGGGAGTCTGCTGAATTAATTTAATTACTTTTGGGTAACATAACTTGTTCCGTAAGGTACTAGCAAAATAAAATAGTACCTCCCACTGAAGCAGGTAAGCACTGTCGTAAGAGGCGACTAAGTTACCAGAACCGACAGATGGTGGTGTATCCATCCGAAACAGTGCAGCTCTAATGCACAAGGCGGGGATGGGCAGCAACATCCACGTCGCAATAGCTGTGCTCTGCGATTGCCAACACGCTTTTTATATTCGAAACAATGACACTAGCGCATTAATATTAGGCAAACAGCACAGATCACCCTTGCCAGTGTAAGCTCGCAAGCTCACGTGAAATAACTGGACCCATTTCATCCGGGGCGGCCATGTTGGATAGCTATACCGGCTGCGTCATTACCTTCCATTGTCCGTTAATATTGTTTTAAAACAATAACCGGCAAGCTTTTGTATGGCTTAATATGCTTATTGTTTTCACAACTGTTTGTTTGGTGTTTGAAACGTCTAGTTTCCCTCTGGTTTTGTGGATATTAAACCTTCTTCACCATTAATAGTATACTAAAGCTGAATTTGCTAATAAAACGTTTCTTTGCGTGGTCAAGTTAATATTTTCTAATGTTACTATTAAATATCTTTGCCATGAGGTAACCCAATTAAAATAAATCATGGTTATCATAGATTTCAAATATTGCAAAAATATTGGTGATAAAAAATATTTGGTAAATTAAAATAAAGTGCGACACAATATTCTTCTGTTTTTTTTTATTACTAAACTATTTATCGTAGCATAAATAAAGCCAGCTGTAAATTGCACCTTATATTCTAGATAATAAAGTTTTTGGTGAATTCGAACCTTCGGATGACTGTAACATGAAACTATTGGTAACAAATGTGTACAATGATAATGCGCCTCTAATGATAAACTAAGCATATGCTTCATATAATAATTTTACAAACTATTTTACTTTCCGTGTGGTACCGGCAAAGAAGAATAGTACCTCCCCCTTCACCAGGTGTCCTGAGAGGTAACTAAGGTATCTGAGCCGACATTTCATTTTATAATATCTTCACAAGGTTAGAAAAGCGCTATTGATATCCTTCTGATATCACGAGCGTCTATAGGCTGCAGTGACGCTTATAATTTTTAAGGACCGTATGTTTATTTATGTCATCTTAGTTATGTACAATAAAATATGTGTTCTAATGTAAGGACTTTGAAGTAAATAACCCGCAGTACAAACAGAAAAACAAATATTACTGTTCAAGCCATATTATTCCTCTCGGAAGTTTTCCTCGCATCCCTTAGGGACACAGTCCGCTCTGCAAATTCATATGCTTCCTTATAGTGAGGGGTTCGTTATTGGACGGGTTATTTTAGATAGCATCATTTGTATGTTCGTGAATTGTCAAAAGAATGGAGTAGGTTGAATTCCGTGGGGTACCGGCAGAGAAGAGTAATATCTACCAGGTGTTGTATGAGGCGACTGAGCTATACTAAACCAAAGGTTATCATCATCATCATATCAGCCATTGAAAGTCCACTGCTAGGCATAGGCCTGCCCAAAATAAGGGTTTTTCATCCATAATTGCCGCGCTTTGCAATCGTATTGGCAATCGCACAGCGCAGCTTCCGCGACGGGGATGCTTCTGCCCATTCTACCTTTACTTACTTTTTTATCTTTACCTTTACTTTTACTAATTCGGATGGATATACCGCCATCTATCGATTATGGTACCTCAAAAGATATAGTAATGGCAAATCTCGATACGCAGCATAGTAATTCAATATAATGGCGGCGCTTCCGCCTATATCTACTCGCTTATTTTATTAAGGATTTGAATTATAGATTGAAAACCACAACGCCAAACTGTATCCACCTACTTTCATCATTACGTATTTTTGATTGTTGTTTTGGTTATCCGTAAGAGATGGATATACTCGTATATCATCGTACATTTATTACATACTTTAAAAACAGTTGTATGTTATTTTGTTTTATCTCGTCGGGTTCAGCCAGCGTTAACGTTAATAATATTTACTTAAAACATTATATTAGGGTCCCTAAAATCATATATATCATACATGTAAAATTTGTTGTTTTATAGATCTAAACATACAAAGGAGGATATTATGTAGTGATTTTCGTCTATATTTCACAAAACAACAAACAACGGTAGCTAATTACATAAATACGTCATACCACACAATATTTCCTTAAAAGAAAAGATACATTATGACGGCCACGATGACGCAGATGATACTCCACCCAGGACAAATATTTATATGATGATATTTGTATTTGTTCTGTGTCTGGGTATTACATTTGTGATTCCCTCTTGTCTGACTTCCATAACAAGTGATTCACGCGGCTTACTGCGGAGTCAAAAAACTATGAGATATTGTTGGAATTTATTTAATTATCCTGTTTCGGCGAGCAATGGTACATTCATTTGCTTTTGTTCCAGGACTGCTATCATGGGACTCAGGCGAGCACCAGGTCGATCTGGAGAAAGAGCTCTCCACCCTCACGGCGCAGGCACCCGAGGGGGAGGAGGCTCGATATGGTACGTACATAGCATAGACTAATTGATAAGCAGATGTAAAACCGTCAAGTTTGCGACAAAGTATCACGAAGATACGCTGCTTCCGCACTGATGTTGTAAAAGTAAATTTAAAGATGGTCGTTAATGAAGAAACAATGTTCATGGTATTGCTATTAAACTGAAAAATGACTGTATCTATGGCTATTTTATTAAGGAATAATTAAAAAACTAATAATTATAAAAGAAAAAACTATCCATTTTGTATTTTTATGGAAAATCACATTAATTTTCAAATTTCAATCACAATCAGTTTTGATCTGGCAGCTTCGATTGAAACTGTATCAACTGAAGATAATATAGTTCTCACAATTCTAGAAACAATGCGGTTTATTTGCAAAATTGATTTAAATGTCGAATTTCTTCATGAAGTTTTGAAATTTGATTTTAAAAGAGTATACAAATCGTGAAATATTTTTCGATGATTTTGAAGAGTCTACGTAAACTCTGAAGTTTTCAGTATATGTCTAAGACAGTGTAATATATCTAATATTTAAATAAACCATTTTGAAACTAATCGAAATAACAAGCATAGATTCTGCGTGATAAAAAGCGTTACCGCAGACGATATCACAATATTCAGATATTAGGAGCGCGTTGCCAACCTTGTGACTTGAAGATATGATATCACATTACCCAGTAATATCACTGCTTCTCTCACCTTAAAACCGGTACACAGCAATGCGAACACTGCTGTTTGACAGTATAAATATTGGGAAAGTGAAGTACCAATGCAGACGACCTTTGTATAAGGTCTACATTATGTCAAATTTAGAATGATTTTTTTTATGAGTAATATCCAAAAGAAGTATAAATTAGAATGATCTAAATAAAAAATGCTAGCAATACCTCTCTCTCGTAGAATATATGCGCTTATTAAAAAAGGTATACTGTTCCATAAGTCAATAAAATTATACTAAGGCTATTTGGCTCTCTATACTGAATACTGTAAGTACGGGCAATTCATCGCTAGCTGATCGATGGTCTGGAGCGTAATCCGACGTGGCTGCATCTCTGCCATCTTGCATTCCTTTGTTTTTATTAGCGATGAATTCAATTCAATTTTATTTATTTATTTATAAACACACAATGGTGGCTATAAATATATTGAGTGATATGTTTGGCCCATTGGCAGGCGTCCAAATTTTTGAGCTTAGGTACAAAATTACCATAAATAGAATATAATATATTATGAATATAGTGTCAACAAATTTAAGTGATTATGGAGAAAATAAAGTGTTATTATTGACAGAAAATAATGTACCTAATATGTTATATTTAAAGTTAAATACAAAATCATAAAAAAAGAAATTGTAATAAAAAGAATTTGAATAATCATAAACTATGAACCATTATCGGTTTTAAATACTTCATATCATTTAAACATAGTCACTATAAATTCTTGAATGAATGAAGGCGACTTCATATACCTTGAAGACAGAGACAATATGTGACATTTCCTGGTTTCGTATATTATTTATTATCGTAATTTGTATCATATTGTTAGTAAGAACAATTTATATGCTCGCTCATGTTCCTGAAGGAACTGGCATCCAAGCGAGTAGGAATTAAGAAATGCGGAATCATTTTGAGATACTTATATTCAGTGTTAATGATCAAGCTTGATTTGATAATTAACTTGGAGAATTCATAAGAAAAAGTATATTTGTTACTGTTAAAAGGCATTTTTCGCTAGTTTAAACCAGTATTTACTAAATTCCATTGTTAAAACTAGAATTCCTGTTGTCACGTCAAGAAGATAAAGCTAGCACAATTTAGATAAAATCGTTTCTGGTACTTGCCGGACGCTGCCACGTCACATTCGCTTCGCTCGCTCGGCTCTTGAGCTGTGGACGCAGTTCTAACCTTACCTAACTCCACTCCGTTTCAGTTGTACACATTTTATTTTGTAATTAATATTCAATTTGGGTATTAGTTTTTTCTAATATTTTGTAACAAGGCATCACGCATACATTTACAGGCAACATTGCCATTTAGGGAGGCCCATGCCCACTAGTAGACATCAGCTGCTATGACGTTGATGACAATAAATAATATAACTATATTCTTGCTCAACAGGCTCTTTCATAACAATAAACCTTTAGCCACACCAGCAACAAATAACATCAGAAGTGTAGTACTATCTACATCTAATTTTATATCTGCTTAAATTTACTGGTTTCACCGTTTACAGAGAGAACAATAACATAAATAGACGATAAAAGTCAACACAATGCAGAATTATAAACCGGGAGAATTACCTACTTGATACAAAGTAGCGAGAATGGACGTTTGCGAGGCAATGGAGTAAATTACTTGGAAGGAGGTTTAGAACAATTTGGTCCAAGTGTAGACATTGCTGTGCAGGAAGTTCATAAAAACTTATTAAGCACATCCAGAAACATGATACGATAAATAAATTTTTTTCGTTTCTGAATAGAAAAACGTTGATCTGACAGAAGAGCATTGGACGAATAGGATATATCATCATATACAGCTGTAGGACAGACATCGGTAGACAAATGTCAATCTCAGATAATTTTAGGGATTTTATTCTTGCATTAATGTACAATTTCAAGACCAATTTATTAACAGAACACGATTTGTAAATGAAAATCCTCTTCTCGACTTTTTTTGCTTTGAGATACCGAAAGAAAAATCCCTACCTTTTGCCCCAGGTGTCGTAAGAGGCGATTGAGGTACTCGTACCAGAACCGACAGATGGCGGTATATCCACCCGTAACAGTATAGCTCAAATGCACAGGGCGGGGATAGGTAGTGGCGTTACCATCACGAATGACGCTCTACGATTGTCGACATACTTGCCCAGTACGGCAATTATAAGTCGACTTCCAACGGCTGATATGATGATAATGGTAATCGACTTAACAAAACACTGGTACAATACGAAGGAACTTTAACGATAAGTAAATACTTGTAATGCTTTTAGGTTTGGATACATCCTTATTGCGAGAGAGAAAAGAAAGATAAAAGAAACACACATTTTATGACAGTAATACTGAAGCTACTGACGAAAATGGCTTTACAGAATTTATGGAACCACTTCACCCATGTCCGATTAAACACTAGATTCATTTTGTTTAGTAAAAATATAAAATCATTGATTTATTTTGTTACTTGAATGGTTTTTGACGGTGTGATTTATCAAAAGTATAAATGAGTTAACAAATATGGTCTTTGTTCTACCTGAAAAAAGAACCAAAATGTAAGTATTTCAAATAACTTATATACATTTTTATTTTGCAAGATTTGGTATTCGACTTATATACAATATAATTCTGCTTACATACAGTAACTCTAGTAAAATCCTCTCTTTGCAAGCAGAGTCCACTCTTTGCCGCGTAGGGCAATCGTGTAGGCAATTGCAGAGCGCAGCTATCACGATGGAGATACTGCTGCCCATCCCCACCCAGTGCAGTTAAGCTGCACTGTTTCGGATAGATATACCGCCATCTGTCGGTTCGGGTACTTTAGTTGCCACTTACGACAAATGTTGCAATGGAAGGTACTTTTCTATTCTGGCAGTACCTCACGACAAGTGTAACTTAGGCAACTTTAATTATGTAGTAAACGCGGGTTGCTGCTAGTATTAAAGCAAACAAAAGCTAACAGCATTGATCAATGCGTGTTCCTTTTGTTTATTGTCTATCGGTATTCTTGTTTCAAATACTTATAGAAATGGCGTGTCAGCACATAACTGGCAACGTAATGGTTGTACACCTGTTCACTAAGATATCAGGGTTATTTGAAGTTCTAGGGCGGGCTTGCACGCGATGTCTTGCCATCGCGTCACACTCAATCGCCCTAGATTCGGTGTTCCATTTCCTTTGCATTCTTTTGTTTTGCAACGATCGATGGGTGTGTTGTGTTCAGATTTAGGTACTGCTGTTTCCGCAAGGAAATGTACTCGCAGTAAACTATAAATCATGTTCCGTGATGGCAGTCTTGTTAAAGACAGGCTTGTTGCACGATGACAGATTGGTGTGGCTCTATAATAAATCATAGAGTTAGAAGATATAAGTTTTTTTTTACTTATTCAAATACCTAAATTGGATAGTGTAAATCATTTTGCTTTTGACAATTTGAACTTCACTTTTTTATAGATTTACCGCCATCTGTTGGTTCTGGTACCTCAATAGCCTCAGACGACACCTAATACAGGGTGGAGTACAATTCTACTCTTCTATTATTCTCTCTAACATTATTTGTCAATTTTATTTGCATATGTATATTTTTACCAATATGTACATTTATACCCTCAATGTTTGTGTATAAAGAAAATGGGTTACCCTACAACAGCCGCCCGATCAATCACAATACTGGTTGATTGATGCATGCTGTGTTGACAGCCAATATGATGGCGAGACTACCTTCAGTAATATATAGATACATCTCCGAATGTTTATTTGAAATAAGTGTAGGATAATAGTAGAAGTAGAATATGTATTGATATTAAAAGAAGCCAATATATGGCGCTTTTTAAACTAGGCACTGTTAACTTTATACAAAACCACTTATTGGTTTGCCTATCCAGCTCTAATTGGGATGAAATAAGAGTGGGGTTTCATAAGACAGCATGCAGTTTAGTGAGGTATTATTCTACGCTGCCGGTACCTTATATTATGAAGTGAAAATTCAATAGTTAAATATATGTTATGCAAGTTTATTTAGGTATACGGCAGGTACTTTTGCTATTCCTGCTTTCCAATCTGTTTAAACAATCTAAACAATACATTTTAGAAATTAATATTTGATCACTTAATCCATAAATATTAAACCAAATTTAAATTAAATCTAAACTAAAATATATCCCAAATATAAAAAATTAATTTATTGTAACAGCTGTAATAAACCATGGAGAAAGAAAAGTTAAGATGTTTGAACTTGAATGAATGAAAGTAGAATGGTTGCACGAAGATATAGAACGAAACTTAATAGAAGAGATGTTATAGGACGACCTATAATAGACCTACCTAACCCGATAGGATTCAGGCGTTATGTATGTATGTATATAGGCTTATAACATAGCCTCGTATATATGTATCCTCCATACACTGGGCTATATTAGTTACCTTCGCTGAATTCATCACGCAAATGTTACAAGATAAATCACGCAAGATTAATACTATTGACGCCAATTAATGTGGTGAGTTTGAGTTGGGATAAATTAGTAATTAATCTAATAGGACTATTTATTATGCCAAACACTGTAAATATTTGAAATAGTCATAGATAAATATAAAGTTTAGGACAATGTAATAATCTGATATGATAATTAAAAATAAGCTTAATGTTAGTCCAGACATGTCTGACTACTTAATTTGTTTGATTTTCACATTTTTTTGTTTTGCAGCCTAACTGTACCATTTTTCGTCGTTCTAAGATCTTTTGTCAGACCGTATCAATATATTTTTTATCCATCCGCTTTACCTTCCGCCTTCCGTTTTACCCGCGGTGTTCCCGTTATTACCGAAATTCAGAGATAAAATATAGTTTATATAATTTTATGATAATGTAATTTAACTTTACATTAGTAAAGTATTTATTGAAATCAGTCGTGCGAATCTATTTGGTCCAAATGCTCAATAATCTAAATCGTGCCTTGTTACATTCCATCTTAGGTGTTTGATTTTATAAAATATAATATGCCTATATCACTCCATGAAAATGTAGCTTTCCAATGATGAAAGAATTATTTTAATTAGTCGAGTAGATTTTGTGTTAAATCGTTCCAAACATACAAACAAATATTTTGAAGATATCAGTAGCATACTCCTCATATCAGCCATAAGACGTCCACTACTGGACATAGGCCTCCCCAAGTAATTTGCAATAGGACCAGTATGCGGCCTATGCCCAGCAATATCCTGCGGCTTCAGACAGATCGTATATCCATCTTGCGAGTGTACGCCCTGCGCTGCGCTTGCCAGTACATGGTCTCCATTCTAGAACCTTACGACTCAATCGACCATCAGGTCTGCGTACTAAATGCCCTGCCCACTGCCACTTCAATCTACTAATATCAGTATAGATTATTAAAATGACTTGATACTTAGCACCGCCCCATTATACAAATTATAACACTTTCTTTCTTAAGTGCATTGCTTAGACTTACTTAGTGATTAAGTTTGTATATCTACAGATAGATATACCTACTCACGGGTCTTAACACCAATAAATTCAATTATCAGTTCTATATCTTATTTAACACGTAATTAACATCTACAAAGAATCCCTGAATTTTTAAAACGAATAGATGTATGCTTAAATTACGTTAATGTTACTTCGCAAATTGGTTAGCAATTGCCACGTGATCAATCACGTGAGAGCAATGGCGGATTGACGTCTACGATCGATTAAGACAAGATGGCGGATAGCTGAGTGAGATGAGAGGTTTTATTTAAAACCTTTGATATATTTATATTTTAAATATAAAGCACACGGTTTTTATATATATGACAACGGAAGCGTCTCATCGTAACGCAAAAAAAAAACTTAAGTTTTTCATGTCGAAACGGCTGAAAAGATCTGGATTAAATTTGGTACAGAGGCTTTTGATATAATCTATAATAGCGTAGGCTATCCTGAAAATGTGTTCCCGTGGGATACATCTGGCTCTTTATTTTTCTCTAAGGCACATTTTTTATCAGAGTTTATCGGTTAGAAGACGATATAAATTTCTTCCCGGAATAACTACAGTTCCTCAGGGAATGAAATATAGTGACCAATAGAATTAGACTATGACTATGAATAATTAGACTTGACCAAAAATATCGAGAGCTGAAATCTAGTCTTGAAATACTATTAGATAAATTCGTTACCCGAGAAAGCATTAGGAAAAGAAATGTTTTAACCCAAGCTTAAAAAAAATTATTCATTCTACTTATATAAAAAACAATACAAAGCCAACTTGAGTTCATTACAACCTGCATTCAAACTGCAGAGGATACTTCCAGAACACTCGCACGTTAATCTTGTTGAAGTTCCAGCTTTCAGCGCTTCAACGGATCGCCTAAATCCTGTGAATAATAAAGCTGCAAGCTAAACTGAGATTGTAAATTACTAGATAAAGCGATGAATCCGCTGCATTGGTTAGCAACCACTATTGCAGAGAACAATTTTCAATATTACACAGAGAATGAATAGGTTTTGGATAGTTTCACATTTATCTTGTTTGAAGATATTGATTATATAAAGAGAAATGATCGTAGATAACACAAGTTCCAATTTACATGAGGAATAGACCTCATACAAAGGTCGTTTGCTTCGGTACCTTACTCTCAGCTATTTCTACCGCCAAATAGCAGTGTTCCTGATTGAAGGATGAAAGAGGTAGTCAAAAAATTCGGTATTGTGATATAATATTTTCAAGTCACAAGGTTGGCAACTCGATAGTGATATCCTTCTGATGTTAGAAGCGTCTATAGATGTGACGTACCTCTTATGATACTTCGTTCTGAAGGAGGTATTATTCTTTTCTACCGGTACCCAAAGTCTGTTTCTTTTTATTTACAATGATACTAAGTGAATGAATAAAATTACACTCTAAACTTTAATATAATACAAGTGACCTTTTTATATTCCGTGTTACACTGCGGTCGTGAGTGAACCTAAGTGATACGAGAATCAGGACACGCCTTTTACGAGCGAAGATAAACCCAAAGCCCCACCCAGAGTTAGCCTAGCCTGATCTGGGCAATAGGTACCTAGATAAAGACCTAGTTTTAGTGTCTAGTTACAAAATAACGACATTTAATACGTATACACATACTTTTCGATCAGTAATTGTGGATTCATACACGATGCTTTTTAACACTTTTATTATCCATAATAAAACAACTCTTGACGGTTTTAATAACACAATAACTTATGCTCTTTTGTTCTGGACAACCTCCCTAAAAAGGTAGAATTTTACCAATAATTTTTGGGTAAGCGTGTCAGTAATCGCAAAGCGCTGAAGAGACTGCTTCCCGTCCCCATCCTATGGATTTTAACTACTATTTACGATGGATATACCGCCATCGGTCGGTTCTGGTCCCTGAGTGGCCTCTTATGACACCTGGTACAGGGGGTGCTTTTCTAGTCTGCCGGTACATCACGGCTAATATTGCATACATTTACCTGATAAAAGTAGCTTTAAGCACTTGTGTTATTGGACAACAAAAGATTTACACATAAAAATACATATAAAACCAAGACTGGACTCGTCAATTGTTTCTATTTACTTTTATCTTGAATCTATATTCATCATATGTGTTGTGAGGTACCGGCAGAATTAAATAGTACCTTCCACTGCACTAAGTGTCGTAAGTATACCTTAGTTGCCTCTTACGATACCAGAACCGACAGATGGCGGTATATCTATCAGAAACAGCTTAAGTAGCTTAAATGCACAGGGCCAGGATGGGCAGCAGCATCCCTGTCGCGATAGCTGCGCTCTGAGAGGCTTATGTCTAGCAGTGGACTTCCAATGGCTGGTGTAATAATATATTCACATAATTTTATTTTTTTCTATCAAATTAAAGAGCGACCAACCCAGGTGGCGTGCAAACTTCGCATGCGGACTAACGAGGCCTAATAAATATTTTGAACAGGTTTGCATACGTGCCAAGCATAATTTACGACTTTTGAAGAAAATTTAAATAAACCATCTAGTTTTCATTATACATTAAAAATATCCATCAATCGTTTGTGATCTTTTTCTAAAGAACCTGTAAGCGACAGTCAAATATTCTCCTATTCAAGTGACGATTGGCAGCTAACCTTCAAGATTCAATATAATTGGAACGATTCATCGTTCAAAGTTAATGGGGAAAGTTATTACTTATCGTTGATTGAACGGTCAGAAGAAGAGTGTTCCAGCTGATCCAGGATAATATAAGAAATTGAAAAGTAGCTCATTCATCTTTTCTGTCTATGTCAATCTGGAACACTCAATCTGTGGCGGGTTTAAAGGGTGACAGAGACGGTTATATTTCTGGGTAATGTGGCATAATATTTTTTAGTCACAAGGCAACACGCTAGTGGTATTCTTATAATGATACAAGAGAATATAGTCTGCGGACATGGTTATCACTCGTTGTTATAAAAAAAAACAGACAGCGGATGCTATGGGAGAATAAAAGACATATTTGATACCAGATAAACCACCCGCAAGATGGACTGGTGATCTGACAAAAACTGCAGGATCGCGCTAGACACAGGCCGCATATAACCAGTTATATTGGAGATTACTTGGGGAGGCCTATGTCCAGCAGTGGACTTCAAATGCCTGTAATAATGATTCAATGGTTTGGTAATTATTCAATAGTTCAGTTACTTCTTAATGTGTCAAGTAAAAACTTCGTGTCTTTTTAAATAATAAAACGTGACGTTAGGTTTTTAAAAAGTTTTTAAACAAATAATTGCAGTCAAATTTTGGGTACAAAGCGACTTCGTGTTATTGATAAACGAACTAGGAACACTACATTTGGTTCATAAACAACTTTGGTGTGACGTCACAGTTGGTTCGAATATCCCGAGCACTGTGTTCACACCCTAAAGCTAACGACTTCACGAATGACCTACATTGCGGGTGGCAGTTATCGCGTTTTCAGTTGGCCGCGCACGCCTAACGAAACGAAAAGCGCTCGCGGGGCGTTTACGGGTGGGGTCACAGTGGAGGCGGAACCGGGTGGTTTTGTTCGTAATGTTTTGTAATACTACACGGTTTTATGTAGGTATCATTGGAAAGAACTTAAAGACACATTAGAGGTATTAATGTATATATTGGAAATTGTATACAGAAGTGGATTGGTCGGATAATGTGCTAGACACTCTGACGTAATTTCTCAGTATCATTTCTAGAAGGTTTTTAGTATATTCTCGGTATAGTTAATTTTAGTGATAATGTATTTAATAATAATCTGATTTATGTATTTTGATATAGCCAGCCATTACTCTAATAACTTTCTGTGTTCTCTTGATCTGGGTGTTAAAAGTATATAATTATATTTGTGGCACTGCTGTTGTCTGATGTCCGTAACATAAGTACCATGGGGAATTGTAGGGTTAATAATAGACCATTAGCCGACAAACGCAGCGTAGGACGTCCTACGAGGTGTACAGATGATCTGACTAAAACCGTAGGATCGCGTTGGAAGCAGCCCGATACAACCAGTCCTATTTATAATCACTCGGAGAGACCTATCAGCCGTGGACGCCCAACAGCTGGTATGATAATGATGTCAGATTTAGATAGATCGGGAACCGCTTACATTAAAAGGATCTTTGTATATTTGCCAGGCTTGTTTAAATAAAAAACAATTAATGCGCTGTACAAATAATTTACCACTACTTGTTTTACCGAAAGGTTTACCTAATTAAAACAGCTAGTTTGGATAAACACTCACCGAATCCTAAAACTCAATTGAAGCTTACCCGACAGAAGGGTTCGGAGAAGCGAGCAAGCAATTTAAACCTTTACACATACTAAAACTCGTCTTATTATTACATTTACCTTTCTACTTGTTAATTGAGATACCTAAGCTAATAGATATCATTAGAATAAAGGAAAAGATACAGGTAGGGTAGCCCTAGGGTAGCGACCTATTTGGTGACCCTTCAAAGGTAACTTAATTTTTGTATCAACAGGTATAATTTTAATAGGTATTCTTTAACAATCTACTTATTCGCAAAAAGAGTATTTTCACTGCTAGATAGGCCTCCCCCAAAAAACCTTTTTGGTAATGATTGCCAAGCTAGACAGGCGTTATATCCTATCACGCTTAGTTGCATCTGTCTGCTTTTTTATATACTTCACTAAGACGATAAACAAACATACAGTCCGCGTAATATATTACATAATAAAAAGTATTTGCCGTGAAGTACCGGCAGAGTCGAATAGTACCTCCCACTGCACCAGGTGTCGTAAGAGGCAACTAAGGTACTAGAACCGACAGACTGCAGTATATCCACCTGGAACAAGGCACCTCAAATGCACAGGGTGGGGATTGGCAGCAGAATCTCCGTCGTGAAAGCTGCGCTCTGTGATTACCAAAACGTTTGCCCAGCGCGGAAATTATGGAAAGAACCTCCTTTCTTCGAGAGGCATATATCCAGCTGTGGACTTTCAATGGCTGGTATAATTAAAAAAACAAGTATTACCGCAGCCTTTAGATGCTCGTATTATCAAGGATAGCGCGCCGCCAACCTTGTGACTTGAAGCTATTGGTACCTGATGATTAAAGCTATTGATTAACTTAGTAATTTCTCTACCTCTCTCATGAGTTATGACACCGCAAACCAAAAAACAGCAATGCGAACACTGTTGTTGTGCGGTAGAACTAGTAAGGGTATAGTAATAACTACTGGTACCTCAGTTGTCTCTCACAATACTTGGTATAGGAAGACTCTGTTCTACTCTGTCTTCTGCAACTAAAATTAAAATCATTGAGGACTCATCATTATTATAACAGCTATAAAAAGTCAACTGTTCTACATATGATCTCCTAAGGATTTTTTTGGAAGAAGAAGGGAATTTGCCCATTATTGCAGAGCAACGTCGTGAAGACGATGCTACCGCCTATCTCTATCCTGAAGGATGCCCTGTTTCCAATGGATATACCGCCATCTATCGGTTCCGGTACCGCAGTCGCCTCTTAAGATACCTGGTAAAAAGAAAGTTACTATGCTACAACGCCGGTACCCCACGGTTTCATAATGTCTTTTGGATTGCATTCAGAACGAACGTGAATTTCCACAATCCTATAATTAGAACATGTCGGGAACACGACACAATGTTGAATCGGATAAACGAAACGCCTGGTGTTGACGGCTCGACATTAATTGAATGAAAATACTCGTTGCTAATTAATAATTAAGAGGCCATAATAGCTTTTTTAAATGAACTTGTCAACAGCCTTATCGAATTAAAATATCTACTAGCTGTGACTGCGATTATGTGCGCGTGGAATTGTGTCTTTGGTGAGACTTTCCTTGCAAACTACAAATTGCCACGAAGAGCACGCAACGAACGTAAATTTTTCGCCCTTTTCGCCATATTTTTGATTTATACTCCACTCCTTTTACTCATATCGTAAAGTAGTATAGACTTAATTATTTCTTATTACATAAGCTAGCCACCAGTAAAGTTCCCGTCCGAATCGGTCCAGCTATTCTAGATACAAAGTGGAACAAACGGACAAACGCACAGACAAAAATTTAAAAAAATATTTATTTTTGTATAGTACTGTATACACATTCATATGCATGTAGTATAAAACGGGTCTTTTAATATTACATACAAACACTTCAATTGTATTTATATGTATACTAGTGCCCTGCCCCGTATATAGGAAGATTTGATCCCATTGATCTTGTTACTGCTGAAGTATTAATCTCATTCTCGTCCTATGATATAATGTTTCCTTAGTAACTTTCAGGTTCTGCACAAACCTAATCCAAATAAATTACAAACAATAAACATAAAACCTTCTTAGTTATTGCATTCATTAATATTTTTACATTACTGTTCAACAGCATAACACTGGTAATTCATATTTAACTCCTATCTGTAATATTTGACCAGCTTTGTTGAGCTTACAATATTTTTTATTATGTTAGTCGTAAATTTTAAATTAAGTTAATATTGTCAGCATAGTATAAAAGTACCTCCCACTGCACCAGGTGTGTAAGGTACCAGAACCGACAGGTGGCAGTATATCCATCCGAAACAGTGCAGCTCAAATGCACAAGGCACGGACTGACTGCAGCATTCCCGTTGAGAAAGCTGCGCTCTACGATAGCCAACACACTTGCCCATGGATGCAATTAAGGGTAATAAACCTCCGTTGTCGGAGAGGCCTATGTCCAGCAGTGGACTTTCAATGGCTGGTATGATGATGATGATATAGATTTCAGATCCAGATCTTGGCTCGGGAATATAGAAACTTCTTCTTGTTTTTCTCGATGTTCTTTTGTTTAATCCTTAATGATAAATAAATGTGTATCGCAAAGTCGTATTCCAACAGCGACGAAATGACTTCATATATTTGTTACATTTTTTGGGTACAAACTGCCTTTCTATCCCTTTCGTCGATCGTAATCATATATTGCATACTCAAGTCACTTCGCCTCAAAAAACAACAATGTTAAAACACATTCCATTATGGAGTCCTCTGTTAATGGATTGCCCACATAATACTTCCATCTGATTGTTGTTCCAATACCAAATAATACCAAACATCCAAAATTTCCATTCATGTTTTGTAAAGCGTCAAATTGTTGATGCCAGCCATTAAAAGTCCATCGTTGGACATAGGCCTCCCTAAGAAAGGGGGTATGTTGCCCATAATTGCAGCGCTGGGCAAACGTGTTGGCAATCGCAGAACGCAGTTTTTGCGACGGGGAAGCTGCTGCCCATCCCCGCCCTGTACACATGAACTGACCTTTTTTTGCATGGATATACCGCCATTCGTCGGTTCCGGT
Source organism: Heortia vitessoides (assembly GCA_020976665.1). Taxonomy (NCBI): domain Eukaryota; kingdom Metazoa; phylum Arthropoda; class Insecta; order Lepidoptera; family Crambidae; genus Heortia; species Heortia vitessoides. Next base: position 16,796,618 of record JACJUM010003129.1, read on the forward strand.
ACCTGTCGTCTCTTACGACACCTGGTACAGGGCGAGGAACTATTCTACTCTGCCAGTACCTTACGGCTAATTGTTGATTATAATGTTTAAAATGTAACAGTTTTTAGCTTGTATGGTGTATCAGATTTTTGCCTCGTCTGTTTAACTAAATTCTTTTCTCGTTCAAAGAATATATTAGCCAAAATTTGTGGAAATTGGTTCCTCAGCAATAGACAGATTTAGTTAATATTTATTATGATAATGCTGATAAAAAGTGGTAGTGGGCAGGGCACTTGATTCGCAGAACCCATGGCCGATGGGGTCATAAGGTTCTGGAATGAAGACCACGTAGCTTAGGGTATCCACCGTCATTAAATGTTTAATTACCTGCTACTAGATTATTCGCAGTATTTTAAAAGCTTTGCATAAAATTAACAAAAAGTATAGAGGGATTTAAATCTTCTTTCATTTTAAAATGCAATGAAAGAGCGCAATCTAATAGTGCTTTTTAATGAAAGCACCTGTGCCGGGGTTGATCGAGGTCTAAATGAGTTCAACCTGCAGTAAGTTTTAATGATCGTTTCAACTGGCTACCTACAGAAAAGCTACTTTATTGTGACAGACCTAGTGGCGCTGATGGTATCCCTTTCTTGTGCACACAAAAGTTTTAGGTTCGATCCCCACTCAGACAAGCGTTTACATGATTAACTTTGATATTTATTCTGATTGTTTGTTAAAAGTGTATTTTGAGTCTTACTTACAGTCTCATGTCATACATGTCGTTTAAATTTATTTATTATATATGTTTGTTATTATTTATTACCAATATTGTTTTCGAACCCCCAGTCGCTTTGGACAAAAATTTGATGAAGTATTTTACTCTGTTGGCACATTAAAAATCGAACGTTATAAATTGACTCTCATCAAATAACTATGCAGTATATTAAAAAGGCAACCAGCATTACATTAAGCCTTATAGCAGGTTATTTATTTATATACTTAGTATAGACTTACAGATTACTGTCAATAAATACTGATATTCATAATTAAATATATGATATGAACTAGACGGTAACCTAGAAATGTCTACACGACATTTTTTATGTAATTTATTTTATTTTTTAATATTTTTTTTCACCAAACAAAACGTAGATAAAGAATACAAGTGGGGATGACTCAGACGCCAGAATTTTTTAAAATACCTCTTTGGCATAAGAAATCTATTATGCAAAACTGCTAGACCAAATCTATGTCTTTGCCAGTGCGGGAGTTGTGGAATTAAAGGAATTTAAATTAATGTGTGCAAAAATTGCTCGCCCACAGATGCGTGTGACTTTAGGTTGATAAAACTAAAAAGCACTTTATCCTACTCTGCCGTGAGGCCGGCAGATTAAAATAGTACCTCCTTCTGTAACAAGTGTTGTAAAAGGCTAGACTTGAGCTAGACTAAGGTACCAGAACTGAGAGATCCATCCGAGACGGTGTAACTAAAATACAATGGATGCGTATGGGCAGCAGCATCCCCATCATTAAAGCTGCACTCTGCAATTGCCCACTTTGTTGGCGCAGCGTGGCAATTATGGGCAAATTCCCTCTTTGTTCGGGAGGTCTATGTCCAGCGGTGGACTTCCAATGACTGTAATGATTTATATTATTAAAAAAAATAATGTGGACTTCACAAAGAGATGGAATGAAGAGCTAAAGTTATTACCTAACACAGTGAATTGGATCCTATGAATGAAGCCAAACAGTCGGGCTCAATCGATATGCGCATGGATGCCAGCGTGGGCAATGATGCTTAAGTGAGCAATCCAATACGAACGCTGTTAGATCACCCATTGAAATGGATTAATTGAATGCCTGTTTTCAGTCGATTCTCTTGTATGAGGTATCTTGTAAATAGAACAATTGATATTGAGGCAAACCTTGCCCTTCAATTATAAGATGCAGATCTTATTTGATGTAAATTGACCAATGATTTATTCATTAAACTTCAAAAGTATTACGAGTGAAAATTGAGGACAGATCACATAAAATCTCGTCCGTTTGATAAATAATTATCATCATCATCAGTTATTGGAAGTCTTCTGCTGGAAATAAGCCTCTCCAAGAAAGGAGGTTTACCCATAATTGTGGCGCTGGGCAAGCTTGTTGGCAATTGCAGAGCGCAGTTATCGTGACGGAGATGCTTTACCCATCCACGCCCTGTGCATTTGAGCTGGACTGTTTTGGATGGATCTGGTGTCGTAAGTAGCGAATCAGGTAACAGAACCGCCATATATTCTGATACCTTAGTCGCCTTTTACGACACCTTGTGCAATGGGAGGTACTATTCTATTCTGCCGGTACCTTACGGCACTAAATTATGATAAATAAAAAACACAATAACACACATAAACTAAATAAAAACGGGCTCGACGGGCCCGGGGCCGTCTTGTGCGTCAAATTTTTCCTGCTAATATATTTTGTATGACATCTATTTGAACGCAATGAACTCAAAAACTAATTGATGAAATTTCAAACAAATTTTACTAATTATCACATAATTATGATAATAAATTAAAACATTTACGCAGATGTCTAACTCATGATTGTATTAAATAAATTGACGTAGAAAACCGGCAGAGTAGAATAGTACCTCTCTTAGTACCGGGTGTAGTAAGAGACGACTAAGTATGTACCGGAACTGATAGATGGCGGTATATCTATCCAAAAGAGTGTAACTCAAATTCACGGGGCGGGAATGGGCAGCAGCATTCCCGTCGCGAGGCTACTCTCTACGATTGCCACCGAGTTATAACCAACATTCCCCTTTCTTGGAAAGGCCTATGTCCAGCAGTGGACGTTCAGCAGTTGATATAATGATGAATAAATTGGCTTAAATATGGATTAGGTGAGAAATGGTAAATTGAATCTATATGAAGCGAGCCGAAGCTCTTTAATCCAGTTAGATATTCCACTTGCAAAATTATCCTACACCAACAATGCAGTATAATTCCAATGCAATGGAACAAAAGGAGGATAGAATTAGTGCAGCGGAATGATACCATTGAAGCCAAGAACTGCCACGACTGGGGGTGAAGATAAAATGGGTTTACTTGTCTCAGCTTTGCGGAAAGATAGAAGAAGATTGGCTTTGAGGGAATCGAAATTCATTCTATTTGAATTGATTTTAAATTAAAATGTACCTTTAATAGATAAATAAAACTATGTTTCGATCCTAAATCGCGCAGTGGTGAAGATAACGAAAATATAGATGAAGAAAAAATGGACACATAATGAAACGAGTGCAACATGATGTAGACCTCATACACAGGTCTGCATTGATACCTCACTCTCACCTATTTCTGCTAAATAACACTCACATTTGTATTGAATGGAAATGAATGGAAACGGAAAAAATTACAGGTTATGTGATATAATCCAAGTGTTGCCAAAGTTATTAGAATAAGTTTGGCAACACTCTATTGATATCCTTGTTGGCGCTTCCTATCACGTAGACTGTATGCTTGATTATTATCGACGTAGAAAAAGGAAAGATCTTAAGGCAGTTCCCTCAACAAATTCATACAGCAACATATTAGATAACTAATTTTCTGGCAAGAACCTGTGAACCAATTGAGGCTTAATGTATATAAAAAGTTGAGTTAATAGGAAATAAAATAATAGTAACCAAAAATTGTAGATTAATTAAAAATTAAAACAGAGTGAGAGTACTATTGATATACTAAGTTCACACAACATTGACGGGGCTTTAAAGAGTCGCGAGCTACCAAAAATATGCCTTTCACATTCAACATAGCGAGCACAAAATGAAACTAAAAAATAACTGAGCCATGTTTTTTCATACAGTTTCTTTTTGTTGAATCCGACATTATATTGCATTTGATCTTTTGTTGTACATCGGAACACGGATATTTCACAAAATTTATTCTAATAAGGTCTCATATTGTTGATACAGTTTATCGACGGATTCAATTAGAGACGCGATACACAGCCAGAGCGCCTATGTTCAATATTGAAATATAGATTAATATGTCTGGTGATCATTTAAGGCGCTATATAGCTGTCACTTTTGTATATTGATTCACTAACTCTTTAGAATTATTAATATTTTTAAAGTGGATCGCACTATTTTTGTTAAACACAATCCTTTTCTAATTTCCTAAGAATGTTGAATATAGAAGTAGTTTTTCGTGGCTTAGACTTTCTGTTAGCTACATTGTTGTATTTTTATCAAATATATAAATAAATATCATCTACATCCGAATGTAATACATAACATTCGATAGCTAAATGAGTTACTGGTGTATTTGAGGTAACAACGTCATCTGTCTGTTTTGGTACCTCAATAATCTCTTCTTACAGGAAGAGATATTCTACCAATTTTAGATTAGAAGTTTTATTTCAAATATAAAGTAGATTTTTCTATCAGAAATGTGTAACTATGACATGTTATTCATGAAAAAAATGTATTAAAATCGTTACATTGTTTTTGATTAATATCCAAAGTTACTTATTGTAACTGATGCAGCAAGCTAGCGTTGCTTGTTAAAATAGCATTATCGGAGTACTTTAGGTCGGTAATGCGGGAAATTAATATCATTTTAACGTAAATTGGGCTAGCATATCAGGATTGTAAATCAACTGGGTTTATATCCCGGTAAAGTCGAGCGGTCGTAAATGTGCAGAATTCGGTCGAAACTCACAAGTTTCCGTGTCGAGTGGAAATTTCCTTTTGATATACATAAAAATACTTGCTACGCTTTCAAGCGGGGTCATAAAATTTGGGCATTAAACATGTGCATGCTATGGTCAAAGATAATTAGCATTATTTTACTAGAAATAAACCCAGGCTTCGGTCATAGGCGTAAAGCCTACAAAAGTAAAGATGTTGTGATAGGCTCTTTCTCCACCAAGTGCCGTAAAAAGTAATTGGCGCCTAATTAGTCATCATCATGATGATGATGATAATGATAATGGTTGCGGTATTTCCATCCAAAATGGTGAAGCTAAAATGCAACAGATCATCATCTCTGAGCTTTCCCTTTCTTAAAAATACGCCAACATTTCAGAGATTATAATACATTTCATTGCGATTAATTAAATAATTTTCTAATAATAACGTCACATACAGACAATTATTTTTTCGCTTTTGGACTAATATAATCGTTTATCGCGATTAAATCGTAGCTATCTATATTATCCTTTAAAAAAAATCAAAATATATAATGTGATATTGATGTCCAGATCCAACCTAGTGCTGAAACTCTATCAAGCTCATTGTAATAAACAATAATAATTTATGTCATACATACATCTGATTTTGATGTAAAGCTTAAAGCACTTGTTTTATATTAGACAATAGAAGAGGTATCACAAATATAATAGTTAAAATCATATAAAAAACAGGTGTCGTCTGTATTCATTCCTTACTCTCACCTATTTTTACCGACAAACAACTGTGTTTCCTTATTCGTTATTTCTGTGTTCAGGTTTAAAGGGTGAGAGAGGCAGTGAAATATGATATACTTCTGATAATACGAGTTTATATAGGCTATAGTGACGCTTACTCCTACGCGGCTTAAAATGCCATATAAATGATGAAAACATATTATTACCCCGGGTGAGGATCGAACCCACGACCATTGGCGTACAAAATAAGGCACTACCGAATTATCCATTTCCATTCTCCACTTTATCAGACACGTGCCACTTTATACAGACCAATTCATGAACATAAATATGTGGTAGAAGCCCGCATTTTCCTAAATAAAACCTATCTCGAATTACGTACGAATTGGATTAAAGAGGGAGCGCGCTCGGCAGAACATAGGGGCGGGATGGTGGAACATGGCGGCGGAACGGCGAGACGGGAACGATAACGGGCGGGTCGGCATTGACCTTTCTCTCGCCGTCCGATTTCGCGTGCGTGATTTATAAGGAGGAAGATTAACGGTTTGGCGGTATAATACGAAATCTCGCTCTAGAATTATATATTTTTATTTAAAAAATCACGCCGATCTATTAGTATGTTAATTTAGTTCTATATCCCTTTATAAATATAGTTTGTTTATAGAGCTGTGAATTATAAATACGTTTTTTTTAAATCGTCAATTTTAAATTAACATTTTCCATAATTTAACAAAAAAGAAACAGATTATAACAAATCTTTACATAAACTTTCATACTAATTATAGTTAACAAACAAATTGTTAAGGGCTATTTTAGATTTGTTTTGACAATTGGGTCTGAGGTTGGATTTATAATTTGACCGCTAAACCAGTGCTATTTTTACAAAATGAATGTGTGTGGTAATAGACTAAAATCGGTTTCTAATTTGGTTCCAATTTGTTTAGATATTCTGTGAACACGCTTACCTAGTGTGGCAATTATAGGCACAAATCGCTCTTTCTTGGGGAGGCCTATGTCCAGCGGTGAACTTCCAATGACTGATATGATGATAACGATGACCACTTAAAATCCAGTTGTGTACGTATATTTCTATCTGAGTTGACATGTCAAAATAGCCATATTTGATATTGAGTTTGCGCCCAACCTATAGACTCCGTAATTGAGTCCTACAAAAACTAGTTTTAAAAAATGCGATACAATTTTTTAGGAACTCATTCATATTTTTCCATTTTTCAACGAACATGCGTTGCGTAACAACAACCGAATTCTGTATCATAGTGAGATTTTAAAAAAGTTCGAAATAATGTTTTTTTTTCATTCAACTACTGACGTACCTATTCTTTTCATAGGTTTTCACGTTGCATTTTACGCAGTGACGTGTCGTGATTGTTTCAGACATTCAATTGTTTTATTTGTATTGTTATCGTTTTTACGATATCTATTATTTATAGAAATGTCAAAGCTTTTCTATCACTTACACAGGCATATTTAAATATAAATAACTTGAAACTTAGAGAAGAAAATAAACAAATTGATTCAGATCTAAACAATTTTCTTTTTTATAGACCAGGTCGACAAACAAGTATACATGGATCATAAGCATCACTGTAGCTTATAGACGTTTGTAATATCACAAGGATATCACTAGCGCATTGCCAACTTTGTGACTTACAGATTGATTACTTGTGTGATATCACAATGTCACATTACCCAGTAATTTCACTGGCTTACCCTCCAACCGAAATACAGCCATGTAAACACTATTAGATGGTAGAAATAGGTGAGAGTGAAGACGACCTTTGTATTTATGTTAGTTTATTTATGTCAGAACTCTAGTCTATATTGATTTCCGATGGGGCCGCAAGATTATGAGTAGGAGACCACGCAAGCGCATTGAAACACATCCACCCACACGGTGGACAGAAATCAGACTGAATTTGCGGGATCGCACGGAATCGGTCCTATTTATATATGTATATATATATATTTATATATGTATATATATATATATATATATATATATACGGGGGGATCCAAAAGTATAGATATATGTTTATTTCCAGTGCACATAAAAATCCAAAAAAAATCATGTATATTGCTATACTACACACTAGTTCAGGCTAGAAAAATCATATAAATAGGCCATGATTTCCGGGAGCTACATTCATTTGAATTCGACCTGTCGGAGTGAGAACATCAAAATGAAGAAAAAAGAAATTAGAGCCGTCATCATGTACCTCTGCTTGAAAAAAGTTGGGCAGAACATCGACAGAAGACGAACCTCGTGAAGGACGCCCATCCACGTCCCTCACTGAGGACAACGTGAAAAAAGTTGAAGATATCGTGTTGGCAGATCGAAGAGTGACCATCAGGCACGTAGCTGAGGTCACAAAGATTTCATATGGCAGTATCCAAAGAATCTTCGCAAATGAATTGCATATGAAAAAGGTGTCAGCGCGTTGGGTACCGAGAATGTTAACCGACGAACAAAAGAAGAAACGAATTGACACTTCCAAGGCTAATCTCGAAAAGTTTCAACTTGACCAGGAAAATTTTTTGTCACGTTTTGTGACCATGGACGAGACCTGGATCCATCATTTCGATCCTGAAACGAAACAGCAGTCAATGACGTGGAAACGAGCCTCCTCACCGACGCCAAAGAAATTCAAAGTGTCGAGTTCGGCGGGGAAGGTTATGGCCTCCGTGTTCTGGGACGCAGAAGGAATTATAATGGTGGATTATTTGGAAAAGGGAGCCACTGTTACAGGCTCTTACTATGCAGACCAAATAAAAAGATTGCGGGAGGCCATCAAGGAAAAAAGACGCGGCAAGCTGCGCGCTGGAGTGCTGTCTCATCAAGACAATGCACTGGCTCACAAAGCTGCAGTTGCGATAGCTGCCATTCAAGAAATGGGATTTGAATTGGTCGAACACCCTCCCTATTCGCCAGATCTAGCTCCCAGCGACTTCTATCTCTTTCCTCGGCTCAAGGAACACCTCCGAGGCAAGAAATTTGAAGACGATAGCGAAGTGATGTCCGCTGTAGAGGCTTTTTTGGAGAGTCAAGAAAAAGATTTTTTTTAAAGGGAATTTTAGGTTTAGAAAAAAGATGGACTAAATGCATTAACTTGTTAGGAAACTATGTAGAAAAATAAATTAAAAAATTTGGTATAATCATGTTTTTTAATATTCATTATCATTACTTTTGGATCACCCCTCGTATATATATATATATAATAAGGATGTTTTTCAGGATTATATAATATAGTATATGTTACTTGGTAATGAAGTAGCGATAAAATAGTAAAAATTATTTAATTTTATCGAGTAGATATTGAGTGAAATCGTAACAAACAAACAAAATCAAGTTTGTCTTATTTATAATGTTAGGACAGATTATATAATATTAGTGTAGATTTTACTAAACCAACTTATGAAGGAGGTGTAAGATTATATTACATTGATTTGAGATTTACCTATTTGGCCTTGCATGATTTTATCTTCACACCGTGATTTCTTAAATCAAAAGAGGCCCCGGTTAAGTTCAAGGTCGAGTTCAAATAAAGTCAGAAAACTTAAGAAACGCAACAAATTCGAAGGCAAAACAATCCCCAGTGGTAGTTATCTCAGGGAAAAATAAGCCAGTGTTCATCCCAATTAGACACAATGTAGGTTCACTCAAATGTAGCAAGAGACGGTTGTCATAAGACTGAATGAATGAATGAATGAATGGATGGACAAAGGCGCCTTTCGAGGCGCAACCATTTAGCCCTGGCGCAATGCGGAAAACTTGTATTGTGACTTGAATTTTATTTATACATCTCACCCGTAACTGCTTAGATTAGGTTCTAAGGCTTTTGTTTTGGTGTATAAAATACAGGCGCTTAACTTTGATGGTCAGACCATTTGGGATGAGATAGCGTTTGGAGTTGATACTTAATAGCTTTCCTTCTTGGTTTCAATTGAATTCGGGCGCATTTTACATGGAGACTGCATGCTATTGACCTATACGGTAAAGGACTTGTGTTACGGACGCCAGACATTAGAGGAATCACAAATATACTACTCAAATACATATATTGAACACCCAGGCGCAGAACAAACACAAATATCATTTGCCTTGGCACACAAGATCACTACTATTTGCGCCATCGGGCCCGTTGAAATATATATGTGATGAATATTTGTGTTTGTTCTGTGTCTAGGTGTTAAAATATATTAAAGTATTATATTTTTGATTCCTGAGTTTTCTGATATCTGTACCAAGAGTCCTTTGGTATTCTACTTTGCCGGTACCCAACAGCATACAAATAACTGCCTCTGAAAACAAAACATACCAAAGGCTTTACAGCCTGCGCAATTAAGCTCGCATCAATTTTAATTTGCCGCGAAGCCTTAACAAATCTTTTTATTAGCGGCGTGTTTTAATTGCCTCAGTCATTAGTACTGTTTGTTCGCACTACCTGCCGAGTCAAGGCCGAATTGAGTGCAGGCCACACTAAAGACAATGCGAGATGAAGCAAAGTTGTAATTATTAGTATCCTAATTAGTTTACCATGCTTTAAGAGCTCCCTAGTTTTTAAGGTCTAATATTTGTTGATATATAATATTAATAATACAAAATGGGATAAAAGGCCAGGTGATCTAAAATACAAGCAGTTCTCTGCTAATCTTAGACTCTAGTCTTCCACAACAGCTATTAATATTTAAGATCTGGTGCTACATGTATTAAGTTGTGGTAAGAAAAATAAAGTTTATTATTTTATTTCATCGTCATCATCATACCACTTATTGGAAGTCTACTGCTGAACATAGGCCTCTTCAAGAAATGAGGATTCATGCCCATAATTGCCGCGCTGGGCCAGCTTGTTGGTTATCGCAGAGTGCAGCTTTCGCAACAGGGATGCTGCTGCCTATCTTGTGCATGTAAGCTGCACTGTTTCGGATGGATATACCGCCATCTGCCGGTTCTGGTACCTTAGTCGCCGCTAACAACACCTGGTGCAATAGGAGGTAGTCTTTTACTCTGCCGGTACCTCACGGCAGAGTATTTATTTTATTAATATTATCCACTTACTGTATTTCGGCACGCTGAAGTGAAGAGCGTTGTTTCAGTTATCTTTGTTTTCAATGACCAGCTTTTATTGTCTTCCCTGTGAAGTTTAGAATTAACAGTTATGGAACAATCCCTCCTATTGATATATGTTCTAACACTGGTAATTAAAAGGTAATAGTCTGACCTAGAAAAGTAATTGTTGCTTAGATTGAGCGCTGAAATAGTTTCTAAGATTGAAAATTTACTAGGCTTTATAACTGGGGTCTCTCTAGAAAATATTTACCGAAAAGGATTCTATTCGGGATGTAATCTACTATCGGTCCAAAATATTGACATTATATAATTGATACATTATACATTAACAATATACTCGTATTAATATAGAAATAGCGTGTAGTACCGGCAGAGTGAAATAGTACCAGTTATCGTAAGATGCGATTGAGGTACCGGATCTGACAGGTGGCGGTATATCCATCCAAAGTAGTGTAGCTCAAATGGGATGGGTGGGAATGTGCAGCAGCGTTCCTGTCGCTCTACGATCTGCGATTGCCACCTCGCTTGCCGAGCGCGGCCATTTCAGGAAAATAGCCCCTATTTGAGGAGGCCTTTACCCTGCAGCGATGATGAATAATAAAATTAATCCCTATTTACTTTGGTCACGGAATCACGCATGAACGAACCCATTACACTTATTAAAAGTGGGCTGTTTGTTATTGTCAGGAGAAATTAAAAAAATAACAAATCTTTTAGCTTACTCAATATAAAACAAATGATTAAGTTTTAATAATAAGTATAATAGGAAAAATTCTAACTATCGCAGGGAGACTTACGATGTCAATGGCTGCTTTGATGATAATGATTAAATCCACTGAAATGCCGGCATAGAAAGAACTTCAGGATGATGGTGCATGAACGATGGTCCTGACAAACTTCAGGATGATGGGGCATGAACGATGGTCCTGACAAACTTTAGGATGATGGTGCATGAACGATGGTCCTGACATACCATTCTCTGCTCGCCGGCTCATCAATAATCCTCATTATCACCACCATCATATCAGCTATCAGAAGCTTACTGTTATGGGCATATGCTTAACAGTTTTATATGAGACTTGCATCTAGTGCAATTACAGGGACTGCTGACAGCTGGATATCCCACGCTGAGCTTGGCGGTACGTTTATTTTATATCTCGGACAGCAATCAGTTCTGATTGCAGTGAGCTTCTTCATTGGACTATGTTTATACCCTTGGTTCTTCTAAGGGATTCTACTACATTCTATCGCGTAAAAGAGTCCATACATTGCTCTATATAGCTCTTTCAGCGCTTGAGTTGGCTAATAAGATACGTCATAGAAAACACGGTTTTTTAATAAAAGATTCTTATTTAAAACACTAATGACTGGTATGTTTGACCTTATTCCTGAAGTCATATGTTCTAGTTTTATTAAAAAGAAGTCATTGGCAAGCCGTGTTCATAACTAAATAAGTGAAAAAACCTATTGTATCTCTCCCAGCACTCGGCGGGGGCGGGCGGGGCACTCAAGTTCCATTTGCACCGTGTATGGAAGTCATTAGTATTGTCTCGCGTCGCCCGCCCAGCGTCGAGGCCGCTTGTTATCCTATATTAAGTAAAGGCTATATGAAACTCTACTATTACCACGTCGTAACGCATTCGTTACTTGACGACACAAGGAGTGGTCACGAGAACCTACTGAGTAGTGGGGCACCAGCTATTTAAAAAATCTTAAAAAGTTAAATTCTATACGGGTTAGTGAATTGTAAGATCAGTCAACGGCTTAGAGTATATTCATCATATGAGTCGTTGGAAATTCACTGCTGGATATGTAGGTATACCCAAAAAAGACGGTATTTTGCCTACCCATATTTGTGTTGTCAATTGCAGAGCATAGCTTTAGTGATGGGAATGCTGCCCATCCCCGCTCGGTACATTTTAACTACAGTTTCGGATGAGTATATCGCCATCTTTCAAATTTACTACCCCACAACGCCTCAAATCCAACATTTGGAATAATTGCTTACCTTCAATGAATCACAGTGGTACCGCAGCCATCCTATTAGCGCCTTATTCCTGATGATAAAATGTTAGCGTTTGGTCTGAGTTTTGATGGTATCTTATATTTAGCGTAACTCTATGATCAAAACAGCTTAAACTTAGTACTATGTATAAATATATATTTTTTTGGACTTGTTTATTAATAAAATCACACATACATTGACTTGACTTCGATATAAATCCCATAAATCACTTATGTTACAGATGTCGGATGTACAAATATTTAAAACAATATGTATAAATCAGTAAAAAAATTAGATGGAGTACGAGTACCTATCTCCCCACACCCAGCAACAGACCCTATTGTTGTTGGGTGTAGGGAGATAGGTACCGCCCTTGGCTTTCATTTGCGGCATGTGTGGAAGTCATTAGTATTAACTTGCGCCGCCCGCCCTTGCCAAGGCCGCTTGTTATCTCGTGTGAAGATTTATTCAGAAAAATCGCGCTCTACAACAATGAGGCTGCGATATGAGTTTTGTTATGAAATATTCTATATGTCTTTCGTTTTATAATAATGCTACATTGAACACAAGTGCATCTCTGTGCATCATCTTTTAAATGATGTGCATCTTTGTGAACGCGGACTGCTGTTGTCCAATCTTTTTTGTGACTCAAGTTGACAAACAAGCATTAAGTCAGCGCAATTAACCTATAGTCGCTCGTGTTATCACAAGGATATCACTAGCTCGTTGATAACCTTGTGACTTGAGTATGTCACGATATGCAGTAATTTTACAGCCTCTAATTTCTCACCCTTACAAACCAGAAAACAACTATTCAAACACTTTTGTTTGATGGTAGAAAAAGTGGAGACTGAGGGGATACCAACGCAGACGATCTAAGTACGAGGTTTACCTCTAGTATGATAATACTAATATGTCTAACAGTTCTGCCAATTTCTGTTCAATTTTCAAATTTTCCGCTTTCAAATTTTAACGCTTACATTTTTTTTATAAGAACCACCTTCTGAAAATGATAATCAAAACGAAAATGGTAGGCGACATCGGTCTAGCTGTTTACACGTGATGTCGTGAAAAATAAGGATTAGTAGCCTTACTTTTCATGTACGTTGAATATCGGATTTGGGAAATAACGATCGGGAATAGAATTATTAATGGTGTTAGTATAACAGGCAGTGGAAGTCCACTGCTGGACATAGGCCTCCCCAAGAAAGGGGGAGTATTGCCCATAATTACCGCGCTGGGTTAGCGTGTTGGCAATCGCAGAGCCCAACTTTCGCGACGGGGACGCTGCTGCCCATCCCCACCCTATCCATTTGGGCTACACTGTCTTGGACGGATATCGGTTTTAGTACCTTAGTCGCCTTTTACGACACCTGGTATAGAGTATAGTATGATATATAGTAACTATTCTACTCTGCCAGTACTTAAATCGGTATTAATGATGTGGTAGTAGTCGCAGGGCATAGCTTCGTGATAAAAATGCTGCAATCCAATACCCACACTGTTGCATTGACTATGCTGTTTAGGGTGAATATACCATCTTTAAGTACTGGTAACTTTGTCACCCCTTATGACACCGGGTACAGGTGATACAAATCTTCTCTGCTGGAAACCCACGCTGCATCTCATGCAGACATCCATTGGTAATGATATTTTTCAGGTTTATTAATCTAATGTTTTTATTTGCAGGCGAACGCCTCATCCAGTTCGCATCAGAGAACCTGGTGACAGAGATCCTGATTCACCCACAAATGAATACGCTGATGCAGTGCATGCGCAATCTGCTCAGCTCTTTCACAAGACATCGGCACCTAGTGCATGCTGGATATACATTCGCAGGGAACGGCTCCTGGATCATGCAGGTATGTGGCATCAAATTTACAATTAATATGTGGCATGAAGGTCATAAGGCAGAATACGGATGCCTAAACATCTTCTGTTACATACTCTTCAGGTTTCGTCGCCAGTCTCGATTCAATTACGTTACGACTGACAGATTGGTGGTGCTAACCTTAATATTTACTTTAAATATATGAATCAACATTATCATCAGCAGAAGTGAAAAGTCCTCTTCTGGATATGGCGGCTTATACGAATGAAAAAAATTTACCCATAAAAAAAATTGGGCTTTTTAAAGATAGGCTGCAGCATTTCATTAACGCCAATCTAGCGCGGTAATTTTTAAACATTTTACCGCGCTGGGTCGACGTGGATAGAATGCTGCCTATCCCCGCCCAGGTACATTTGAGCTACACTGTGTTAAGTAGATATATCGCTATCTGTTGGTTCCAGTCACACACACGCTGGTCACACAGTGGCCTCATGCGATACTTGATACTATTCTACTCTGCTAGTATCCAACGGCATATATAAAATAAATGAATGGTTGGAGAATTGATGGATAAAGAAATGGATAATCTTAAGTTTTATCAAATATTTTAGTGCAATCTTACTTTAATAAGTGTTTAAAGATCTGTATTCTCATACGAATCTACATTCATTCACAATGAGATATTACAGTTATGACAAATAATATACAAATTAGCCGGTACTCGACTCCAAATATAATTTCAGCCTATTCCGAAACATATTTATACTCTTACACTCTTTTTCATCGCTAGGCAGCTCATTGAACAGCTGTGCTCCTCCAAACAATACAGTTTCCTTTCCATAGAGAGTTCTAGGTACTGATAGTTGCACTTTATTATTAGTTCGGAGAAAGTATTAATTCTACAATGCTAATTTTGATCACAACTTTTAGTCCCTTACAAAGGTCTACGTTATATATGGTTCAGTACCCCAGGCATAAGGCTATTTATTTTTTTAATTTATTTATTTAACTTTATTGCACAAAATGTTACAAAATGTACAAATGGCGGACTTAACGCCAGAAGGCATTATCAGTCAACTATTACACAAAACAGAAATATATATATATATACAAAATAAATAAACGTGGCATACATATTTGTATAAATAATCGCAATAAATGCATATGACAGATCAGTAATAGGTTTATAAAGATATTGTCAAATAAGAAGCCAGCCGAGAGGAGAACGGTAATGGGAAATATGATCGTATTTACGAAAGCCGAAAATGAAACGAAGATAGTTGTTTAATAGACGATCCAATTTACTGAAAGATTCATCTTTCACTGCTCGGTAGGATAGTATATGCGTTGCTCTCTTTCATTTTCTTCTCGAGATGTACCTTCACGCCTCATCTAGTTGAAATTAGATCCCTTTCGAAGTTTCACCTCGACTTCGGAAGGTCAACCACCTGAAATTTACTTAGATGTTAAAAAGTCTATAAAACACAGGACAAGATTCATTATATTGTTTTAACTGTGCGTTACTGTACTGGAAACAGTTAGGAAGAAATAATAACATTTAAAAGAAAAACTCAAGAAAAACCCATTTAGTATATCTGTAAAAATACCAGCAAAAATATCAAGTTCTCCGAATACCGAAGGTAAAGAGCTTAAAAGATTATCTTTTCCGTTTCATACGTTCCTTTATAAACCGGATTTACAGTATTGTTTATTTTTTTTGGTTCTCGAACAAAACTTTATCTTTCCGTTTATTTGCGCTTAAAATAAGTACAGCTCGTGTCTTTCATATGTGGTTTTGTTGTTTTCGGACGTGAGGTGTTCGGAAAATGAAAAATAAGAAAGTATTCGTCCACTGTTTACTTACCACATACGTTGTATTTGGCATTTGATTAATAATAACATTCATACCACATTTCATACATTGACCTGACATTGAGCTTAGTCGCTTAAAGTATTAAACACAAGTGGTGTTATAGACATCTGATAACAGAGGAATCACAAATTTAAATCTTTAATACTTATTTGAACATTATATACATTTTTCGTGGGTTGGGGTCGAACCTACGTCCCTTGGTGGATAGGATAGGACCACTCCCACCTGCGACATTGGGCCCTTCCTATATTATATCGTGTATTATACATACATACTCGTATGCATGACGTGATTGCTGTTGATTTGCCGGCACCGCCATTTGTTAGTTCCGGTTCTTTAATCGACTCCTATGGCACCTGGTATAATGGAGAAAATTTAATGTACTCATTAGTTCCTCTGCGTCTTTTACCCTTGGCTTACCCCCCAGCCGCTTGGCCGTAGAAGTAGACGCGAGTGAGGCACCCCTGCAGATAGATCTGGTTCGAATCTTCGTCTCCAAAGAGTGAACTACTTGTCTCGTTTATGATGTTCACGCATTAAACTCTTTATATATATATAAAGAGGGCATATGCAGCCTTTCACGAAAGTTGCACTTTGCGATTGCCAACACACGATCCCACCCCAGTGCGGTAATCACGGGCAGGCTTATGCAACAGTGGACTTTCAATGGCTGATATGATGAGGATCATATTAATTTTCTAATCTAACTTACAGGCATATGCTAACCCCAACTGGTTATACAGTTGGTGACTTGAACTATAACAGGGAGGTTGCAAGCAATAAACCGAGTTAGCTGACTAATTTCCGTTCCAACAACATTATGCCACGGGGACTTGTCACCGCTTGCATGAGCTATTTGCCGCTAGTACTACAACTTTATTAACTATTAAATTCGTCTACAGGCAAACTTTTGCTAGACCCACCATATACAGATTAAATGAGGAATTGACAAAAGGCGGTATAGCTATTGGTAGCGTAGTTCAAATCTAATAAGGTGGGGATTGGCAGCAGCATCCTCTTCGCAAAGAAACGGGCCCGATGGCGCCTTCAGTAGTGTGTCTATCTTTTTCATCAGAGGTCGAAGATTCACTCCTCAATAAGGACAAATATTTATATGATTAAAATATGTGTTCTATGTCTGAGATCTAAAATTTTAACAAGTGTACTTCTGTTGTCTAATATTGGTTCCAAAATGCTTTAAGCTGTTAATCACAGGAGTCAAGACAATGCATGAGATATTGTGAAAATTTTTGAGATGTAAAAGTCTGCCGTGGAGTACCGGCAGTGTAGAATAGTACCTCCCCTGAACCAGCTGTCGTTAAAGGTGACTGAGGTACCATAACTGATAAATGGCGGTATATCCATCCGATTCAGAGTAGTTCAAATGCACATGGGAATGGGCAGCAGCATCCTAGAAGCAAAAGCTTCACTCTGCGATGGCAAAACGCTTGTCCAGCGCGGCAATTACAGGCAAATCCCCCTTTTTTTGAAGACCTATATTCAGTAGTGGACTTACGATAGCTGGTATGAATGAGAAGAGATATTAACTGTAAAATCTATTAAAAGAGAAGTGAAAGTACAAGAAAGACTTGAAATATATTTGAAAATATGAATTCTGCTGCTTTAATCTTAGCAGGAAAATAGATGCCGATTCCTATCGCGATTGCGTTTTCAATATCCGACGGATGACGGGACGCCTCTGGCGACGGAAACATTCGCTCATTGAATTCGCGTTTCAAAGTTTACACTTAAAGATCAGTATTCATCAACTGCTACTCGCGTTTTTGCTCGGGAAATGTTAATCTTCTGGAACCTGTCAATATGTTTTAAATTTAGAACTGCCAACGCATTAATTTAACAGTAAAAGAGGATTCGTATCTCATCATTATCATCAACGCAGCCATCATCTACTGCACGCTTGTTAGGAACTTCGCCTTTAATTACCGCGCCAGGCAGTCGTGGTGACAATAGCAGGGCGTAGCTTCATAAGGCGGTGAAATGCTTCTGCCAATTATTGCCTTGTTGAACTAGCGTTTTAGGGTGGATAAGCCGCGAGGTACCGGCAGAGTAGAATAGTACCTCCCTCTGTACCAGGTGTCGTAAAAAGCGACTAAGCGTTCCAGAACCGACAAATTGCAGTATATCCACCCGAAACAATGCACCTTAAATGCAGATGGCAAGTATGGGCAGTAGCATCACCGTCGCGAAGCTGCGCTCTGCGATTGACAACGCGCTTGCCCAGCGCGGCAATTAAGGGCAAAATTCCACCTTTCTTGGGGAGGCCTATGTTCAGCAGTGGACTTTCAGCGGCTCGTATGATGTTGAAGATGATACCGCCAACTTTCGGTTCCAGTACCTCAGTCGTCTCACAACATACCATAAGTGTGGAGATACCATTCAACTCTGCAAGCATTTTATGACACATCTATTGAACAAAAAATGAAAATATAACTTTTTTTTTACATTAACTAATTCAGTATTAGTGTTCTAATCATGCCTACATTGATATAATTTGACGGGCCCAATGACGCAGATGGTAGTGATCCTATCTGGTGCGCTAGAGGTCGATGATATTTGTGTTTTTTCTGTGTCTGGGTGTTAAATATTCTATTTAAGTGGTATATATATGATTATTATTTTGTCTGGCATCCGTAACACTAGTGCTTAAAGCGACATACCACGAAGTCAGGTCGAGATGTTGTGGGAATTTATTTATTATAATTACATAAGAGATATCCATTAACTGCTCCTTCTAAAAACTAAATATTTTTGTTTACCGAGTAACGATGTAGTAAAAATAAACAATATTTAGTCAATATTTTTGCAAATCTCAAACCTGAGTACGTCCTAGACATATCATTTATCAACAAATTTGAGCTTAGGTGTGTACATACACAGTTACTCCAAAAAATAGATCCTCATTCATAATAAAATCATTCGTAACAAATTGAGAAAATTCTGAAGCGGACGTAATCGGATCAAATAATATTTCTCAGTCGGGATGATACCGCTCTCTAGATTTCATACCGAGAAAGATTTTTCTTAGTGTAGAGAAACATAAGTACTTGTGATGAAAACATCATATTTGGTTTCAGTAAATGGAATTCTTCGTATTGGTTTTGCTTATAACATATCCATTCCAGAAGTCGACCTTTTACAAATATAGTCTGTATTGGTACTTCACTCTGAGTGCTTGTATTTTTGAGTGCTTGTGTTACAGTTTGAGATGTGAGAGAGGAATTGACATTCCTGGGTACAAGTCAAGGTTGGAGACAAGAAGGTATCTTTGTCGTGGAATAAGCGTTGTTAGGCTACGGTGACGCTTGCGAAAATGAACGAGGAATCGTAGAAAGTATATTAATCAAACATTAAGTAGGTATATATATGGTCGTTTGGTATCGAGTGAGCAGAACCAACAGATGGTGGTATACCTATCTAAAGCAGTTAAGCTTAAATGCAACAGAGGGGGTATGGGCAGCAGCATTCCCGTTGCATTGCTCTGCGGTTACCACCACGCTTGCCCAGCGCAGGGAGGCATATATCCAGCAGTGGACATAATATTGCAGCTATAATTATGATAATATTAATCTAACTATGTTCTATATTACTTAATTGAGCACAAGATTTAATGAAAAAGTCCAAATACTACCAATGCAGGCTATTTTTTAAAGTTTAGTAAGATGACTTAAATGAGAAAACAAAAAAACAAAATAGCAAAGAATATAAACGCCCCTTCATTCAAACGAAAATAATTCAAAATACGTATGTCATCTAAATATTTAATATAATCGAAACAAAATTGAAAGCTCAGCCTCTAAAGCCTAGCTAGCATCTGAAAGCCTACATCATTTATTCGGCATAAAGCTTTAAAGGCTTTCATAAATCAAGCTTATTGAAAGCTCCGCGCGGAAGATAAATTTAAATTAGATTCGGGCAGCATATTGACACTCTCGGATAATATTTACATGAAGTTTTCAGCGCTGGCGAAGAATTAATTAAATGGCTCGACACCAGAGTACATATTGAATTTTAATATATATATATATATTAGCCGTTAATGCATTATATACATTGTATGTTTAGCCGTGAGGTACCGGCAGAGTAGGATTACGAATAGGTTTGAGATTTGCAAAAATTGGACGAAGTATTTTTTGTTTATTTTAATACATTGTTATGTTACTAGATATTATAGGATATATTTTTAGAAAAAGCAGTTACAGGACATTTTATTAATATAATAAATAAATTCACACAACAGACCTGAATCGTAGTAAGTTGCTTAAAGCACTAGTGTTACGGATGCCAGACAACAGAAGATAAACTACTAATTACTACTTCAATATATAAATTTAATACCCAGACACAGAACAAATACAAATATCATTATATAAATATTTGCCCTGGATGGGAATCAAACCTACGAGCCCTGGCGCACAAGATCGAAGACCTTTGGCGAAGAGGATCACTACTATCTGCGTCATTGGGCCCCATCACATTATATTGACTTAGGCATGATTAGAACACTAATACTTAATTAGTTTATAATACAAAACGTTTAAGAGATTATGTTTTATTTTCGTTCAATAGGCCATAAGCCATAGGACATAGGCCTCCACAAAAAATGAGGTAAGTAGCCCGTAATTGCCGCGCTGGACAAGCGTTTTGGCAATGGCAAAGCGCAGCTTTTAGTTTCTGATGTATATACCGCCATCTGTCGGTTCTTGTACCTTAGTCGCCTCTTACGACATCTGGTACAGGGAGAGGTACCACCTGGTACTATTAGTAGAGTATAGGAGTATAGAGGTACTATTAGCAGTTATAGAGTACTGCCGGTACCTCACAGATAACATTGTTGTTTAAATATTTTACGTCGAATTTCTATTACCAGTTAATTATTAGTAAATAAAATAAAGTTAAAAGTAACGGTGAGCAAATACCAAATGGATCGCTGTGACGTGTGACATTTGAAAGGTCACCCTCTTACAGAGAGGTCGGTGTGAGATTATCACGCCACAAATATGGTAGACCGCCGAGTATATACTCGATGTTATTAAAGAAGATTATGAAGGATTCTGAAGGATTTTCACACTAACGATAATGAGTTTGTAAGCAGCCGGCGAATGTTAGAGGAAGGTGGTTGAGAGATTTTGTGAATGTAGTCTATATTAATATGATAGATGTAATTTTAATTTTGTTTGTTTGTTATGATTTAACACATAACTGCTAGATCAATTTAAGAAAAATTATCACCATTACAAAAATGTACTTCTAAAATAGAGAAATAGAGATTAATATTAAAAAAAAGCGTATAATTCTATCGGAAGTCACGAAGATATCGAAGCCGTGAGGTGCCGGTGAAATAGTATCTTCTTCTGTACCAGGTGTCGTAAAGGGTGGTTAAGGTACCAGAACCGACAGATTGTGGTATATCCATCCGAGACAGTTGATATCTAATGGATATAATGATGATAATGATGATTCATGTCAGGACATGAAGGCTGTAGTATGATATAATTCTAACTAATATTGTTAATGCGACGGTAACTAAGTGTATTACTACTTCATGCTTAACCTCCTAAACCAATACTCTTGAAGTTGAGTTAGAAGAGTATGTAAGAAGTACGGAGAAGGATATATATTACCATTTATCCTGAAAAAATGCGATAAACAACAATTTTAGTACATAAAAAATCAATAGATGGCGCCGAGGAATTTAAAAAGGCGCTGTCAAGTAAAAGGCAATCTTATCAGAATATCCCAATCCAATTCTTTTTTTTTCTATCTCAATTTATCATAAATATTGAAGTGAGTTAGGATATATATTACCTATAATTACTAAAAGTACTGTTTTTACGGGTAATTGTCGCGAGTGAAGCCAGCAGTATAAATTAGAACTAAATATTTTCTTTGTTTGCAGGACGGGACCTTCTCCCTTGCTGACTTTACTGACGCATACCAGGAGAACGAAGTACAGCGCGTGATTCGGGCGTACGAGAACTCAATCTCTATTGATGTACACTGCTCTACTAGCGGTGGGGGCGAATGGGCTAAATTGCCCGACATGCCTTTCGTCAAACACTGCAAGATAAGGGTCAACCCCACGGACAAACTCGACTCAGGCTCTCAAGCCATCAAGGACTTTATCGGTAAGTAATGATGAAAAATATCTATTGACTACACAGGTGATATGATACGCATATGGTTCAATCCTCCAACATAACAAAAGAAACTCAACTTAATTCTTTGAGCGTGTACAATACAAAGTTAAAATTTGTAGTGGCAACATTTCTACACTAATTAATTCTTGATTACTAGTAACACAAGAGAAATAAAAAATGGAGGTTAAAACAAAACTTCTTCCTAAATTGGAAAATAACATGTAGGTATATTAGGCAGGAGCTTCTCCAAGAAAGTGGAATATTAAGATAGTATGTTACCATCAACTAAATTGTTAAATAGACAAACTGCATAAGTAATATAATTTTTAATCAAATGATATTTTTTTTACAAATTACATATAAAACCGTTTAAGATTTACATAACTCAGAACATTAACTACAGGACACTTAAGAATTTGACTAGAGAATTACAAATCACGTCACAATATTAGGTAAGAAAATACATCATTTAAACACACAATAAAGATAAAAAAATCAATAACAAAAAGTAACGGGGATTAAAGCGGAATAAAAACATAGGAAACAACAAACAGATTATAATTAACTCAACGTAACTCCGTCGTGCGAACACACTTGCAGATCTAATTAAATTTTCGCAACGAACAGTGGTGTCCAA
The DNA here is from genome assembly GCA_020976665.1 of Heortia vitessoides. Lineage (NCBI taxonomy): Eukaryota > Metazoa > Arthropoda > Insecta > Lepidoptera > Crambidae > Heortia > Heortia vitessoides. The sequence goes on from JACJUM010003129.1 coordinate 16,819,605, forward strand.
TGGAAGAACCTGATAGCTTGACCTATATATTATGTGGCTTATCCAGTATTGTTAAAAAGTAACAAGGTCTTATAGACTTTTGAAAGACAAAGGCATGAGTAGAGCGTTTGTTAAATCAATTATTATAGATTGATTTAACAAACTTTGTTGAAGTTGTCTAGTGTTCTTTTATGAATGAGTTGGTTATTTGTGATTTATGTGTTTAAAGACCTTTATTCATGCGAAATTACATTTCATTTACATTGAGATTCATAGTTCAAATAAAAATATACAATTACAGTACACGTCTTTAAATACAATTTAAAGTTACATTTAAATAAATTTATTTTTTCATACTTTTTTTGGTGTTACTAGTAGGTAGCTTAATGAATAGCTAAGCTTTACGACATTCTTAAAGTGCGAACATGAATTTTTTGGCGAAACTAATATACTACTATTTTGGCAATTGGAGAAATAGCTCTGTACGTGTTTGTTTGACTTGTGAGTGCCTGTTTTTATGCCTTTCAATGTGGCCCTGAACATATTTCAGTATCTCCGAATCATCACTAAAACTCGACTATGTCAACCATTCCAGACAATTTTATTTCTATACTGACTATTGTATTTTAGACGTCTAGAATTTGACATTAGTCATGGCAATATTATAATAATAGACACCACGCTCCAGCAAGCGCAACCCATTCACTAGGCGAATAGACGACCTGACTAAAACTGCAGGATCGCGCTGGACCCAAGCCGTATACAACCGGCCCTATTGAAAATATGTAACTTGGCATGACATGATGATGATGAACAGTGGACGTCTTATAGATTACAATGATAATGAGAATATATTTTAAAAAGAGATCTTGAGAGTTTATAAAACGTTTACCAGGAAAAAGTTGAAACGCAGATCATGAAAATGTAAAATTAAACACATCCTCCAGTTCTTTATAGCAGGTCTAAAACGGCTTCTGCTGGGCATACGCCTTTTCCAAAAAGGTAAATTTCAGCCATGGTTACCAGGCTGGGCACACGTGGAGGCAATCGCAGAGCGTAATTTCGCAACGTAAATACTGCTATCACAACATTGTTGTATTTGAACTTGGCTTTTAGATTACCGCGATCTGTTGGTTCTAGTACGTGACGTGACGACAAGTGGTACTTAATGGCAAAGCTAGTAAAGGTTGTGAAAATATAGATTTACGTGCAGACGTCTTACGAAATTTGTATATGCTAGCTCTTGGCGAACATTGCAACATTATTATACAGTAATTAAGTATTGTATTTGTGATTCCTCTGTTATCTGATGTCCGTAACACAAGTGCTTCAAGCGACTTATCACGGAATCAGGTTCATATTCTTATTGCCATTAAAAGATTGTCATATACAAAGGGAGATACCATTCTAAATTGCCGATATGCGATAGCAGTATATCACGTAGCAATCAAAGGCTTAACTTAATTTATAATTCATAAAATACTAAAATATTTCCATATTATTCATATTAATTCATTCCTGACTGTGTACAGATAATTCAATTGTCCGACATGCGTGGTACGTGCCGCACATAATTCCAAATTGAAAGTAGGTCACCGGCTGGACGATACATATTAAATTTGGATTACAGAAAATCAATACATTAATTTTGGAACACTGGACATATCTCGTATTGTGTTTGTTCCAAATAAGTGTTCCATATTTCAGTGATATTGCGTGTTGGTAAATGTCGTGCGGTACCAGAAGAGTAGAATAGTACCTCTTCCTGTCTCCTTCTGCCCGGGATACTGGAACCGTTAGATTGAGGTATGCTCAAATCAAATATCGTAGATAAAACTGGGTGCAGATGGGCAGTAGCATCCCAGCGATGCTCTGCAATTGCCACCACGCCTACCCAGCGTAATGAGCAAAATTCTCCATTTCTCGGAAAAGATTATGCCCATCTTTGGATGTTAGAAGGCTGAAGGATGTATTGATGATGGTGATAAAATATTTTACAGTCATAAAGTCCTGGAATGTAGATAGACGACGGCGAGAGCAACGTAGGACGTCCATTTACAAGATGGACTTTTGACTAGGACCTTAGGGTCAAGCTAGATGCAGGCCGTATATTGCTGGCCCTTTTGGAAATATTTTAAGAAGTCTGTAACTAGCAGTCCAAGTGCGTCCGTGTTTATTCTGATATATGTAATGAAATATTTTTTCTCTGTATCCTTTTGTTTGTACAGTACCTGCTGACTATGTTTGATGGATTAAAAACTGAATCATAAAATAAAGATAAATAGAGTGCTATAAAAGATAATATCTATTCTTCTCGTATAAAAAGAAAATCTTTTGGAAATTCATTTAATAATAAAAAACTAACTCATTTGGATATTTAAGTTAAACAAACCCATTTTTGTTTTTAGTTATTTAATTAGTAATTTATGATAATATCTACAGGACTCAACGTAGGTATATTGCATCCATCTGAAAACAAAACGAGCCAAATTTTATGAAATAACTTGAAACTTGAAATTATTAAAACTAATTGACTAATGGCTCGCTCGTGTTTGAAAGTTAGACTATTTACATGAAATAGTTACGGATCTATTTGTTAAGTAATTATCAACTATTAATTGCTTAACCCATTGTTGGTATTGTGTTTCATATATATATATATTGTATGACGTTATTTACACATGTGCTTTAAGCGACTAAGATACGGGATAGATAGACGGGTTAGATAAATTTTTGAGATGTTGTGTAAATGTAATCTATGTTTAAAAAATATAAAAAACGAAAGTTTTTAAAGTATATATATTAAAAACTTGTCATAAATTGTTAATTTTTTTTCATATACATTCTTACGACGTTGTATACGTCTTGTGTTACGGATATCAGAAAACAGAGGAATTAGTAATATAATATTCATATAATTTAAATTAACATTATCATGTCAAAAAAACTGAACCATTAAAAATTAACGTCATTATAAGATAACGTTTACCATCAAGTAATTCTGACGTGTTAAGAAAATACTTCATTTCTATATCATATACAATTTCGTTTTCCACTCGAACGCTCCGCAGGGTGTCTTTTGGTACTATAAATCGTTCGTAGCTTATCTTGCTACGGCCCAAGAACAATGGGCAGTACAACTATAAATCGTAGCCGCTACGTATATTTTCTCAGTATCTTTTCGTTGATACTAAACTTTATTTTCGACATAGATAAATGACCGTGCTAATGCACGAAGCTGTATTTATCATTTGTAAATATTAAGCCAATGTGATGTAAGAAAGATTTCTCCATATAAGCTGCTTATATTTCTTTTACAGGCAACATTCTTAAGAATCGATGTAAGAGAATTAATACTAGAATAGGCATTTTGACATGACTTTTTTGTATTAAGTTCAAATAAAATATTTATCTGGAAACACTAACATAAGTAATTTTGATGAGACAGGTACAACGCCATCTATTCGATGCTGGCAAAAAACTTCGTCTGTCTTTGCTATGCTATAGAAATTTTATCCTGCTCGAAAATTTTAATCATGTTTACAAATTCATTAAGGAAATTAGAATCATTTAAAAATATATGTTTCACAACAATAAATCATTGTCAAATACACTATGGTTTCTAAGGTTTGTCACAAATAAAATTGGCTTTAAAAAAGCATACTACGTGTAATTATGACGATACCCAGGACAAATATATGCTGAACATTTGTGTTTGTTCTATGTTTTGTGTGTCATATATATTTTAAGTATTATATTTGAGATTTCTCTGTTGTCTGATATCTGCAACACATGTCCGACTAATGTCCGAGAGAGATATATGTGGACCAACGAATTAATAGTAATAATGAAGTACGATCAAACTTAAAAATAAATATAACACCAGCTTCTCAATCACACAGAATATATTACGCAATGCAAACGGTAAAGCAGTTTCAAAATTTGCCAACTGAAAATTGTATCCTAACGACAATGTAACAGCAAAAACTACGCTCAAACAGCCTCAACTCGTAGGCTTTGTAACTATGAACAAATTTGCATACAGTTAATTTACAAGTGGAGTTCACAATTGTGGTTTAGGAAAGTTGGACGTGGAGGAACTTGGTTGTGCTTGGCTATGTGATGTGAGAGCGAGCAACTTTTGATGTTGTTATTTCGTAGTAAAAAAGCGTCTAAGCGGTGATATTTTCATAACAGTCATTTTATCATTTACAGTTATAACTACTTCACAAAGTAATATACTAGTTATAACAATTTAAAATGCAACGTTAATCATCCTCACAAAATAAATCATCAACATCATTATCATTACAGCTAATGGTAGTCCACTGTTGGGTTGGGGAGGCCTAACTCTCCAATAAAGGGGGAATTTAGCCCATAATTTCCGAGCTGGGCTATCGTTTCGGCAATCGCAGAGCGCAGCCTTTGCGACGGGGATGCTGATGTCCATTCCCATCCGATGCATTTGAGCTACACTATCTCGGATGGTTATACTGCCATCTGTCGGTTATGGTACCTTAATCGCATCTTACGACACATGGAACAGGGGGAGGTACTATTTTACTCTGCCAGTACGTTACAGCATACACAATAAATAATACATTCTATTGTACTTTGGGTACTGGCAGAAAGGAACGGTGCCTCCATTTGTATCAGGTAAAGACGCGATTGTAATACAAAAGCCAGTAGATGACGGTACATTTATCTAATACTGCATAGCCCAAATGCACAGGGCGGGGATCGGCGACAACATCCTTGTTGAGAAATTATGCGATAGTCACTTGTCCAGCTCAAAGATATTGGTAGAATTCCCGATTTCTTGGTCCTGTGATGATTTTATTAGACAACAGTCAGACAAAAGAATGGATACAATTTAAAAATTTTGACCGTGCAATGGGCTGGCTTGTACCTACGCGTAGAACGATTTCTTCTAGCCAACCTTTGGATTAAATGTCTGAAAAAAGTGTTGATCAGTTTGTCTGCCTATATATAAATAAAAATTTACGTTGCTAAACTTAAAACACGGAAACCGCCTAACCAATTTGGCTTATTCCTTTTCGTATTTCCCTTAAGGCATATAGAAAATTTAGAAATTTAGATTTTTTTTAAATAAATTGTACTGTGCGTGGCGGCCTCTTTTTTGTTTTTATATTAGGACTTATCTTAAATAAAACACTACATTTCTTTGTGACAAACAATTGACATAAATTGCTAACGTCAATCTTAATAAAATAAATTAAAACTTGCAATTTGACGAGATTGACCAAGGTAGCTCTATCATTTATGTATGTATTTGTGTATAATAATAATAATAATATAATAATAATAATAAATTCCCACAACATCTCATACATTGACCTGACTCCGTGGTAAGTCGCTTAAAGCACTTGTGTTACGAATGCCAGACAACAGAGGAATCACAAATATACTACTTAAATACATATATTTTATACCTATACACATAGCAAACACAAATATCATCATATAAATATTTGCTCTGTGTGGGAATCGAACCCACGACCCCTGGTGCACAAGACAGGATCACTACCATCTGCGCCATCGGGCCCGTCTTTATAGAGAATCTTAAGTTGCCGCAATTTAATTTAATCCGGATTCTAATCATTACCGGGTATGCTAATAAAGTCTGAGTAGCCTCGAAGAACGTTAACGTCTGAAGCTCGCAATTTAATAAGAAGGTAAATAGAAGTAGGACAAGTAAGACAAATGACAAAATCTCTCCCTCGGGAACGCTGGAGATAGTTATGCAAATCGAAGACTCACAAGGCAAATATAAAATAGACTTATCGTCCGTTGAAGTAGATATTTATGTTTGCCAACAAATATATAAGATTGTCGGTTAATCCAATTCGACCATAAAACAAAATATAAAGTTTTTCACAAACTTCAGTAAACTTCACAAATAAAGATTTTTATTTCTGCTATTAAATATACGAGTAAAAACCCCGTATTATATGTATTTATCTCAATGTCCAATTAATAACTGTACAATGATTATATTTTAAGTACTTAAGCAAACTTATTTAATTATTATTGTTGAAAATCGACGGTCCATTAAAAGCGCGCAAGAATTATTTCATCCGATAACTTGCAACAGGTGAAAATAATATGCAATCATTCTTTTATGTACTTGTAGATAAATTCACTGAATTAAATAAACTCACATAACATTACATACACTGACCTGACTCCGAAACAATTCGCTTAAAACAATTGGATTACGGATATCAGATACATAGGAATCACAATAGCACATAAATGCATATTTAACATGGTGTCTTGTGCCAAAGGGTTGGATCTCCACCTAGGAAAAATATTTATATGATGATATTAATGTTTGTTCTGTGTCTGGGTGTTAAATATATGTATTTAAGTAGTACATTCGTGATTCCTCTGCTGTCTGATGTCCGTAACAAAATTACTTTAATCGACTTATTACGGAATCAGGTCAATATATAAGATATTGTGAATTTACGCACATTGCACGCTACTAAAATCTCATAAATTGCTCACCACCCAATTTATAAGGTTCATAAAATCTGAATTTGGTAATCTAAAAGAATTTGTCAGTGGAAAACACTAAAAGCACTATTGTACATCTTTCTATGTGTAATATATCGATTAACGAATCTCTAACTTGATACCCTCTAAACTTTTCGAGTAGGGCGAGTGTTGTTTGCGAATCGAAATTATTCATATTTCCGCGAACCGTGCCTGTTTATGATCGAACTTCAAGGAAACAAAATTCTATGTTTATGTAAAAACAAGCCTCTTTCCACGATACCGAAAAGAACAGCCGAATAATTTTTGTATTACTAATACCTACGTGACTTGGTACAACAAATTGTTTGGAAGTCTATATTTGTATTAAAAAGAGAAAAGATTTGATTTAAAAACAAATAGACCGATAGAAAAAAATAACCTTAAGATTAAGGTGTAACTTACACTTCATTGACATTGTTTATTTGAAAAAAAAATACTTTAGCTGAGAGGTACCGGCAGAGTAGAATAGTAACTCCCCCTTTACTGGGTGTTGTAAGAAGCGACTAAGGTACTAACGGAAATGGTATATATTTACATAATAATTATCAATTTTTTTAATGACAATGACAAAACTGATTTTATTTCCAAACAGATACTTGAATGGTTTTAGATTCTGCCTACACATGGTACTTGCCTATAAAATTAGAAAATTTCCCTTAATTTTCGTGGAATCCCATCATCGTACAAAGAAAAAATTATTTTCATACAAAAAAAGATAAACCTTTTTTGAAGTCAGATAACAATACATAATACCCACCTCAGATCATTCCGGATAAAAGTAAGTCTTTATATAATATAATTTATTTCTTAGCTACATTTCTGGGTGAAGATTTGTTCAGTGATACCTGAGATAATAAGATGACGAAGGTCCAATACACGAGTCTCCATAAAAGAACTTGCAAATATGTCGGTGAAGATAAAGGACCCATTATTGATTATTAGTTCTATTTATAACTGTAAACCCAAGAGTTAGAACCCAAGAGTTAGCTAAGGTATATCTATATACTTATATTTCCAATATAAGTTTAGCTCTGTTCCGTTCGGAGTTGAAATGGTTTCTCGTTTACTTTAGTTAGTTTGTGGTAGAACATTGCCATCATTCAGATCAAACAAACATGTACATATATAAATTGAAAGGGAAGTGTTTGTTTTTAATTTGAAATTAATAGCTTTTCTTTGTAAGTATATGAAAGTATACGAGTATACTTGACTAGCTGATCTGACAGACGTTGGCCTGTCTTAAATATTTTTTTTTATAATGAAAAAATTTTGCGACTGTAAATTTAGATATAAACAATCCCCTCAAGTTGACATGTTGAGAACTACATAATGAGGAGAAACTTATCGAAATTGGTTAAGTAATTTTTGGACGTCTTTTGGACGTCTAGTGGACTAGATCCGGTATGGATACTGGACTAACACCGTTACATGAAATTTTCATAGATAAAGATAAAAACAATTTTATTTTTTGTTTGTTTGTTCGTGTCCGCAGATAATTAATGTTATAAAACATAACAAAACACAATTTGTTACTTAGATTAACGCGGGTGAAACCGTGGGACAGCATACGTATTATAAAACTTGTCATTTCTATCTCTTTGCTATTTGATTATTTTCTATTTTTCTGTTACTTATTTATATATTTTATCATATCGGCCATTGTAAGTCCTCTGCTATACATAGGTCTACCCGAAAAGGGGAGATTTGCCCATTATTGCCACGCTGTGCAAACCGTATTGTCAATCGCGTAGCGTAACTTTTGCGACAGAGATGCTGCTGCACATAACCGTGCTTTGAGCTACACTGTATCAGATGGATATACCGCCATCTGTCGGTTCCGGTACCTCAATCGTCTTTTACGACACATGGTTCAGGGGAGGTACTATATTATAAAATACAAATATGCTCCGCTGTAAAATCTCCGTTAAAAACAATATCATTTTTAGTAGTGAAATCTCAATTATTTTCTCCTACTCAAATGTAGCAAAGTGACATTGCTAATTCAATATTTCAGGCGCACGTAAAAATGTACGATCACTACTATATTAATATTTTAAATGCGAAAGTGTCTGTCTGTCTGTTACACTTTCCCGCTTGAACCTCTTAACCAATTTTGATGAAATTTAGCATAGACAATCTTTAGACCTTGAGAAAGAACATAGGCTATTTTTTAATTCGAAGTAAAATTCGGGTTGTAAAGGGTCGAAGGGGGGTGAAAAGTTGTATGGTATTATCGCTATGTTTGGAGTTAGAAACTTGAAACTTATTTTTCAGGCTATCGATTCGATATAAAATAAACACGACATTTAAAGATAACATAAGTTGAGGTAAAGAGTTATGGTACCCAAAAAGACTATTCCACGCGGACGAAGTCACGGGCAAAGCTAGTACAAAATAAATACGTCCTTTAAATTAATATCGCTTTAAACCGGCGAAATTTGAGCTTACGAGGCCTTTTGTGTCCGCTACACCCGTTATTCAATGCGGGCATAATCCCGGCATACGCGGCGTGAGATATTTTGACGCGAAAATATCGCTTTTGTGGGCCGCCTCTATGCGAGGAATATTGAATTTTCTATAGAAGGCAACTTGATTTTTCAATTATAAAGCGAAGCTAGTTTCCAGTTCTTTTTTATGGAAGATTAACATTCGCTAAAATATTGGTACCATTAAAATAGAATAGTACATCAGGTTCTACCAGGTGGCGTAAGAGAGCACTGTAATACTGGAACCGAACGGCGGTCAACCACTAATCATCATCGTCATTACAGCCGTTAGAAATCCACTGCTGGACATAGCCCCCCCCCCCCCAAGAAATTTTGCCCATAATTGCCGCGCTAGGCAAGCGTGTTGGCAATTACAGAGCGCAGCTTTCGCGTTGGGGATGCTGGTGCCCATCCTCACCATGTTAATTTAAGCTACACAGTCTCGGACAGATATACAGCCATCTGTTGGTTCTGATACATTAACCGCCTTTTACGATACCTGGTACAGAGGGAGGTACTATTCTACTCTCCCGGTACTCCACGGTGTATTGCTGGTACCCCACGGCTTTGATATTTTCCGCCTTTTTTACTAGAATAAGCCGACAAACAACCATCATGTCCACGTGATAGTAACCATCACCACAACCAATAGTAGCTGGTATTATCACAAAGATATCACTAGCATGCTGCCAACCTTATCACTTAAATATATTATGTAACATTACCCAGTAATTTCTCACCCTTTAGACCGGAACACAACAATACAAACAGTGCTACTTGGTAAAAATAGATGAGAGTAAAGTACAATTGTATTAGTTCTACATTTAATTAAAGAGAGGCATGCATCCATTTGCGATGAGAATTGTTTTGTCTATCAACATTATGTTGTATAGAAGCTGCGCTGTTTTGGGTGGATATACCGCCATCTGTCGGGGCTGTAGTCGCCTCTTACGACTTCTGATCAGCATCTGACAGTACTATACATAGCTAATAGGTCGGGTTTAAAGCCGATAAAAATAATTTAATTATAAATAGTCAACTCGTAAATGTTAGATATTTTCTTATCTTCACATACAATTTATCGTTCCCACACTATATTCCCTTTATAAATTACAATTTCCACCGGCAACTTAATCCCTAATGATGTGCAAAGTTTTAATTGAAATACCTGCATCTAAATTTAATACTTACCACGATCTAATAAGGCTTAATATCGACGAGCACAGGGCGATGTTATTCGAGCAGAAATATTGCAGTTTCTCAGGTCATTGATTACGTCTTAGCTTAGGCTTCCTATATCTAGGTTAGGGCCGCCATCTTGGAAATCTTTAATCCCGTGTGTTGGTGATTTGATTATAGATTTCCGATATTACCTTGTATCTAGACATAAATAGATAAATTTTTATACTTATTAATATCAAAATAACTGTTTTTGTGGTTATTTGATATGAAAATATAAACGGTACTGTCGGAAATCACTTGGGGAGGGATGTCACTAGCAGATAGCTGACGTTATTATGTAACCCAAGAAAAGGGGAGTTTTGCCCATAACTGCCGCGCTGGGCAAGCGTGTTAGCAATCGCACAGCGTTACTTTTGCAACTGGGATGCTGCTACCCCTCTCAGTACACTGTTTTGAATAGATATACCGCCACCTGTGGGTTCTGGTACCTATGTGGCATCTTACAATATCTGGTACAGGGAGAGGTACTATTCTACTTTACCGGTACCCCCCGTAACGATGGCTTATGATACTTCTGTTTGTAATAAATAATCTGTAATAAACTGTAATACTGTTTTGAGCTAACAGTTCTATTAAGCACAGACGAATAGAAAATAATAAGCCTAAAAAAGTGGCCCAGAGTTCACTTAATTCTAAGTCCAATTCCCAGCCAAAGCAAATCAAGTACTCTCCTCAAAGTCTCTCTAAGTCGAACTATTACAACGTGACGCTTTCAGGTAGCTCGATATCCAATACCTCTTAATACAGTCTTAAACGATTTTAGCTCGATGTATTCTAAAGAGTTTGCTTAACACTCTACACTAAATAGAATAAAAATTCAAATAGAATAAGTATTACCTACACTATTCACAATAAAACTACTTTATTAACTGCTTTAAAACGCGGTTCATTTAGCTTTTTACATCGCACTTGACGTTTCGGTTACCTTTCGGAAACCGGTCTTGAGAAACATTTTTTAATAATTCCCGTCTTATGCCGTAAAAATAGTAATTTTTATCTTAGTTTTCAAAGTATATTAACCAACAACTTTCTAGGCTTCTTAAGGCTTAATAGAAAGCGATGTTCTTCCATGTTCATGCTATCTACATGCCAAATTTCATACCAATTCAGTAGTTAAACCTGAAAAGCGTGACAAAGGAACGAACAAATATTTTTTGCTGTAACTGTGCAAACAAAAAAAGCGAATCCTTAAAAAATTATATCAGGTCTGATCTACCTCTCAGGAAAACAGGTATTCGAAATAAAAAGTATCCTACTTGTTAATCCAGACAATCAATGTCTTTGCCAAATTTCGTTGAGAGTAACGCCGTTTCGTTGTGAAATAGTAATAAACATCAATTCAAACTATAAGTTTATTTTGATTACATAAAGTGTTCATATTTTGATCGCTCATTAAAAATGTTATCTCCAAGAAATCTAAAAATGCAGAATAGTGATTCCTTTGTGGTGGCGTAAAAGGCAACCGAAGCACCGAAACCGAGAGATAGCGGTATATCCCTCCGAAACATTATAGCTCAAATGCACAGAGCGGGAATGGGCACCAGCATTCCCGTCGCGAAGCTACACTTTACGATTGTAACCACGATTTCCATCAATGACAATTAAAGTCAAATTCAAAATATAGGCGACATTCTTTGTTCTTAGAAGTGACTGGAGGCCTGTCCAGCAGTCCAACGGTTGATATGATGAAAGTGCTTATATAAGTGCTTATTTTATTTAGATATGAGTTTAGTATTATCAGGTCCTAGATCTCCATAAATAGATTTATTACAACCGCTTCGAGAGTGCGTGCTAATCCTCTAAGTTAGTCCATCAATCACAAGAGACTCGCGCCTACCGGGCTATCTCCCAAATTACTTGCTCATACTTCACGTCGAGATCATTTTCCATCGCTCCCAGAGTTTGCTGTTACATACAAGTTTCGCTGAACAATTCGTTGGCCTTTTTTGTGATTAATATTTTGCAAATATTTTTTGACGTTAGCAATTAATTTAGAAACTTAGCCTATCCTGTATAATCCCTCGTCATTTTTCAAATTTATTTTCTTTATTTAATGGAAACTAACAGTTTAAAAACAAAATGAACCAATAAATCACATAACTTAATAAAGATATCACATTAACTAAAATAAGCTAAGAATTATAATACGAATCATGCAAGTAATTTTTAGGTTTTAACTCTTCTATTTATTTCTTTCTTCTTGATTACTTTCAAAATATTACAACCACTGTGACAACTTAATGATAGCGAAGGTTGAAGGAGTTAAGCAGAAACGGAAAAACCCCGCAAAGGCACGTAGTATAGACATGGTTACTGGACTTATGGACAGACAGGGTTACTGCTTTGAGTACAGACTTCTTAGCTAATGTAGACTGTTGCTTGAGGCCTTGTATTAACTATATATTGATTTGGTAAATGGTCCCGCAGGAAATTTTTAAAATCCAAATCAGCTTATGTCCCTATAGTTTATGTTATACGTATCCTTCTTAAGCGCCAGAGCGTTACAGACAGATAGACCCACTCTCTTGCTTTAATGAACTACGTTACTTACGTTTAACGACATCTGTTGGAGTTGTGCTTAACGAATCTGTGTACATATCGCCACTAACTTATAACAAAAAGTGATCACTATTTCAAATCACTTAGAAAGCTACGTCCCTTTTAAAAAGTGAGTCTCTTTAAGCAAACACAAGATTTATCTCAATAATTAATATGATACTTTCTTTTACAGCATACCTCGAACCATACATCGTGCCAGCCAGCCTGGACCAGCTATTGGTAGCCAGTGACGTGGTCGGCAACATAAGATTTAGCCACCCGACGCTGTACGTCTTCCCTGGTGGACAGGGCGACGCGGCGCTTTTCGGAATAAACGGATTTAACATGCTCGGTGAGTAAACAAGATGGCGCTGCGTCCAACAAAATGGCCGCTTAATAGCAAATGGCGGTGACCGGTCATGTTTTTTTATGCTTTCCAGTTTTGTTTTTAATACAAACCATTGCCTTAAGATTTATTATGAGATTAATCGTATTTTTTTAATCAAATATAAATACCAATTGGCAATTGTGTGACGTTTAAGTCAAAATACGTTAAATTTTATCCTAAATCATGGCCAGCTATATATTTATTTGTACCGATCAAAGTAGTAAAAAAGAGGAACGTAAAATTTTGTTATTTAAATTAATTCATATTCACAATAATATTGAAATAAATTTGTATTAAAATATATTAAAAATATCATTATTATCATACAAGGCAATGAAAGAGTCATATTAAAAGACCATTAGCAAAATAAATTACGTTTTTTTTAATCTATGTATTAAAATTAATATATCGAGATTATTTTGTTCTGGACACAATCAATAGAGGTCTTATAATCGTTATTTGCTATGGTAATTCATTCTCACCTATTTCTACTGCTAGCAGTAAAACATCAGATTTCACATTGCTGATAACTTGATGTCACTAGTCACAATAAGAACATCATTAGGCTGCTGTGACGTTGACTGTCACAGGGACCGTATGCTTCTCTTTCGAATTAGCTATATAAAAAAAATTCTGTAAAGACGGCACACGATGGTATTGTAATTCGACGTGTTTTATTTATATTTTTGAATAGTAAATAGTCATTTGTTCTTTCGAGATAGTAAATACGCATTGAAATGTTGAGCCAGATAGTATAGATAGTGATCCCATGTTGTGCGCATTAATCGTGGACTCGATCCCCACTCAGGACGAACATTTTATATGATGATATTTGCGTTTGTTCTGTGTTTGAGTGTTAAATATATATATATATATAAGTATTATATTTGTGATTCCTCTGTTGTTTAATGTCCGTCACACAAGTGCTTTAAGCGACTTATCGGAATCAGGTCAATGTGTAAGATGTTGTGTGATTTATAATTATTTCCATTTAAATAAAGAAACAATAAAAATCAATTAGCCTCAACAGACTAGAGTAAGCGAAGTCATAATGGATTGATTCTATGTGAATTAAAGAGATCATGTTTTTAATTAACAACTTCAGCTTTATTTATATTATTATTTATTTACAATTTATTTATATTAGAATATCAATATATATATATATCAAGAAATAGCGTTCCAAAAACCATTATAAGCAGCCCAATAAGTAAAATCGTATCAACGTAAAATCATTGTCTCCATTCCCAAACTCGGTTTCCGTATCGCTCCAGGCCGCAATTTTTATCCCTAAATTCCTTGATCGAACCCTGGCAGTCTTCCAAAGTGATTGCCCGAGGCCATACATTGTAGCTACACGGCATCGCTCTGACAAGTTCTTACGGTAAAAAAATGAACATTGCCTTGTAACTTCGTTTTGTGGTAGCAGTTTTATTTTGGCAAATAGAATTTTCGGGATCTTTCATATTATGAACGTTTATTCTTGTTTCATTTGTTATTCACAACGATTTGCTCATGAACTTTTTTTTATTATTAGACCAGTTCTACAAGCATTCAGTCCTATACCGCCTATAGACGCTCGTAATATTACAAGGATACCATTAGCGTGTTGACGACCCGGTGACGGTTACCGTGCAGCTCTCTAATTATCGTTAAAGAAATAAAAGTTAAAGAAGCCTTTTAAGGCTGTTAACAGGGTATTTTAACAATCTTTATAGAACCAAAACCTAACTATAGTCCTTTTAATATAATAAAAAGTCTTAATAATTATTTTAATGAATTTTGGTTGTAACTTGTTGGCTGATTTTTATATAAAATTCTTTAAATATAAATTTATCATCATGTCAGCAATAGAAAGTCCACTGTTGGACATAAGCCTGCCCAATATAGGGGGAATTTTGCCCATAATTGCCGCGCTGATCAAGCGTGGTTGCAATTGCAGAGTGCAACTTTCGCGGCAGAGATGCTGCTGCCCATCCCCACAAATTATGATGTCAAATGCCATAATGCCACAAAATAATATAAGGGACTCGTGTGACGCTTTTGCCAATGACTGCTTTGTAATGTACGTAAATTAAAGGAGTATAGAAATCTATAGTTTTATTAGAATACTGTGGACCCCCGGTAATCCGACAAACACTTTACAGGGCAGTGTCGAGCTATCGAATTAGTCCGGATTTTTTTACAAAAGAGTACCTTGTAATCCGACAAATTACAGATCCAATGATAAGATTCTTTATACATATTATATATACATATGTACATATATGTACTCTGAAGTATAAATCATACTTGTAGACCATGTCGGTTTATAGGGGGCGTCGGATTACCGGGGGTCCACTGTAATAACATTGTCACTATAATTATATCAGGTATAGAAAGCCGTCTGTTAGACATAGGCCTCCCCAAATTAGCGAGATTTTAACTTGCGTGACATGCGTGATGGCAATCGCAGAACATAAATTCATGACGAGGATGCTGCTGCCCATCCCCACCCTCTAATATTTAAGTTGTGCAGTTTCGGATGGATATACCACCATCAGTCAGTTCTGGTACCTTAGACGACACATAGTACAGAAAAAGGTACGGATATTTTGTATTCTTCTGGCATCCCACGGTTATAACATTATAACAACAGCTCAATTTAATTATTAAATGCTACAAAATTAATAGTTACATCTCGTACAAAATGCAAAATACACTACCGCCAAGAAAATATGGCGCTTTTTTACTCACAAAAGGCTTCTTAGCCTTCAGTCAAGGCCTTGACAACACATCAATCGGCCTTGGATGGAAAGTCGGTTCAGTGCCAACAAGTATTGGATTTCTTCTGAGAAGGCTTCGAACCGGCTCGAGTGGGTATCATATTAACAGAATTCAAGCACTAAGTAAGAAGTTAAGAATAACATCATTCTGAAAGTTGATAAGCTAGCTCTAGCCTTTTTCCCGTGACTTCTTTCGCGTTGACGTCACGGTATATTGCGTCACGCGGGATATTTCCGAAGTTCAAAATTAGTTTATATCCTTTCATTTGGTTCAAGGTTCACTTGCCACTTACTACTTTCTCAAGATTCTTCTAGCAAGTTTGCGTGAAATGGTTGCAATCAAACAGATAGACATATTCTTAAATATGTAATAAAATACCGGTAATCATGTGGCTTTGTGTATATAAAAAACAACTGAAAATCGGTTTAGTATTTTTCAGGTTTATCCATAAGAGACAGTTTTGACTTCTCATAGAGGTTTTATTTTCACGAAGACCCGGCTGTTTTCGCTGGCTCAACTTGGCAGGCCAATCCGCAAAATACATACAAGATATAATTTAAATTTTAGTGTTCAATAATACAAACCTTTATGAATGATTATTAACAACAGAGGAATCACAAATATAATACTGATATACATATTTTTAAAACCCAGCCACAGGACCAACTCAAATATTACTATATCAATATTTGTTCTGTGTGGAGATCGAACGAACAACCCTTGGTGTACAAGATAGGATCACTACCATCTGCGCCATCGGGTCCATCTAAAAAGTCAAATCTCACACATTGGATTAAATTTTACACAGTAAGCAATCAATAATAAATTGGTTCTGTAGTTTAAAAATTCATCCCGGACAAACACCATGACACGTAATTTGTATATATCATCATATATATCAGCCATTTGAAGTTCACTGCTGAACATAAGCCTCCCCAAGAAAAGAGGTTTTTTGCCCATAATGGCCGCGCTGGGCAAGCGTATTGGCAATCGCAGAGCGCAGGTGTCGCGACGGGGATGCTGTGGAGAATTTGTATACATAATAAATTCAAAGTATCTAACTATACTTCATTTTTCTGGAACATTAAGTTGAGTTAATTATAATATAATTTTGGTTTAAGGAGAGGTGTTCACCTCCCCATAAACCAAATCCTAGACCCTGGCTGCCAAATATAACCTTTACCGTTTCAAACACGAGTACCGACCCCCAATTAACTATGCCAATAGCTAAACAAATAGCCTTTGAAGACTTCCATAACGGCAAGCAAACACTTGAAGTCGCTGATAACGATACCGTTGTATTCTGATACTTTGAAATTCCAAGTCCATTAAGCTGTTGAAAGCTGAACAAAACAAGTAATGACAATGGAATAATGGTTAGACATTAATGGACATTTCTTCCGAATGACTCGGAAGTGTGTTTGCTAAATTTAGAAAGGTGTTAGGTGATGTTATGATTTAGCATAAAAGAGAACTAGAAAAACCTTGACGCATCCACTAAGGTTTCGGTGGCATAAAGGTTGAGATAGTTGAGGCTTTGAATTTTGACGGACCCAATGGCGTAGATGGTAGTGATCCTGTCTTATGCGCCAAAGGTCGTGAGCTCGATCCCCACCCAGGACAAATATTTGTAGGATGATATTTATATTTATTCTGTGTCTGGGTGTTAAATATGTGTTTCAGTATTATATTTGTGACTCCTCTGTTATCGGATGTCCGTGGCACAAGTGCTTTAAGCGACTTGTCATGGAATCAAGGAATTTATATTAAATATTATCTTCAATTGAAAAATGAAGAATTACTTCATTTTTCAATGCATAAAAATTCTAAACTTTTATGCAAATTATATATAAAAGTTCATATAAATTTAAATATTTATCCTGGATGGGGAACGAAGCCACGACCTTTGGCGAACAAGACAGGAACACTACATATACATTATCGGGTCCGTTAAGTATTTTTTCATAAATAATAATCTCTTAAATGATAGAAAATAATGTGTAGATATCTTCGATGAACTCCTACATTGAGGTGACCTAACATTCCATGAATAGCAACCAGGTCTATTTCCATTGGCCCATTTCAATAGACACTCGGCCATCCTCGACGTTAACATATCAGATTGCGTGTTATTGTGCTCTATTGACTCGTGTCACAGCCGAGAGCATGTCTGACAGGAGTACTGTGAACATGCTGGGCACACTGAATTACGTTGCGTCTGTGTTCTCACTCTGTGACACACGTGGGTGCAATTCTAGATTGAAATTGATAGAACTTGGAAGTATTACAGATCAAACTTGGAAATATTAAGAAATACAGTTGTATTTTAAATCGGATGCGATCACAATTACGTTTCTTAAATAAAACATGCTTTATTATTTGAAGTTAAAAAATAAGGGCAATTTTAATAAATAACTTTTGTCAGCATTTTTTTAGAACAACCCTCGAATTTTTGTGAATTTATTGTAATTTTGTTTTATACGGCTAAATTGATGTGAAGTTAATACAACTTGAACATTATGTCACATGTCCATATAATTTCTCTGCCTCTCTCACCCTTTAAACAACCACGACAATGCAAACACTGCAGTTGGTGCAATAGGTGAGTTCAAAGCACAAATGTAGATGACATTTGTATAAGGTTTGCCTTTAGTAAACCATTCTTACGAATCGCGACCAACGATCAAGGTATTAACTGCTATGGGTCACTTAACAAATAAACACAGACAGACATTCATATGTTTATAATTCTTTTTGGTGGGTCTGATGACTCAGATCGTATTGATCCTATCTTATGTGCTAAGGACCTTGCTAAGGTTGGTTTGATCCCCACCCATAACAAATATTTATATAAAAAAAAAAAAAAAATATTTATATATTTTTTTTTATTTATATTTATATTTGTGTTCGTTCTAGGTTTGGGTGTTAAAAATATATATTCGGGTAATATATTTGTAATACATCTATTGTCTGATATCCGTAACACAAGTGCTTTAAGCGACTTACCACGGAGTCAGTGTATGAGATGTGTGAATTAACCTTTATAATATAAGAATAGACCCATACAGAATATCGACGAATTGATTGACAATATCGTTGAAAAACACAAGAGAGCGACATTATGACGTTAAACGTTTTTAAACACAATAAATTCGACTCGTGAACAAACGAATATTGATCAACACGCAGGTTGTCATAAACAGTGGTGGTTTGATTAAAGTTTCCACTGGAACGGCATTGTCAACGCGACCACATTGTATTTTGAATGCTCCGAATTGTGCGTTGACGTGGCATTCAATTACGCTCACTGGACTGTTTGGGTTATGATAATTAACATTTCAATGCTTAATTAATGCTTGTGTCTATTTACGTATTAAATGCCATTATTACATTTCTATAGCCGTGAGGTACCGGCAGTGTAGAATAGTACCTTCCCCTGAACTAGGTGTCTCAAGAAGCCACTTAGCTATCCATCTGAACCAGCACCGCTTAAATACTCCAGGGTGAGGATGAGCAGCATTCTCGTTGCAATATTGCGCTCTGCAATTCACGCCTGCCCATCACGGCAATTATAGGCAGAATTCCCCCTTCTTGGGAAGGCCTTTAACTTTTACTTTTTTACTTTAACTTTAACCAGCAGTGTAATATCATCATATCAGTTTTTAGCTGATATGATGATTACATTTCCATACCAGGTTTATTAATGTATATCTTTACCATTACGTTTCCAGTGAGTGAATTATTGAACGTTTTGCTTATAATCACCTTGATTGAAGTCGTCGTCAAAATTCTACTGCCCATCTCTGCCCAGTAGCATTTTGAGTTAGGCTACATACGGATGGGACACCGCCATCGGTCAGTTCATACTATGGAAAACTATGGCAAATTATAAACCCTATGGCAAACTGTAATTACGTTCATTAAAATTATATATATATATTGATATACAGCATATCTAACAATAAGAGTATATTAATTGATGTGTCACAGTAGCTAGTCTCTGAAGATTAGAAAGGTTTTCATTTGTAAGACAATACAAATTGTACCGTCTAAAATAGTCGTCAGTTGATTTACTTAACATTCCTCGAGATACGAGAACATTCTTGACAAATCAAGCGAGAAGAACACTGTTAAATAACTAAAAAAAATAACAGTTGAGATATTTTTTATAATACTTTATTATTTTAAGCCAGCATCTAAGTGTGTAAAAATGTCTGAAATTATTTTTCCCAAAAATAATTATTTGAGTAAAATATGCCGTGAAGTACCGGCAGAATAAAATAGTACCTCCCTCTGTACCAGGTGTTGTTTGAGGCGACTAAAGGACCAGAATCAATAGATAGGATGAGGATAGACAGCAGCATCCCTGTCGCGAAAGTAGGGCTCTACGATTGCCAACACGCTTGTCTAGAGCGGCAATTATGGGCAAATTTCCCTCTTTTTTGAGGAGGTTTGTGTCCAGCAGTGGACCTTCAATGGCTGCACTGATGATGTTGTTTTGTCAAGGGTCAAAGTCAAACATGACTCCAATACCAGTCTTCAGTTTCACTCTTAACTTTGAAAAGTAGTTTCTACTAATCGCGTATATCGATTCTTTTCATAGATTCTTTGACCTCCTATTTATTACCCTCTATAAACAGAATGATTTATTTTTCTTGTTGAAACAAAACAGTTTTTACAAAACAGTTGTATTGGAAATATATAAATAGAATTGAAAAATTACTTTTTCAAAGTATTTAATAGATCTTCGGTGAAAATAAATTTCCACATAAAATATGTCTTATTAGATGACAAAAATATGTTACGAAGCACGTACCGTAAACAACCCATTTCCATTTTAATGGACAGATAGAAATGTGGATCTAAAATACATGGATAACATGGACAATGCTTTATTGACATGGGTAGAAACAAACAAGATCAAAACATATGACATACCTACGTCTGATCATTCTGATGTCTCTATAATAGACGAGTATAGAGGCTATCTTTTTCTCTCAATATATTTGTTAGATAATGCAGTATTCATTCATAACATAGAGCTATGTCGCACCGGCAGAATAGTACCTCCCCTTGTATCTAGTGTCATAAGACGGGACTCAGGCGGTATACTCATCCAAAATTGCGTAACTCATATGTAACATGACGCGTAAGGCCAACAGCATTCCCATTCGATTTTAAGGGTGAGAGAATTATTAAAGTTTCTGAGTAAATGTGACGCAATATCGTCTCGTCACAAGTTTGATTACACACTAGTCACACCTTTGTGGTGACTTGAGCGTTTATGGATTAAGCCGCGACTGACGCGGTATAACTATCTAAAATAGCGTAACTCATATGCAACATGATGTAAAAGACCAACAGCATTCTCATTGCGAAGACACGCTACCGTGACAGTAATGAAAATTCCTCTCTATCTTCAAAGCAGCTGTAAAACGTCCACTGTTGGACATAGGTCTCCCCAAGATAGAGGGAGTTGTCCATAATTGCCACTTATGCTGCTGCCCGTACCCGCTCTGTTGACCCACTCATTTAAGCTACACCTCTTCAGATGAATATACCGCCATTTGTCGATTCTGGTGCCTTAGTCGCCTCTTGCAACATCTGGTACAGGGGGAAATACTATTTTTTTCTGCTGGTACCACACGGCTCCTTTATTGGGGTGCCCTAGTTCATCAGTGGATGTTCGACGGCTACTATGAAGACGATGTTTTTATCTTAACCCCAAACATGTCCGCGACGAAATAGACTTGGCAAAAGTAAACACTACTAATGATCACTCAATCCGTGGAAACAGCAAAATATAGTTGTGAAAAATAAAACAACCGGTGTCCAGTCGCGAATTGCTTTCAAATTGAATATCGATACACAAACATTTTCTAGTGAAGCTAAAAACTAAGCAAAACACGCGATAAAATCGAAAGCAAACACTCGCCGACACTTGATTGCGAAATAAATTGGCGAGTCGTGTATTTGTTTGTGATTGCTCTATCCGGCGATGGATGGAAATAGCGCAGCCGATATTTGCTCAAACCCACTCGTGCCTTTTAATGGTTTTTCGGTGCAAAATAAAATGATCCCAAATTAAGTTATAACGCCGTTATTACTTTATACTTATTTTGGCTTTCATTTGATCGTCTTTTTTTATTCAACTAGCTAGAACTAGCTGTTGAAGAAAGGTATTTTATAATTTAACTGTATTAGAATTAAAATCTAATTGTATTCTTTGTTGTTTTTCTCTTTCGCGTATATTTTTGTTTTTGACAACATTGACTTTTTTAATGCAACATTATGACATTTGACATACAATTGACAGAACGCGTGCCCATATGGTTGTTGGTGCGCAACTGTTTGATTTTTTTTCTTTTATAAAACAATAACCAACAGAAAATAATGTGAAGTGACTGATGAAATTTACATTCATGAACTATTGATACGACTTTTGAGTGGCTTGAAAACTTTTAATTTATCTTTTTACATTTCGTTTCGTTACCGTTACTTTCGTTACCGTTACCGGAACCATTCCGGCAAGGTATCGTCGAAAATGAGTAAAAGTCTCCTTAATGTTACCAAACATTACAGTATCATAAAATACTGATATTTTAATTACTAATTTGAACTTTGGTTAGTTGATATTTGCTGTTGACTACTGTGGTTCTTTTAACTTTTATGCTAATTTCAATACCCATCAAGTTATATATATATACCTCTTACAAATATCGTCAGCATTGGTACCTCACGCACACATATTTCTACCGACAAACAGCATTTTTCGCATAGCTGTGTTCCAATTTCAATCCCCATCCATCCAGACAGCGTAATAACTTAGGACTAGATGTAGACGTCACTACCGTCTGTGCCATCGAGCCCGTCATTTGTGCATTTAGACAGGTGTGCTTCTGCTCGCGTTTTATATATATATATATATATATTAGCGACGTATCTCAGAGTCCGATATGTGCTTATTTAACATCATGTGGGTTGCATGCTAGTTTAAATGTTAGGATATATATATATTATTCTAATAATTGGGATAATTGAAATAAAAACGTAATTGCGTTTCTCTGTAATAGTGATAGAAACAACATTTGAAGCCTTACTTCAGGCTTTTTTACAATTAAGTCCAAATAAATCTTATTAATACTAAAAGATATCATAATTTACAATTTTCTATAAATTGACACAACCGTCAGTCGTGACACCTAGTGGCCCTATCAATGTAACGACAAAGAGAAATTGAAGAAAAATGACTGTAGATCAAAGAAGTTATCTTTACATATATAATATGTGTTTCTGAATTTCAAGACGTATACAAAATTAACATGAGGTAAACCTAAAACAAGATAGTAAATAAGTCTGCATTGATATCTCACTTTACCTATTTTTACCGCCATCAGCATTTTTCTCATTGCTCTGTTCCGATTGAAGATTTTGGGTAAATGTGAAATCTTTAGTTCACAAATTTAGTGACGTGCTAGTCATATATTTGTGGTGATATGAGCATCTATAGCTTTGGTGACCCTCACGAGAGCCATGCTTGTTTGCCAAATTAATCGTTACCAAGAGTTATATATCCTCCAAGATTTATATAGTAGATATCTATCTATAGTAGATATAGTTATATCCTCTATTGATCAAAAAAATTTCCATTTTAGTTGTCAGTCGATCGATCATCGATCACTAAAACTGCTTCAATACCAATTGAACAAAGTATCTGTAATACTATCCTTAAGAAAATGGTTTCTTTTTTCAGTGGACGGCGGCTTCTCCCGCAAAGCGTGCTGGTGGGACTTCGCCCGTCATTTGGACAGACTGGACGCGGTGCTGTTCACACGTTTGAACAACTGCTCGGCATCAGGCATGGCGGCGGTCCTGCGCAGGAAGGCCACCGCCAGCGTTTACCCACAAATTGGTCACTTCTTCTGCAACTTAGAAGTGAGTATAATTGAATCGTAAGGTACCTTGCAAAAAAGTTATTTAGCATGAATCAAATTCTAAAAGGACTCTCTGGTCGATAGCATACGAGACTATATGACTGGCTTAATGGTGATAGTGATCATATATTCTCGTGCTCCAAAGGTTATGAGTTCAATGAACAAATATTTATATGATGGTATTTGTGTTTGTTCTGTGTCAGGATTTCAAATACATGTATTTAATTCATCATCATCACCATCATTCCAGCCATTGGAAGTCTACTGCTGGACATAGGCCACCCCAAGTAAAGGGGGAATTTTGCCCATAATTGCCGCGCTAGGCAAGCGTGTTGGCAATCGCAGAGCACAGCTCTCGTGATGGGGATGCTGCTGCGTATCCTGGCCCTGTACATTTGAATTGCACTCTTTCGCCATCTTATACCGCCATCTGTCTGTTTTGGTACCTTAGTCGCCTCTTGCGACACCTGGTACAGGGGGAGGTATTATGTTCGTGATTCTTCTGTTGTCTGATATCCGTAACACAAGCGCTTCTAGCGACATATCGCAGAGTCGAAAATGGGCCTATTTTCGGAATTCTATCAGCAGAAAGTATAGCAACATGTTTGTTTCGTTGTCATTTATCAACATGTGGGTTGCATGCTAGTTTCAATTTTAGGAGTTAAAAAACCATTAGGCTTTCAATACAATGGCGCCACAGAGACGTAGTGGCAAGGTCGAAATATCAAATGTGCAATCGAACCCGGACTCTGCCACGCTTCGTCGGCCCTGCTTACTGGTAATACTGCGTACACTTCATCTGCCCAGGAATAAAGAAACGATAAATTTTTCCAATTTGTTTTCTTCGATATAATTTTTATGTATCAATATAATTTTTTTTTTACTGGCCCAAAGGCACAGGTGGTAGTGGTTTGATCCCACCCAGGACAAATATTTATATGGTTATATTTCTTAATGTCAAATATATGTATTTGAGGAGAATAATTGTAATTATTCTATTGTCTGATGCCCGGAAAACCATAAGAGAATTATCACGAAATCAGGTCAATGTATTAGGTGTTGTCGGAATTTATTTAATACCACTTCACTTAAATCCAAATATTCATTACATAAATGTTTGTCCTGGTTGAGAATCAAACCCAAGACCTTTGGCTCACAAAAAAGGACATTATTTTGTGCGGCGTTTGGCCTAATCCCCTTCAAAAAATAAATGATATGATATAACAAAAGCTTTATTATATTATAAAGCCAGCTAACAAGCATGTCCGGTCCGCTTGATTGTAAACGTGACCGCAGCCTTTAGACGCTCTTGTCATCACAGAGATATCACTAGCGTTTCGCCGATTCCGTGAACTGAAAATACTACGTCCCATTTTCCCGGAAATTTCACAGATGAGAGTGTGGTACCAAAATGCCAGGCAGAGTAGTACCTCCTACTGCATCAAGTGTCGTAAGAGGCGGCAAAGGTACCAGAACCGACAGGTGGCGGTATATCCAACCGAAACAGTGCAGTTCAAATGCACAGGGTGAGGATAGGCAACAGCATCCCCTTCGCGAAAGCTTGCCGCTTGCCCAGCGCGGCAATTGCGGGCAAAATTCCCCCTTTTTTGTGGAGACCTATGTCAAGCAGTGGACTTCCAATGGCTGATATGATGATGATAATAAGATACCAATGCAGTCGACCTTTGTAAGAGGTCTACTTCTTGTGGCATCTAACCTAATCAAAACAGGAGAGTAATTGTAAATTAGACATTAATTGGACGAATTTAACAATATATGCCCGTGCATGCCCACCACCACTGCAGTTATACTTAAACAAAACGTCAGAAAATAATAGACGTATTTGTATAATTTTACTAGCTGACCCGACAGACGTTGTATCGTCTTAACTGATGACTATTTAATTCGAATTGGTGTAATTATAATGTCTATGAACCAATCTCAAGGGCAGTCGCTAAGTGTTTGTGGCATTAATCTTAAAAATCCATGTTTTTCATATGGTCAACAATATGTCGCTTTTTCCCGTCTCGAAATACCAGCAAACCGCGCAAAAAATGTATACACGCTAGAAAAACAAAACTAAGAATATCGTGTATCATAAAGCATTAGAATAATAAATACACTTTTTTGTTTTAATTTTCAATTTCAATTAAATAGCCATAAGACAGGTCAAGGTCTGGGTCAACTATTATTTTATGGTTGTTAAGTGTTTTTAAATTTTATAATTTTCCGTGCAATTATTTATTCTTTTTCCATTTCCTGACAATAACAAACACAACAAAAAAAGTAGTGAAATCGGTCCAACCGTTATGGCGTGACAAAGGGAAATAGGGATTTATTTATTGAACTTTATTGCACAACATATTACAAAATGTATAAATGGCGGATTTAATGCCAGTTGGCATCATCTCCTAGACAACCATTACACGAAACAGAAAAAAATATACATAGTGGTGCAGACAATATATATACAAAATAGATAAACGTTACATACATATTTGTGTAAATAAACGCAATAAATGATATAAAACATATATAAATAACGTACATCAGAAATAGGAATTTATGAAGTTAAATAAGTAGCATCAGTAAATAAAGTACGGAGGAAGCGTTTCAGGATAAATTGGGGATTGCTTAATATGCATTAGGTATTCATTTATATAAATAATTTCAGTGATGTGGAAGCATACATAACAAAAAACTTAATTACGAACGACTAATAAAATCCTTTATTAGTGGTATGAATTAATTAAATAGGTTTCATACATGAAGGTGTAACAGGCTGTGTGTATTGGAGCAAGAAGTATCGATTTGCTGCGCAGGCTGTTAGTTAAGTTCGACGCCTATAACATAGTGTTTGTTTGTTAATTTATTGAGTAATTATTGTTTGGTGATGATGATGTAGTTTGTGAGGTAAGATCTATATTATAATAATAAATTTATAATATAGAATAAAACTCTCATGTCACCGTGTTAGTTACCATACTTCTATACCATAAACGGTTTGACCGATTTTTATGAAATTTTATATGCATCTTTTAGGTCCGAGAATCAGCTTCTATCTATTTTTCATACCCCTAAGTGATAAGGGTTATCCAACCCCAGCAGTTTATTTTATGTTGTTTGGACAATTTTATCTTAATTATTTTATTTATGTGGCATAAAAAATACACACATACAACACTAATTGTTTACCCTTCTATCACCAACCCCTATTTTTTTATTAATTTTGTATAATTTAATTGGTAGAACAATTTTGCTGGAATAGTTAGTAATATATAGTGAATTCACACAACATCTCATGAATTGACCGCGATAAGTCGTTCAAAGCACTTGTGTTACGGACAACAGAGGAATCACAAATATAATAATACTATATTCAACACCTAGTTACAAAAAAACACAAATATTATCATTTACATATTTGTCCTGGGTGGGACTGAGTGGTATCAAACCCATGACCTTTGGCCACGCAACCGGCCCGTCATATGTGCATTTATATATATGAAACAACGCGAGCAGACGCACATCTGTTTAGTGTGAGGAGGAGTGATATATATATATATATATATACTACTTATTTTTAGAGCTAGCATTGTTGTATTCCTGTTTAAAAGGTGAGAGAGGCAGTGAAATAACTGGGTAATCTTCAAGTCACAAGTCCACGGTTACGTTGATGTTCTTTCGTGGATTGGGTTTTTCTCATAATAGCCTCGGA
Source organism: Heortia vitessoides (assembly GCA_020976665.1). Taxonomy (NCBI): domain Eukaryota; kingdom Metazoa; phylum Arthropoda; class Insecta; order Lepidoptera; family Crambidae; genus Heortia; species Heortia vitessoides. The sequence continues at coordinate 16,847,217 of JACJUM010003129.1, forward strand.
TGCAGCTTCACCATCGGTATTTGAGCGACGCCCGTAAGGGTGAATATACCGCCATCTGTTGGTTCCGGTATCACATTTGCTATTCGGTATTTCCAACGATAACGGGAAAGAAGTACTCTCCTCTACCAGCGTTACGGTTTTAAAGGATATAATATTTTATTTTATTATATTATATTTAAACTTTGCGATCACATTGGAATATTGCTTTATCTGTTGGTTTGTCTTTTTAACGAATACTCACCCCACACCGCGTAATGAACCTGCTATATTATAAGTTTAAGACCCGTCTGGTGCCGGCAGACTACAGAATTAAAGTAGGAACCTCAATGACCTTTTTGCTTGGCATATAGCACGTATAAGATGGAAGTGTACAATTGTAACGAGCAAATCTATACTCATATATATTATTTGTGGTTTTAACGATTCGATGATCTATGATAGGCATATTTAAATAAAAACATATTTGTCTTTGAATTCGACAATTTTTAAGACAGAGCCCAATAGCAGGTTAATTTAACGGGGGGAATTCTGTTGAACAAAGCTTGTTTGTGTACTATAAGATTATTTTTGTTGGGAATATATACTTATATTCTGTTCTATACAAATGTATTAGAGGTAGCGGATTTAGTATCCTGAACGCCTTAATTTCACCAGAGGTAAACGCCATGATGGTTTGCTTGTATTATAAAAAATAAAACTAGCATCGCCCGACGGTTTCATCCGCGTATTTCCCGCTTCTGTGCGTATACGGTAATAAAATATAGGTTATGTAGTTCTGTGTAATATAATGTATATAATGTAGCTTTGGTTTAAGAAAATAATAATAATCTGTTTAGTTGTTTTTGAATGTATTCGTTATACAGGTACAAACATGCAAATACTGCTTTAATTACTAAAAGAGGCAGGGATCCTGTATTTTTATGAGAATTGTTTTAGCCTGTGTTACCTGATAAAGATGTAGGTTCTTATGGTGAAAGAGATTTTTAAATTGGTCTGGTAGATTTTAAATCAAATTGTTCCTCTTCATAATATCAGTTTGGAGGTCAGTCTTGAAACATATTTTGCCTACATTCCAGGAACGGCGAGCCCTGGCCAGCCCCGACGGAGACAAAGACGTGGATCCGCTACTGGTGTCCCTCTTACAGGAGGGATCCGATATGATGGCAGACCTTCGCCACATCAACCTCAAGCCCCAGCACTGCTATCGAAGCCCCGACCCCATCAACTTGTACCACAAAGTTGGACATGGTATTTACCTTTTTACTGATAGTATACCTAATGGATATTATTATTGGTCCCGTACATTTTTGAGGAAAAATCTCCTTACAAAGATCATCTATATTGATAGGTTTGAGTAAGAGAGGCAGTGAACGTTATCATCATCATCACATGAGCCCTAGAATGCGAAAATATTGCCCACCACTCCCTTGCTAGGCAGTTTCGCTGGTTATCTCAGAGCGTAGCTTCGCGAACGCTGGTGCCTATTCCCACCATTTTGTGCTTTAGCTACGCTATTTTGGGTAGATATACCGCCGTCTCGCAGTTCCGTTACCTCAGATGCCTCTTACGACACTTGGTACAGGGACGTCCTTTATAGTTAGTAATATCATCACACAACCCAAGCATTTGTATATAGCTTGTATAATGGTGATGTCATCACAGCCTTTAAACGCTCAAGTTATTGCAAAGATCACGAGATGTGGAATTTTACTTATGCAAAATCATTCATGCCTTTGGTTATATTTACGACGGGCCTGATGGCGCAAAAGGTGATCCTTATATGTGAGCCACAAGTTATGGGTTCGATTCCCACCTAGGTCAAGAATTTATCTGATTATGATTAATTCATAAGAAGAAGGCAACTGCAAATAACAGCAAAATATATCAATTAGCATTGTAATCAAAATGTGGTCTGATATACATACATAAAATAATATATACACAAAAAGCCGTGAGGTTCCGGCAGAATATAATAGTACCTCTCTTTTTATCTGGTGTCGTAAAAGATGACGAAGGTACCAGAACCGACAGATGGCGGTATATCTATCCGAATCAGTGTAGCTCAATGCACAGGGTGGGGATAGGCAGCAACATTCTTACCGCGAAAGTTTCGCTCTGCGATTGCCAACAAGCTTACCCAGTGCGGTAATTATGGGCAAAAATCCTCCTTTCTTGGAGAGGCTTATGTCCAGCAGTCGACTTCCAATGGGTGGTATGATGATGATGATGGTGCACAAATATCTGATGATTTATCTTTATTATATACTATAATTATTCAGATACTTCTATATAGCTATTTCAACAGCAACATCGTTTCATTTTCGTTGATTATGATTAGTTACAATCTTATTTGTTTTGTTGCAGGTACTCTCGACATGTATGTACTAAATCCGTCCAAGGACTCAAAACACGTTCGCGAATTTCTCAAAAGATGGCACAATAGCGAACAAAAACTATTTGAAGGTGCTAGTGTTACAGGACAATTTAATTTTCCTATGCCAAATCTAGTGTCAATATGCGCATTACTAGTGTGGCGACCGGCAAACCCTGACGATACGATAACCAGGATAATGTTTCCTGGATCTACCCCTCAACACAAAATATTTGAAGGACTTGAAAAATTAAAACATTTAGAATTCTTGCAACACCCTACATGCACTGGGCGACAGATGGTCGCGAGAGCACCGCCAGTTGCTACAACTACTTCTACCACAACGGTTACCTCAACTAAAATTACAAAACATGCTGCTTCAAAAGTCAGTAAAGAACGGAGCACTGAAAAGGCGAAAGAAGAAAAAATCGTTGAACCCGAACCGCCACCACCTAAAGACAATATTATAAAAGACGAAACAGATTCAAAAAATATTATAGATAATAAACTGCTCAGCGAGTTGACTGAAGGTGAAGACAAAAAGATAGAATCAGTGTTAAAAGATGCAATTACTGCAAGAATAGAAACTAAATTAGATGATAAAATTTCACAGTACGATAGTACTGTTATCGACATGTTACCTAAGAAGAAAGAGAGTAAGAAAAAAGAAAAAGTGGTAGACAAAAAAATTAAACGTACTGATAAGACTGACGAAATAAAAGACTCTGTAACTAAATTAACTGAAACCAAAAAGGCTGAACTTGAATTAAAATCTAAAACAGAACAACGTAAAAAAATTGAAAGTAAGGCTAAAATTGACACAATGACCTCAATAACTAGAAGTAAAATTAGTCATCGCACTGCCCAAAAATTTTCTGACAAAAAAACAGTTGCAGGTTCAACAGATAAAAAGACAGTAGATGATAAAAAATCTCCTCCATTGACTCCGAAAAAATCATTAGAAGCCAAAACGACTTCAACAATTGTTAAGGAAAGAGTTAAGTCCAAAACGAGAAAATTGAGCCCAGGTAGTACTCCAGCCAAGAGTGCAAAAGAAGCGAGTAACCGTCGCGTCGTTGAATCTAAATTTAAGCAAGGCTCACCGAAAAGAGATCTTGTGCAAAAAATGCCTGAAAGAAAAGAACCTAAGACCAAACGTGAACCTATTTCAAGAAGACCTAGGCCATTGGCATCTCCTGTTAAGGGTTTAAAAGCAATGAAAAGCCCTACAAAATCAGTAAAGTCCATTAAAGCTGACACTTCCAAGTTAAAAGGACTACAAAGAGTTAATTATGAGGATATCTTAAAGGACGCAAAAAAATCCGATGAAGATACTTCTAAATCCCTTGATGACATCAAACAACAAGAACTTGATGAAAGAGAAGAACAAGAAATAGTAAGAGAAATCGAAGCTGTATTTAATCGAGATAGTGAAGCTGAAGAAAAAATAGAATACGTTGGTCGTTCAGATATAGAAAAAATAACTTGTATGTTAGATGATACTAAAACTGAAACAACAGCTGATGGTGAATTTGAAGAAGAATATTTAATCATAGAAAAGGAGGAAATTGATCAATTTACCGAAGATTCAGTGGTTGACCACGAAAGTAGTAAAGAACAAGAAGGAGATGAACTACAAAAGCATATAAAAGATAAAGAGGAGTCGGAAAAAAAGAAAGACGAAATTGCCAAAGAAGATGAAAAGTTATCCATTGCGCAATCAACTATAGAGCCTGAAGTCGATTTAAAAACTTCTGAATCTAAGGAACATTCAGTAAGCGTTGAAGAAAAACAGGACATTAGCAGTGAAAAGAAAACATCCGACAGTAAAAGTGGTGTTCCCAAGCTTAAGGATTCCCTTGAGCTTAACATTGTGCAAGAATCTCAGCCAGACGAAAAAATATCAACAACTATCGAATCTGGTGCTACCACAGCTCCAACCTTACCCGAAGACGAACGTATAACTCTAGATGAAATTAAAGAAGATCAACAAGTTGAGGAAAAACACGTCCAAGAAGAGACCAAGGAAATCATTCCCCCACAGACGTTACTTGATAAGCAAAAGCTTGTTATAACAGAAAAAAGTCCAAGACTTGAAACTCAACCAGCACCAGTAAGAGAAATAGTGAAAACTCCTGATGAAGTTGCTGACTTACCTCTTCATGAAGAAGTTGATTACAGAACATACGAAGAAAAGAAAACACCTGTCGATGACGATGCCTTTAAAAGAAAACCTGATGTTGGATTTATTCAAGAAATTAAAGTGCCAAAAGATCTCCCTTTACAAGTTCATGAAAGTGATATTCCTTACAAAGGTCATAAAACAATTGAAGATGACGTTGTTGTTAAAACAGTACAACGAGCATCACACGCAGAACTAGTAACTGTTACTCCAGGATCAGCCCCTGAATCTCCTATGTACCAAGATCAAATGAAACTATCATTACTACCAGGTAAAGATTTGCAACCAGTCAAAGAGTATGACGGAGATGATTATAATTATGCACAATATACTGAAAAATTAAGAGAGACTCATATAACTACCCTTGATTCACCTGTCAAGGACGATATTGTCATAATAGATGAAGCGCCATGTATGCCTGAAAAGATACCATCAATCCCAGAGGACGTTGAAAAAGAAATTGAGGAAGAAAGAAAACTTGTACTCGCAGAAAAAGAAAAACCCCCGCTTAGTCCTAAAGAAGTAGAAAAAATTGTGGCTGACGTTGCTGAAGTCCTAAAATCGGATAAAAGTCTTGAAGAAATTATGGCAGAAAAATCTCCTATTTTATTACAAAAGTCACCAGAAAGTGTAAATAAGACTGATATTATTATTACTTCTGCAATCGAAGCGACTAAAATGCTCCTTACAAGTGAAAAAGGAATCAAACATGAGACAGAAACACAAAAAGAACAGGAAAAAACAGAAAAGAAAATAGAAACAATAGATGTTCAAAAAGCTATTTCTCCAGCCAGATCTATCACATCAGAAGATATTAGTGAAACTTCAGAAAAAACAGTTTTAAGCGAAGGTAAAAAAACAAAACGAGATATAAAAATGGATATAACAGAAGCAGTTACAGAGAAAAAAGTTGTTGTAAAGGATGAATTAGATGTGTTTTACGAGAAAGTAGAGGAAATCCCACCTTTACACACTGATATAGTTACTGAAAAAGCTATATTGGATCCCGAAGAAATCGAACAAATAACTACCATAATACCAAGTACAGCAGAAGTAATTCATGATGTTGTCAGCGAAGAGAGAAAAAAATCGACTGGAATATCTAAAGATACTGTACTTGAATTCGATAAAAAAGCAACAAAAATTAGTGATGATATTAAATCTGGAACACAATTAAGTATCACCCAAGAATCAGCCAAAACATTAGAAAAGTTAGAAGAAAAAATAGCTGATTTGAAGAAACAAGAAAAAGTCACGTCTCAATTTCCCGTTCATGAGGATGAAAACATAACAAAATTAGATCAAGAAATACCAGAATTTGCGGAAAAAGAAGATATTGCTAAAATACCTAAAAAGGAGGATGTCCACGCCATCGATGAAAAAACAATGACTTATGAAGATAGATCTGATACTCTTCTCAGCAAAGTTCTCTTAAAAGAACCTAGCGCAGAGACAGATGTAAAGATCGATTCGCAAAAGAGTAAAATACATTTGCCGGAGGCAAAAACTGAAAAAATAACATCTGAAGTTGCTTCTTGTCTAGAAGATATTCCAAGCCCTGATTTAGTTCAAGATATTTCACTTACTGTGGCATCTGAGAAATTAAAATCTAGCTATGAAGATCTTGAATTTAAAGAGTCAGTCCCACTGTCTTTAAAAGAGGGTGAAAAGCAACTAATTGACGAAAAAGATAGTGATGAAGAAAGTTATACAGAAAAAACTGACCACATTAAAATTTCTAGCGAACTTGATAAAATGCAAGTCAGTTTAGAAAAAGATATACCTACAATGATAATAGAAGAACATTTTAAAACAATCGATGGTGTAGACAAAACACTTGATTTCGTAAAAGATCAAACTGATGCAATTGTAAAGAAATCTGAATCAGAACAAGATTCAATCAAAGTTAAGAAGGAACATAAAGAAGTCTCTACAAAAGTATTTGAATTGTCAAAATCTGTGTTAGAAAAGGTTATTGACAAGGAAACCAACCTTGATATTTTAGAAAAAGAGATAACAACTCCTACAAGTGACAAAGATTCTGTTTCAACTACAGAGGAAGTTACTGAAAAAGAATCAGTAATTGTAAAGAAAGAAAGTCCTGTACTTGAAACAATAACAAAAGAGAAAATAATTCAAGAGGAAGTAACAGAAGTAGATTTAATTACCACGTACGGTCTTAAAGAAAAACAAAAAGACCAAGACATTATCGACGAAGACATCTTAAAGAAAGAAAATATTCCAAGTGAAAAGAAAATGCCCCAAGAAATGCACCTAGTGCAAAGAATAGATATATCTCCTATCAAAAAGGGATCGCCATCTAAAGAACCACCACCTACATTGAAAGAAGAACAAAAAAATATTTCTTTACAAGAAGAAATGTCAGCTGCATCTGTGGTTTTAAAAGAATTAACTGAAAAGAGTGATATTGATAAGGAGGAAGTGTCATTATCCCAGAAAGAAGACACACGTGCACTAGAAACTGACAAGACAACTCTTGCAAAAAAAACAATAAAAATAGAAGAAATAACCAATGTAAAGAAGCCAACCATCTTTCAAATGGATGAAAAATCACCCACTGGGATAAAACAAGATTTATTGCTAGGAAGAACGAAAGAAAACGGAGAAAAGTCACCAGATAAAATTCCTACTCCTACGGAAAAAACTCTTCCATCAATTGAAACCATCAAAGATTCAATTCTGCATGAAATTGAAGACGTATCTTTCCTAGTTAATAAAAAAGAAATCCCTCTTACAATGGACCAAGGTGTAACCAAAAAACTTAAAGATACAATGCCAGAAAAACCTAAAGACGTTACTCTTGTGACTGTAACTAAAGAAGTTTCGTCTATAAAGGAAACCACGCCAACATCTGGAGACAAAGATGAGTCACCTGAAATAGCTCCTACTCCTGTGGAGAAAGAGCCATCACCTATTAAAGTAATCAAAGATTTAGATCTGCTTGAAACTAAAGATATCACAGAGAAGACTAAAGACGTTACTCTTGTGACTGGAACAAAAGAAGTTTCACCTGTTCAAAAAACTATACCAACATTGGAAGACAAAGATCAGTCACCTAAAATAGCTCCTACTTCTGTGGAGAAAGAGCCGTCACCTATTGAAGCAATCAGAGATTCAGTACTACATAAAACTGAAGACATCACTGAAAAGATAGATATTACGCCTATGAAAAAAACCACACAAACATCAAAAGAGAGAGATAAGTCACCTGATATAGCTCCTACTTCTGTTGAGAAAGAGCCGTCGACTATTGAAGAAATAAAAGATTCAGTACCACATGAAATTAAAGACGTCTTTAAAAAGCCTAAAGACTTTATCCTTGAAACTGAAACGAAAGATATTTCGCCTATTATGGAAACCACACCAACACCGGTAGACAAAGATAAGTCACCTGAAATAGCTCCTACTTCTACGGAGAAAGAACCGTCACCCATTGAAGCAATCAAGGATTCTGTACTGCATAAGACTGAAAACGTCAGTGAAAAGCCTAAAGACTTTACTCTTGTGACTGAAACGAAAGAAGTTTTTCCTATTACAGAATCAACACCAACATCACTGGAAGAAGATAAGTCACTTGTAAAATCTCCAACTCCTGCGGAAAAAGACCCATCTTCTATTGAAATGAGCAAAGATTCAATAGTGCATAAAATAGAAGACGTCACTCAGAAGCTAAAAGACGTTTCTATTCTGACTGAAACCAAAGAAATTCCGCTTATGAAAGAAACCGCGCCGACATCAGATGAACAGGGTGAGTCGCTTGAAAAAGCTCCTTCTTTTGCCGAGAAAGAATCATCATTTATTGATGCTATCAAAGATTCAGTACTACATACATTTGAAAGTGTCACTGAGAAACTAAAAGACGGTACTATTCTGACTGAAACAAAAGAAATGTCGCCTATTAAAGTAACCACACAAACATTAGAGGAGCACAAAAAGTCGCCTGAAAAAACTTTAACTTCTGCAGAGAGACAGCCATCACCTGTTGATGCAATCGAAGATTCAGTACTAGATAAAATATTAGACGTCACTGCGACGGCTAAAGACGTTACTCCTGTGACTGAAGCAAAAGAAGTAGTTTGGCCTATTAAAGATACCACACAAAATTTGGAAGACAAAGACGAATCACCCACAAAAGCTCCTACTCTTGCGGAGAAAGAGCCATTGCCTATTGATGCAATCAAGGATTTCCTAGTACACAAAACTGAAGTCGTTACAGAAAAGCCTATAGATATTATTCTCGTCACTAAAACGAAAGAAGTTTCACATTTTAAAGAATCCTTACTGACATTAGAAGGCCAAGACGTAACTGGAAAGCCAAAAGACGTTACTCTTGTGACTGAAACAAAAGAAGTTTCACCTTTAAAAGAAACCAAACCAACATTAGAGGAAAAAGGTAAGTCACCAGACATAGCTCCAACATCTGCGGAAAAACAGTCATCACCTATTGATCCAATCACAGATTCAGTATTACGTACAATTGAAGACGTCAGTGAGAAACTGAAAGACGATACTATGCTGATAAAAACAAAAGAAATTTCGCCAGATAAAGAAACCGCACCAACGTTGGTAGGCAAAGTTAGATCTCCTGAAATAGCTCGTTCCCCTGTGGAAAAAACACCATTACCAGTTGTTTCGATCACAGATTCAATGCAGCATACAACTAAAGACATCACTAAAATGCCTCAAGACCTTACTCATGTGACTGACACGAAGGAAGTTTCGCTAGATAAAGAAACCATACTAATGTCAAAAGACGTACATAAAGCACCTGAAAAAGCTCCAACTCCTGCGAAGAATGAGCCATCACCTATTGAAGCAATCAAAGATTCAGAACTACTTAAAACTGAAGAAATCACTGCAAAGCATCAAGATATTACTTTCGCCTCTAAAACAAAAGAAGTTTCGCCTATCAAAGAAACCAAACCAACATCAGAGGACAAAGATAAGTCACCTGACAAAGCTCTTACTCCTGCGGAGAAAGTTCTTTTACCTATTGAAACAGACAAAGATTCAATACTGTATAAAACTCTAGACGTCACTGAGAAGCCTAAAGACGTTCCTCTTATAATCGAAACAAAAGAAGTTTCGCCTGTTAAGGAAACAACACAAACATCGGAAGACAGAGATCAGTCACCTGAAATAGCTCCAACTTCTGCGGAGAAAGAGCCATCACCTATTGAAGCAATCAAAGATACAGAACTACATGAAAGTAAAGACGTCACTGAGATGCTTAAAGGAGATACTCTTGTTACCGAAATGAAAGCAGTTTCGCCGGTTAAGGAAACTACACCAACATCGGACGACAAAGATCCATCACCTGAAATAGCTCCAAGTTTTGCGAAGACAGAGCTGTCCCCTATTGAAACAATCAAAGATTCAGAACTGATTGAAGCTAAATACGTCACTGAAAAGCCGAAAGACGTTATTCTAGTGACTGAAACGAAAGCAGTTTCGCCTGTTAAGGAAATTACACCAACAACGGAAGACAAAGATCAGTCACCTGAAATAGCTTCTCCTTCTGCGGAGAAAGAGCCGTCTCCTACTGAAGTAATCAAAGATTTAGATCTGCTTGAAACTAAAGATATCACAGAGAAGCCTATAGACGTTACTCTAGTGACTGAAACGAAAGCAGTTTCGCCTGTCAAGGAAACTACACTAA